>CAJQZP010000280.1:257500-857500 GCA_907164705.1 Parnassius apollo
GTGTTACTACAATATTATCCATTTTTCAGAATATCAGCTTGGCTACCTATTGGTACTAGAGACAAAGTGAAAATAACTTTTGTTTTGTGACGGTTTCATCATAACTAACAAAAAAAACCCAAACTCGGCATACCTAGTTCTACTAGTCCAGGTGTTAGAGTATTAGTTACCGAAGGATACCTTCAGGTCACTTCAACAAGTCCGGAGGTAAGGACTCATCATAAGTAACAAAACGAGCCCAAACTCGGCACACCCAGTTCTACTAGTCCAGGAGTTTCAGTAGTAATCCCGAATTACATTTTGAGGTCACTCCATCAAAACCGGAGGTAAGGTCTCATGATAATATCTCATGTAATGGTTCGATTCTATACCTATCAATTTTGCTCACTGACGCACAAACGCACACTGCCGCACACACACAAACACAACAGTGCACACACGCACACATGCACACACGCGCACACGCACACGCGTACACACACACGTACACATACGCACACGCACACATGCGCACACACACACATACACACGCACACGCACACTGCCGCACACGCACGTACTCATAAAAACACGACAGTGCACTCACGCACACACACACTCACACACACACGAACGCACATGCGTTCACACGAACACACATGAACGCACATGCACCCAGACGCACGCGCACACATAAACTCACACACCCACGTGTGCAAGCACACGCTTACACCCGCGCGCGCACACATATACACACACTAACGCACGCGCGCGCATACACACACATACACACACACACACACACACACACACACACACACACAAACATGCACTCAGACGAATAACTTATGTCGCCGTTTCCGCCACTTCCGCTACACAAGGGGCTTTGTCCTTCCTTCGACCACAAGGGTCATAGATGTTAGTAATAATAAATATCTTAAAACTAATTTTAGTAAAACTTAAAACTATTTACTTAATTTTAAAACTATATCTAAGACAAGCCCGATTAGTCAGCACGTGTACCATATGACAATGGTTCAGGTACTGACCTCAAACCTGTCAGAAAATGCCCTCAGGATACCATTCGAACTGGCCCGCACCCTGCGCAACAGGGATGTGCATCGTTTATGCATCGTGGTGTAGAAACAATTCACACGCACATCCGCAAAACATACCCCGCGCATTACAATAACGAGGCAGACCCAACAGCACCCAGAATACATTATTATATTGAACACGCATTAAATCTGTAGCTTGTACCGCCAAAGATACGAAACGGCAACGTCGCGGCTGCTTTCAGCCAATCCGATCGTTTATCTTATCGTTTGCTGTGCTCTGGTTGGCTCATTTAAATCGGATCAACATTTTCCGTAACCATCGCAAGGTGGATTTGTATATCGGATCAACTTCGGCAAACGCTGGCAAACAGTCTCGTGAGTGCAGATGTTGATCCGGTCGGAGCCACATTAGTTACCAGAGATGCATATTGGATCAACAAAAGGCGCCGGGTCAACATGCGCTTTTGGATCAACAAAGTGCTCGCGTGAAGTCGCGTCTGATCAACATTTACCGTAAAGAGATCTATATATATATATATATATATATATATATATATATATATATATATATATATATATATATATATATATATGTATATATATATATATACAGAATGGGTCCCACATATATACAATAAATGAAACCATATACTTGTTATCGCCTTTGCTGACGATATACAAAAAAATGAACGTAATCGGTCCAGTAATTAGGTCAAAAGTAGTTTTAATTTTAAGCAAATTTGAACACTCTATAGAATTGGGTCACTAAGTCAATGATTCAATGAACTTGAATACTTGAACATTAAAAAGCGACGTTGCCACGCAGTGCAAACTATTGGTATTGCGACATATCGACAGCGGTGTCTTTTCTCGGCGTGCCACCCGCGTGCAACGTTGTCACTCTTCCAAGGGGTCAAGGTACGTTGTCTAAACAGAGTGTTCACTTTTACTGAATTTATTTTAATATTTATTTTGTTTGAAAATTTCACTTTTTTATTTTACGGGTTTTAATTTAATATTTAATTTTTCTACACTTCTACGGACTAGTATTACTTGTGGTTTCATTTATGGCATATATGTGGGACCCATTCAGTATATATATATATATATATATATATATATATATATATATATATATATATATATATATATGATCTCTATTTTACAATACAATATAGTTCGTACTCAAACTTATGATGAGTAGTTAAAAGTTCCACAGGCCGCCTCTTATTTCTGAGTACTAAATAATTGTTGTATTTTTTAGGCCAAGGAAATGTCGCTTGTTTTTACCAAGTTTTTATTAAGTTACTTTCTTGTTTATCTGTTTGTCGTTCCGGGACCTTGCAGCTCACATTTCAAGCACTTCCTGATGAACTAGAAACTTGAAAGTTTGGGCACAACTAAGAAGCGGATGAAAATGTAGGAATAAAAAAGAGGTATACTAAATTTTTTAGTATAAAAATTGAAATAAAAAACACACACACAAAATAATTCTCTGTAGAAAAGGGAATTGCATTCTTTTTATCAAATAATTAATCTTCAGCTGTGAACAATTGTACTAACTGTGATTTTAAAGATTCTCTAGGTGAGTAGCATACCTTGGGTTGCGTCAAGTGCAGTAAGTAGTCGAAGGGCGCGGTTCGGAAGGTGTTGTTCAGCGTAGCTTTCCGACGCTCGGCCTCACGTTTCTCAGCTTCACTGGGACCATGGGCTGCCCTGCGCAAAGCCTCGAGGCTTACGCTGTCTGATGGCATCGTATGCTGGAAACAAAAGAAAGATAATTAGAATATTAAAAAAAAATCAAATTTATTTAATTGACATAAATAGGGTAAGTGATAGGTTTTTACAATAAAAATAAGTTAATAAAGACCTATTTAGCCATTAGATACGGCATGCAAACTTTTTTTTAAATTACCAAATAATATAGATGGTAGTCGATTTTAATATGTCAAGTTATTAAATGTAAGTTATATAATTCAATAATTTACTATATCAGTATCATAATTAAAATTTAAATACGTTCAATCAAAAATAGAGGTCTGATAAAATAGTGATACGCAGTGATACACAGCAATTACGTCTGTCATATGTCAACATGCATATTATTATCATTTTGAAAATCCTTAACACTATAATAACATTTTCTTATTAGCCATTCACGTAACTTTTTGTTCATGAGAATCATGTTTTGAACCGTGTTTGAACTGCTTTGGAATTTTATTAAATATTTTTACACACATACAGTAACAACCTTTCTGGTAGACAGAAGTTTTTGGTTTATGGTCTAAGACAAGCCGTTTACTATCTCTAGTGTTTCGTGGATATATATCACAAGCTGACTTAAATAACTCTGCAGTTCGTGATGCATACAGCAAAGTAGTGGTATAAGTTGCCAGCGTTTGTCTTTCCATCCATTTGCAATGTTGGTGTCTTTAAGGCAAGAGTGAACAGGCTTTTGTTAATTCAATGCGCTTCACTATCTTAGGCTACACCACCACTTACTACCAGGTGGAATTGTATTGCATAGAATATACTAAAATAATATTGGATCCTAACCGTTTATAATTTAACTTTACTTTAAAGCAAACACCGACCTCAAAAAACTAACTACTAAACTAAGTCCAAAGGTTAATACAGTTATTAATAAACCTGGCTGCTTAAAAACGTTTACCGAAAAGAGAAAAGTTTTATATCTTTAGTCACCTATACAACTAAGTTAATTCTAACGACAACCCAGATGTTTAGATCCATTGAGCTATTTGGACTAAAGCCACAGACATGCGTACATACCTGCACTCGTAAAACGTTACCCTCTTTTTGGGGCAGTCGGATAAAAAGAATATAATGATCAAAATCGATTGACACGGTAAAGAATTATTCATCAATATTTCGTGCAGATGATTTTGTAAATTCTGGAGTTTCATGAGTTTCTCATGGATCCCACCGTCAGATCTTACCCTGCAGGTATAGCTGAAGGGGTACTCCATTTCTAACAAATATGATGGTAAGAATGTATCCATAAACAATTGCAACTACAGGGAACTACTGGCCTTCACAAAAAGATCGTGTAGGTTTGAAGGTACCCAAGTCTTATCATCTAATTCATTACAGCCTGTTGAACATATAGGTTCTAACAATGGGCTAACCAAACGGTTGAACACAGGCCCCCCTTATAGATTGGCTTGTAGAGGCCATTCCGCCAAAGTTGCCCCGCTTGGCAGGCGGGCTGCCAACGGCAGATCATTGTTCTCAGAAAGATGTAGCTTCTCATCTCCTTGTTCAGCTTTTCACTGTCGCCTCCACGACACCCGCGGCACGATACGGGACAGTGGATATTCTCACCCCGCCACTGGACTGTCAACATAAGTCGTATCGGTAACAAAGTATTTGGTAACAACAGTGAAAACGACAGTAGTCTGTCGATTAGGGCCACGGACTAGGAAACTCATTAAATGCGGATTAAAGTCGGCCATTCGACTTTTCGTGATTAACCCCAGCATTAGCGTTCAGTCTAGTTCAGTTTGAGAGTAGTTAACGAGAATACCAGTAACGCTGAAAGCGTTATTAATAAAAAATGTAAGCTATATTCTTATTAAATATTTTTTATAGATTATGAGTGGAAACGAACACAGTCTATATGTTGGTAAGTAAATGTTGTGACCCATAGACATCTACATCTATCCTCATCACACGAAACAGCAGCATTAAACTGCTATTTTATGCTGGTATTCTGTGAGCATAGTCCTTCCACGGTCGAGCCGACTTATTTGTACTACAACTATGCACAGCTCCAACAAATTGTTTATATAAAAATTTTAATGAAATAACAACACAAACTACTTAACAATTAAAAATGAATGAATATACTGTTACGGTTAAATATTCCTTACTTATAATATTACTTCAATACTATTAAAACTACGTATAGTACGTAAGTCGAGCGGGCTTCACTTGTAGTAAGCACGTATGTGTGTGTATACGTGTCAAAGTGTATGTGAGACACCAAAAGTACGTAGTACTCGTATTTATTATGTGCAAAAAACGTGTATGATAAGTACTGATCGCTCCGTCACACACGCACACTATCGCAATGTGCATGTACATTGTACACGTTTATACGTGGTAGAGCCACGCTGCAGCTACTATGGTTGTAGCGCGAACGGTTGGCTAGACCGGGGAGGGATCACGGCATTTCATCTTAGTCCTTAAGGGTGACGACGTATCTGCATTTCGATTTTAATTGAAGATAGATGTAGATATCTATGGGCCACAGATCCACTTACCATCAGGTAGACTCGTTTGTCGCCCTTATTGTATAAAAAAACACGTTCAACCGCGAGTAAAGCCCGTTCGACTTCGTGAATTGCAAGACTATAGGCTATAGTAACAAAGCTTTTTTAGTTAAAACAATATCATACAAACTACAATCAGTGTTACTGTTAATTTAATATTAATATAAATAATAAGTAACTAAATTCATGTATTTTGCTCATCGTTTGTTTATGTGAGACTTAATGTCCGACGGAAGCTTCGGTCACTTTCGGCCAAAAATACAACTTCGGCTTGCAACATAATAGTGTTTAACTTTGATTATTAATCTTTTTAATTGATAGATATCAAATTTTGATAAAGACCATTATAATAGTATTGTTACGAGCTTAGGGTTCGTGACAATAAATACTGCCGATTGAATTACCAAAATTGACACTTTAATTACCGAGCACCAATTTAAACTTAAAACACACTAATAATTAATCACACTTAACACTTTTTCTCAGGCCGCACACAACACTAGAAGTGATTAGAGTTCCAGCAAATACCAGTCCCGACCGACTAGGTGTAGAAAATTCGAGTATGGAGTTTTCCAGAGAGCTTAGTTCTTATATTCGATAATAGATAGCACTAATTGAAGAGTTCTAGAAAGATCTTGACGCTCCTATTTCTGCTGCTTGATACCAGATGGCGCTAATAATCACCTGCCATATATCGGGCGCTAATTATAGCGAGCAACAGTATATTATTTTGTAACAGCTTATTAATCGGCATCGGCTAGAATTCGGCCTTCCGCCAGACACTAGATTTCGTTCAAACTAAAATTAACTGAACCAATAATTTATATTTCAATTCTAAATGGAATGATACTTATAGGAAAATGATTACACTCAACTATACCGAATTTTGTCGGTCCCTCTTCAGTCCATGCAAGTTAAAATTTTGTGTGACTTCAAGTCCCCAGAACCAGAAGTCGTTGTCGCTGCGCTGATAGATAAGTGAGAGGAAATGGTGAACAATTTATCTCATTGAAAATCAATTTTATGACATCAGGTATCTATTAATTAAATGTAAATAATATCTTTTTAATTTTATTTATGTTTTTATTTGTTTTAGTCTGATTGTATTGTACTGAATAAGATTTGATTTGAAAATTTTTATTTGCATGTAAATTTGCATGCCATTTACAATCATATAGCAAAACATGTGTGCTTTAAAAATTGTACTATCCTTATCTATCTATGTTTTAAGCAAATATATTTAATAAATAAAAGAAATATTAACTATCAACGTCTATAGTTCCCACAGCTGGGCACAGACCTACTTTAAGTTCTTAGAGGGCTATGGAACATGGTGGCGGTGTAAGAATATCCACTAGCTCATATCATAGTGTGGATGCCGTGAGGCGACAGAGGGAAACTGAAGCAGGAGATGGGCAGCAGCATTTTCCTTATAACGACTAAACATAAACAATGCGGTTGCCAACTCGCTTGCCAAGCGTGCCAACTATGCCAAATCCCCCCTTTGAGGCAAGCTGTGGGACGCCTGTGTTCAGCAGTGGACTTTAATAGGCTGTAACACTAATTCAAGTAGAGCCACGCTTCAACCCGAATGTTTCGACTCGAAGGACCGCGCTGGCACAGAACACCAGCACGACAGCTGCACAATGTCGCTCTCGTTTTTAAGGCTAGCTAGGAGAACCGAGATCACGAAGAAGCGATGGAATGCTTCGTCATTCCATCGCTTCCCTCAGGGGTGACTACGCAACTGCATTTTGCTTCTTAATTGTAAACTCTACGAGCCACAACATCCACTTACGACCAGGTGAACTGTGTGCTCGTGTCCCCAGCACCCTGACCCTCTATGAATGAGAGCTACGTACAGTAGTGGACTTTTGCTGGGCTGTCATCATGTTGACATACAAGTAGTAATATTAAAAGTTCTGTGCAACACACCTCAATATAAAAAGTTATTATAAAAAAGAATTTAAATGGTTTAGGCGTCTTTGAATAATCGTTGAATATACATAAAAAAAGATTCCGAGGAAACCTCCTCCTTTTTTGAAGTCGGTTGAATAATATAAAATAGATATAAGTTATTACATATACGCCGAACTGCTGCATTACAGGTCTGTGGCTGCGGTTGTACTTCTCTATGAATATTCGATATTCTTCGTCGAGCGCGTCGTATTCGGCCTTATTACAACAAGTAGTTAATAATTAGTGTCAAATTTAAACTAGAATCGGTTACACGAGAGATGATCCGCAGCGATTTATGAACTAATATGTAAAGTATGGAATTCGAAATATGAGAAGTGTCGCCGTGTTTAAAGGACTTTTTTTAATTAACCGGGTTATTCTTAAACCATAGTCTAAAACCGAGACTATCAATATAGCACGTTTTGTAACGAGACGGATTGACTTTGCTACGTGGTAGAGACACGTTGCAGCTATATTACGGTTGTAGCGCGCATGTGTCTATCCCGACCGGGGAAGGACCACGCTCTTACAGAATAACAGCATAAATGGCAGCTTAATGCTGCTGTGTTTCGTATGGCGGAATCAAACCAGAGACCACTTTCACTGGAAACAAGTATTCAATTTTAGTCCAAATCAAATCAGTTTATTTTGTGAACACAGATAATTTTACAGATCTCAATATATACATAGTAAACTAGAAGGTAGGTTCTCTATGTCCCGCCAGTAGACTAACAAAATATAAAATAATAATTGCTTAACATTTTTTTTCTCTTCTGGTGTCAGTTTCTAATTGAAATAATTAAATAATATATTATATAGTATAAGAAAATTTTAAGATAATAAAGGTATAGTATAATGTAGCATATACTAATTGTCATCATTTTGTCTAATTGTCATCTAGTGTTAATTGGCACATGTCATGATAGGTATACATTCAATGTAGTATTTTAATGTTAAAATGTGTCGTTAAGGAATTCATCTAAAGAATAATATGCTTTTTCATTTAGTAGATCAAAAAGTTTACGTTTATAAATATTAATGTTGTCACAATCTCTAATGTACTTAGGTATTTTGTTATATACTTTTGGTGCCATTGCATATATTATACTATTCTGTAATAAAACAGTTCTACTTGGTACTAAATGAAGCTTATCTGAGCGACGTTGACTTTCCACGAATTTATATATGTTAATAATTACGTTTTACAAAAATGCTTGTTTCATAAATATATAATGAAAGAAATGTTAGAACTTTTAATTTTTGAAAATGCGGCTTACACGTGTTTGTGCTTGGGGCGTTTTTGTCCAGGGATGACAACGCATCTGCATTGTGATTATTAATTGAGGGTAAATGTAGATGTCTACGAGCCACAACGTCTGCTTACCAACACGTGGACTGTGTGTTCGTTCGTCACACTTATTGTATAAAAATGCCCACAGATATACCAAAATATTATTATTGCTGCACGTGTATTAGCTTAAAATTTATGTTGAAAATCATTACAATATGGTTTATTATAAAACAGCTGTGCCCGCGTCTTCGTTCGCAAAAGAATTATTTTATTGTAATTATTTATTATACTTTCCTATTTGAGTTTGATTTGGTTCAAAATTCAATGGGTTATTTATATTCTAGTCTCATAATTTTTCCAAAATAAAAGTTGCATAAGTTACTCCTTAAATCATCAGCTATCTGGCCAGTGAAAGTCCCGTCAAACTAAGTTCAGCCATTTTGAAGATTAGCCGGAACAAACAGACAGTCAGACTGACAAACATTTTATAATGTATTCTTTGTTATAAATATTATATATACTTTTATAGGCATTTAGTTAACAGCTTTTATTTTGACATTACAAACAGACAATCTGTTACGACTACTAACGCCACCTACGAGAGCGAACGCCCTCTGATGTCGTATCGTATAAAACGCGAGTAGGAAGTTCTTGAAAGAAGCCTCAGGAGAAGCGTTCATTAATATTCTAAATGTCTAGCAAGCAACACAAATTTTGCCAACCACATATTATATTATTTCAAATTGTAATTTTAAATAAATATTTTTATTTAAAGACAAAATAAACGATTCATTTGAACCGGGAACCTGAAACTCGCACCATATTTTGGTCCTTCGAGCCGGATTTCAAGAACTGAGCCAGCGTCGCACAACTAAGCGTAGTAGCAGCGAAACGGTCAGGTTTTTATTCCCTTTTACTCCTAATCCTTTTCAAATTGTGCTAAACCGTGTTCTTTTCACATCTACAGTGCTCGAGATTTCTGTCTGGTTGCAACGCTACAGCCATAAATACTTACACGTGAGTACCTACTTTTACCACATTATTTCTTCATAGGCCGCCAAAATGAGTGAAAGTTCTAGTGTAAAATTAATTGTCCCATCTCTTTCGCCTTCGAAAAAGAAATCAGTAGACGAATATCTTTCGGGTCTCAAGAGAAAAAGAGGTCATTTGAAGGGCAAACTAACGCAGTTTAAAAAATACGTTACAAGTTTAGAAGGTGCTAGCTAGCCTCAACAAAATTCAAATTGGAGAATTAAAGTTAAGGAAGCAATCGGCTAGTGAAGTTTTTCATAATTTTAATTGTATAGAAAGCGAAATAGAACTTAATTCTTCAGATAGTGAAATTTGTATCAATTTAGAATATGTAGAATCATTAGAATCATTGTATTTTAGCACAATGGCCGTTGCTAATTGTCTGAGTGATGGAATGGATGATGGATCTCGAGTGACACAGTGCGCTTCATTGCAATCTAACGTTAAATTACCTCAAATTAAACTGCCTATATTCGACGGCTCTTACGATAACTGGTTAGAATTCAAAAACTCATACATTACAATGATACATAAACGTTCTGACTTGGACGAAATTCAAAAATTTCATTATCTGAAATCATCATTGACTGGTACTGCCTTACAAGTGATAAGTTCTCTAGAATTTACAGCGCTTAATTATATCCAAGCATGGGAGCTACTTGAAAATCGTTATAATAACGTTCGATTGTTAATTAATAATCACGTCAAATCATTATTTAATATTCCAAGCATTAAACAGGAATCACCATCACAAATTCGTAAATTAATAGACACAGTTTCTAAAAATTTACGCGCTCTAAAAACATTTAACGAGCCCACCGAGTATTGGGATACTTTGATAATCCATTTAATAATTTCGAAACTGGATACTAATACGGAACGTGAATGGGAAACGCGGAGAGTTGATATTGGTAGTCGATTTAAAGGTGATTCTTCCGAGAAAATATGTTTAGAAGATTTATTTTCATTTCTACGCAATAAAGCAAACATGTTGGATATGATAAGCACTGTTCAGGCACACAAATCGCAAAATAAATCACTTCCTAACAATAATAAGCTAAACGAGTCGGTATCAGGTAATATTCATAGTTACGTTTCAACTAATAATGGCAATAGCAAACCTAAATGGAACACTAAAAAGAAGTTTCCTAAATGCTTATTATGTAGCCAGAATCATGCACTACACACTTGCGTTAATTTTTTAAATTTATTAGTTAAAGATAGGCTTAAATTCGTACAAGATAAAAATTTATGTCGTAATTGCTTGCGTGCGGGGCATTCAGTAAACGACTGCTTATTCGGCCCTTGCAAACAGTGTCAACGCAAACATAATACTCTGTTACATTTTAATGTAGATGCGCGTGTGATAGACGAGTCGACTCCAGTCGACACACACACACAACAGCGTCTACAGCTACGTTGCACTCATTATCAGCTGAGACAACCGTGCAGCAAAAAAGTTTACTATAACCGGTTTTGCTGTCCACCGCTTTAGTCGAAATAGTAGATAGTAATAATTGTTTTCACACAATACGTGCTCTTCTCGATAGTGGAAGCCAGCATTGTTTTGTTTCGGATAAGTTGTGTAAACGGTTACATGCGCCTCTAATACACTCCACTGTTCAAATCTCGGTGTTGGAAAATTCATTTCACAATCGAGACATTCATGCGATGTATATATCCGTTCAAAAATAAACGACTATAAAGTAAATTTAAATTGTTTCGTCTTGCCGTGTATTACGTCCAGTTTACCCTCGATAATAATAATAATAATAATAATATTCCACAACTATCACACAACGCCATCTGGTCCCAAGCTAAGCAGAGCTTGTGTTATGGGTACTAGACAACTGATAAACATACTTATATATATTTTTAAATACATAAATATTATAGATAAATTACACCCAGACACAGAACAAATGATCGTGCTCATCACACAAGCATTTGTCCTGGGTGGGAATCGAACCCACGACCTCCGGCTTAGCAGTCAGGGTCACTAACCACTAGACCAACAGGCCTGTCATCAGTTTACCCTCGATAAACATTAAATTCGATATTAAACGTTATATTCCCAATAACATTCAACTTGCGGATCATAATTTAAATGTACCCTCAGATATAGATTTATTATTAGGGGCCAATATTTTTTGGGATCTTTTAGATAATAATAAAATTCGTTTACCATGCGGGCCATATTTACAAGGTTCTAAATTCGGGTGGTTGATATCTGGTCCCATTTACACCAAGAACTTGCGCATTAATCAGGTTCAGTGTAATTTTAGTCAGAGCATTGATACACAGCTCAAAAAATTTTGGGAGTTAGAGGATATACCCACAGCTTCTCGCAACATTCTAAGTAATGACGAACGTGTGTGCGAGGAGTTATTTACAAAAACTACTAAACGTGAAAATAATGGTAGGTTTTCGGTTCGAATACCGCTAAGAGAATCAGCTGATACGCTCGGGGGATTCTTATACGTCAGCGAAGAAACGATTTCTATCACTAGAACGTAAATTCGAACGTATACCTGATTATAAACGAATGTATAATGATTTCATGCGTGAATATATAAATATGGGTCATATGACTAGAATTTATTCGAGTAGTTCTCATAATTTTTATATTCCTCATCACGGAGTTTTTAAGGATAGCAGTTCTACAACAAAATTACGCGTAGTATTCGATGGAAGTGCTGTGACCAGCTCAAAAAAATCGTTGAATGATATTCAGTTTCCTGTTACAAAATAACATATTTTCTATCTTGTTGCGATTTAGACAATATAAATACGTAGCATGTGCAGATGTAGAAAAGATGTTTCGTCAAGTACTTGTTCAAGCAGACCAAAGGTCTTTGCAACTTATACTCTGGCGAGAAAATCTTACGGAACCCTTAGCTACATACCAACTCAACACGGTGACGTACGGCACCGCCTCAGCGCCGTTCCTTAGTATGCGCTGCATTCGACAACTAGCAATAGAATGCAATGATGACGACATAACGCGCGTTATCATGCAAGATTTTTTTGTCGATGATTTAATAACAGGTGACGACAATTGTCAAAATTTATTACAAACTTGTAACAAAATTTCAAAGGTATTACAGTCTGGTTGTTTTCCGTTGCGTAAATGGACCTTTAATTTTGGTGTAAAAGATAATGGATAATACGGAAGAACATTTGATAAATATTGATATTTGATATCGATTGATAAATATACACAAAGTAAAACGCTAGGCTTAGGCTGGCAAAATAATAGCGATAAAATCTTTTTTGACACCAAATTTAATAATGATTTAAGTGAACTTATTTTGACTAAAAGGAAAATGTTATCCATAGCTTCTCAAGTATACGATCCGTTAGGCCTGTTATCTCCAACAATTATTATATGCAAAATACTATTACAAAAATTGTGGCTAAGTAAAATCGATTGGGATACTCCTGTGCCTTCGGATATAATCTTAACGTGGAATAAATTTATTAACTCATTAAAACTATTGAACGATTTGAATATACCACGACGAGTAACAAGTGATAACAATCAATATACGGAACTCCACATTTTTACCGACGCATCCCAAATCGCGTACGGTGCTTGTGCTTACATACGCACATATGGCGATAAGTCATCCATATGTGTGCACTTATTGTGTGCCAAGAGTAAAGTCGTGCCTTTGAAAACGATTAGTTTACCCCGTCTCGAACTTTCCGAAGCATTAATAGGGGCAAAATTATATAAAAAAATTGTTGAGTCGCTTAGATTAAAATTTACGAGTGTTTTCTTCTGGACAGACTCAACTATTGTTTTAGGTTGGATTCGAACGTCTCCTCATCTACTTAAAACATTTGTACAAACGAGTTACAGAATTAAATGAACTAACGGGTGACTTAATATGGTTACACGTTAATGGTAAACATAATCCAGCTGACTTATTATCAGGAGGTCAGTATCTAGATTCATTAGTAAACTGCGATTTATGGTGGCACGGCCCATCATATCTACATTCTCATAATTCTGATTGGACGATTTATAATAATAAGGACTTTATCAGAAATAAAATCAAAAACAATAAATCTCGTTTGTGTGGAAAACAATTGTATTATTAATTTTGAACGATATTCTTCTTTTATTAAGTTAAAACGAATAGGTGCGTACAAACTTCGTTTTATAAAAAAAACGCACAGATTAAGTCAGAGCGTAAACAACATCGCCATACCAGTTCCTTGAGTATTAGTGAATTGAATGCGTCACAACATATGTCAGTTAGGTTCGCACAAATGCAATCGTTTCCGGACGTGTATAATAATTTAGTGAATAACATTAAGTTCAAAACAAATAGTAAACAGTATAATCGTATATCCGGATTAAATGTATTTTTAGACGATAATAAAATAATTAGAGTTGGTGGAAGACTGTGTAATTCTACTTTTTTCAATTTTGATAAAAACATCCTATTTTAATATGTAGTAAGCATATCTATACAGTGTTATTGTGTAGGTACGAACACATGAGGCTGCTTCACGCGGGTCCACAGCTACTTTTAGCGACCATACGTGAGAGCTGGTGGCCATTAGGAGGTAAAAACCTCGTTCGAAAGCTAGTGCGCGACTGTTTTGTGTGTACTCGTATAAGAGGTAAGACTTTGTGTCCTATTGTGGGTAATTTGCCATCCGAACGTTTAGAACCTGGGTTCCCATTCATAAGAACAGGCGTTGATTATGCCGGACCAGTTTTCATATTAAATCGTAAGGGCCGGGGATCTAGACTTATTAAAGCGTATATTTGTTTGTTTGTATGTTTTACTACATGCGCTATGCACTTGGAACTTGTCACTGGTCTCTCAACTAATGATTATATTTTAGCTTTAAAACGTTTTATGAGTCGAAGAGGTAAACCAGAAATTATATTTTCCGATAACGGGAAAAATTTTGTAGGTGCCGAAAAGGAAATTTCTTCATTTTTAACTTGTAATTCAAAACAAATTATCGAATTTGCTGCTAATGATAGCATTAATTTTAAATTTATTCCCCCATACTCACCACACTTTGGAGGCCTATGGGAAAGTGAGGTAAGATCGTGTAAGTACCACCTTAGACGTATAGTAGGTAATGCTAGATTGACTTATGAGGAGTTTAGCACGGCTTTAACACAAATTGAAGCAGTCCTGAATTCCCGTCCTATGTCACCTTTGTCCGCAGACCCTACAGACCTTACACCTCTCACGCCTGCACATTTCCTGATCGGAAGGCCGTTAACTGCTACTGCATGCGAGGATCTTACAACGAAACCAATACCCGCGTTGACACGCTATAATAGAGTTAAACAATTACGTCAACATTTCTGGTAACGTTGGTCAAAGGAATATGTTGCAGAACTCCAACTGAGAAGGAAATGGAAAAAGCAAAAGGATGACATCCCATTAAATTCTTTGGTACTGATCAAAGATGATAATTTACCACCGCTCAAGTGAAAATTGGGAAGAGTCATACAAATCTTCCCTGGTAAAGATGGCGTGTCTCGAGTCGCTGATATTCGCACCTCCAGCGGAATCGTTCGTCGTGCCTTCTCGAAAATCTGCCCCCTGCCGCAGCAACCATCTAATCAAGAAGCGGAACATCAAGTTGGAAGCTGAAGCTTCCAAGTCCGTGAGCATGTTACGACTACTAACGCCACCTACGAGAGCGAACGCCCTCTGATGTCGTATCGTATAAAACGCGAGTAGGAAGCTCTTGAAAGAAGCCTCAGGAGAAGCGTTCATTAATATTCTAAACGTCTAGCAAGCAACACAAATTTTGTCAACCACATATTATATTATTTCAAATTGTAATTTTAAATAAATATTTTTATTTAAAGACAAAATAAACGATTCATTTGAACCGGGAACCTGAAACTCGCACCACAATCCATTTCTATTTATTCGTATAGATGTATAGATATGATGATTATTTTAATGATAATAATGTTTAGACAAAACGATCACTTTTATATTGTGTGTAGGCTAAATTGTAACTCTTGAGAGAAAAATAATGTAATTGTGAAGTCCTTGCTGCCTCTGAAAAGGTCACTCGCATTATATTCTTTAAGCGATGGCGTATTTTATTTATATCCTGTTTGGATATGATTCGTAAAGGTCAATATAAAATAAAATTAATGACTTTGACTAGACTTCAATTTTGTTAAAAAAAATCTTACGTCTATTGAAACAATATAATAGCGTTTACTTTCGACGGTAAACAAGTAGTTTGTACATTATCGAAGCGAGAAAGACTACAGATCGAATACATGAATGAAAGAATAAATTAACGAATTAATGAAATTAATGTAATTGAACGAATGGGAGGAAAACCGGCGACGAGGTTCGCCACCCGTCACGTTCTGTCTCCTGGAGAGGCGAAAAGTGGATTGCAGAAGCTCGTCTGGCTACGTTGAATGTATGTAGGGCAATGAATGATAAAATGCATGAAGTATGCGATATGATGTATGAATGATGTGTTATGTGTAAATGAGACGAAAAGGAATGGGGAGGATGTCACTACACATGGCATGTATACCGCATACTAGTCTGGTGTAGACGAGATCGAGCGGGCATGCCAGGGAGTTGGTATCATCCTTTCAGAAAGAATGGCCCAATGTGTAAAAGAGTATGAATGTGTAAGCCCAAGACTGCTATGGATACGAATGAAAGTGGGCTTAAAGAAGTTGTTTGTGTTAGGGGTCTACGCCCCAGACATGTCTAACCCCACTTATATCCGAAAGAAGTTTTGGGAAATGGTAAGGATGGTGTTAATGAAGTGTAAGCGAAATGAAAATATTATTATGCTAGGAGATTTTAATGGAAGGGTTGGTGTGAGGAGGCTTGGTTATGAAAGGATATTGGGAACGTTTAGTGATGAAAGTATAAATGAGAATGGTGAAAGTCTCCTTACCGTATGTATGGAAAATAATTTTTTTGTGATGAACACTTGCTTTCGCCACAAGAGGATTCACATATATACTTGGGAAAGAAGTGACGATAGAAGCATGATAGATTTCATAATTGTGGATGGAAGATTGAGGGGCGCAGTGCATTTTACAGTACGCGAGCAACCCGGGTTAAGGTGATACCTCGAAAATTTTGTGGTTTTTCTATTTAACATAGTTTTTTAAGTTTTATAGATTACAAACCAACATTTTGGTATATGATTTTTGACTATATGACCTTGGTTTTCATACAAACAACGAAAACACAATATCATGTAATTTTCTAGATAGAAAAAAATTGCAAAGTAATTTCCAGTAAATAATCATATCTAAGCTCTGATAAACCAGTTTTTTAATACATAACGAAGTTTTGTTAAAATAAATAAAAATGTTGTTTGGCGCTTACGTATTTTTTCCGAGTTCTTGCTCGGTATGGCTATCTCATAATTTGCGTACTATGAAGTCATTGCATCACTTTCATTTTGACACTCCCTCCGTCGTCCGTTAGCTTCACCGATAAAGGAATAAGCCACGCCCCCAAAACTTCGATTTATTTTCGAGGTATCCTCTTAAATCTCTACCGGTACTAATGAAATGACTAATTGCAATTTTTTAAGAGCTGATTTACCACGTGCTCGGCGGTGAATGAAAACATTGTGAGGGAACCTGAATGTCTGGTAAAAAAAATATTTCAAGGAGATGTGAAGTTCGCCAACATGCATTAGGGCAACGCGGCGGACATTTTCTTGTTCTAAAACCCTCTCAGAAATGAAAGAACTTTGCCCAGCAATGGTACGTATATAGGCTGTAAATTTAACTTTAAGGTTGACTGGGTGAATTCTGCGTTTCGTGGAAGAATCAAGCCGTAGTAGCGATCGATATAGGATCCGATCTCTGCAAGTTTGCAAATTCTACATACTCTAGGTTCCTCCAAAATACAGAGACATTCATAAATTTCTAGTGACCCGATCATTCAAAAGCACTGTACTGTAGTAGTACTGTGTAATATTTGAGACCCGCTTGATAATGACAGTCGTCAGACATTACCATATTCCTTGGGCATAGATACTATTAATTGTTTGATCCGGAACGTTCAAAAATGTTATTGCAATCATCAATACGTTGACGCGATCCGGGTGAAATGAACGAATCATTTATGATTGACACATGTTTACAGAGAAATTTCTTTCGGACTATCTGAAAAGTCCATTCCATTCGCCAAAAAAGAAATTTTCCTAAATAGTATTGTTTATTTTTTGAAGTCAAAACTTTAGAAACGGGATTAGAAACTCATTGAAACTAAAAAGCGACATTAAGGTGAGACAAACATATACATCTATAGAATTTAGCCTACGAGAGAATGAGATAGAGTACAATATGCAGTACAAGCAATTGTACTCGCAATTTTCTAAAGGTTTCACTTCTACCGCGTACTGCACATCTTTCTTTTTTTGTTCACGTAGTAGTCGTGCTGCAGTTATATTAGTAGTATTCGTTGCAGTACGAATGGGTCGGCTCGACCGGGGAAGGTCCACGCTTGCACAGAATACCAGCGTAAAATAGCAGCTCAATGCAGTTGTTTTTCGTATGGTGCGTGTAGAGAACCGGAGACCTTTCTTACTGGAAACGAGGCATTCCATCTAAGTCCTCAGGAGTGCATTCTGATTAGTAATCGAGGATAGATGTAGATATCTATGGGCCACGGCAGCCACTCATCATCAGGTGGACTGTGCGCTCGTTTGTCACACTTATCCGATAAAAAAACATATGTTACCGTTAAGGTTACATCCTGTTACAGTCCACTAGTGAACACCGGCCTGCCCCATAGATTGTCTTATCGGAGGGATATTTGGCACAGTTGCGACGGTTGGCAAGCGGGTTGGCAACAGCAGTCTCGTCATTAGGAAGACACTATTGCCCATCTCCTGATCCGTCTCCCTCTGTCGCCTCTTACAACGCGGTGGTTGGTGTGTTTATTTGTAGTTGAATGCAGGCATACGTCGCTATATGGGCAAATGTACTTAATTTTTAAGTCCTTGATGAGTGAAATAAAGATATTGTAATGTGTTGTATTGTATTGTAATGATTGGATGAATGTTTGCGCACGCACCCTCTGGACGCCAGGCGAGCTGTTGGCGCTGTCCAGCTCGGCGGGCCCGGCCGCGATGTCGGCCAGGCTGTCCCGCCCCTGGGCCGCACCTGAAACACATAACGCGTCTTCAATATCCAGGACCGGAGGTCATAGTGTTTTTTCCCGATACAGAACTGTCTGTCATTTTTGCGGGGGAAATCTGCGCACACCAAAATAATCGGCTATCACTACGAAACTTATACATAACAATAAACAAACAATTCCATACACACAGATACATTATAAAAGCATCGCTTGGTGAAAGTGATAATTCAGATCAGTCGATCGACCGAGCTGCACATTGTGTGAGGGCGAGCGGCCTGCACTGGTAAACAAATCCGAAACAACACTACCGTTATGATTGTAATTATTGAGTTGAAAAAGTGTAAATAGTAATAATATGATTTAAAATTCCGTATGAAAGGTTCGGAAGTTTATGTAAAGGACAATGTCCAAAATCGCCCTGTGCACTAAAAGCATCGGACATATACGATAATTAATTATATATTTTATGATATTTGTTGCAAATACTTTTATAAAACGGACTAGCTGCATGCCAAAATGAACATTAAAAAAATATTCTATTTGACTTATAACATTAATCGCCGCCATCTTTGTCAAACGTCATGTGGTGTATAAAAATTACTAGGAACGCCCAATCGATTATAATCGATCTTTTGAATTTTTAATGAACAGTTGCATATTTTTTAATCTAAATCACATTTTCAATTTATTTCGAATAAAGTGCAAATAGAAACTATAATAAAACAATCCATTTCTTTTTGTTATTCTCTAAAATGATAATTTAAAAAACCTACTACACCTAATGAATAAAGTCAAACTCGAAAATAAATAGGTAGTTAGAATAATGCTGAAGTGCAACAAAACCTAATTATTTTATCATGATCAGGTTTTCTAATGATGGTTTAGAAAATACATACGTATTTAATACATACGTATTTACTTCTAACTAATCGATCATTTACGAGTTTATGATAATTAATATTTTTAATATAAGAATTACGATAAACAATAAATCGATAGACATTATATCGATAAAATTATTCCAGGATAGACATTTACAGAACTAGTATAATTCGCCTATCTTGTCAGCACTGTTGTTCTAAAAATTAATTTCATGTCTTGATGTTGGTAGAGTAGTTTGGCGTCCTTTCATACATTTACTTTTACTAAGAGAGTTTATATTCTCTTTGTTACGAATATGCAGTGAAAAGTGTATTTTGTGTAAATTGCGGCTCTGCTAGTGGTTTTATGTTGTTGAAAGACGTTACTAAAATTGTTAAATGTAACACGATATTGTTTTTGAGTTTCTTAAAAATCACACCAAATGATAAAAGACATAATAGCGGTAATTCTATTATAACCTCAAAATATGATACTTTTCTTGAAATATATCTTTTCTGCAGCTGGTCCGCTATAAAAATAAGATCATATAGGAATTCCCCAATGATTGACGATACAACACACAATTTTCCGATGCTTTTGGTTCCAGAGCGAACAATTAATGGGCGCTGAGCAATGTCCTTTGACGTGGCAGATCTCTTTTTGCAGAAAAAAGTGGATGAATTCGGCATTATTGTAGGTCGTTGATTCTGGCGTGCAACTAGATATAGTCGAGTGAGCAGTGCGTACGCACGGGCCTCGTGCACTTAATACTTTGACAGAGGGAAACGCGTGCGTGTGGCCACTTCTCTCTGCTCCGCTAGTGGCCTGTGTTTCTGCATCGTCTTCAATGGGGGGGGGGGGTACTAATATTACGCTCACCAGCTGTTGTCACTTGGGACTGAGGTGAACTGATATGTTACGCAGCAAGCCCATTGAAAAGTTGCGGTTTAAATAGAAGTTTATTGGTTTCTAGTGTATTACATTACATACAATTTTATTATTTATTATAATAATATAAATATAAAATAATATATAGAGACGTGGTAGCTCAGATGGTTAGCGCTCGTTGTAAATTTCATAGTACGCGAGCAACCTGGGTTCGATCTCCGCTTAGTTGCAATTTTAAGTGCAGATTTACCACGTGCTCGTCGGTAAACGAAAAACATCGTGAGGAAACCTGCATGACTTAGAAAAAAAATATTTCAATGACATGTGAAATTCGCCAACACGCATTGGGCCAGCGCAATAGACACTTTCTTGCTCTAAGACCCTCTCAGAAATGAGAGAAGGTCTGTGCCCAGCAGTGGGACGTATATAGGCTGTAACTTTAACTTCTAACTTCAAAATAATATAAATATATAAAAAAATTCGTGTAACACTCGGGGACTGCCGCGGTAAAGCTATTGCATTGCATTTTTATCAACTTATGCAATTATAATTATTTATTTATTTTATTTATGCAGTATTTTTTTTTCTTTGTTAGCAAAAATGTTTGCTCCATGCGGGAATCGAACCTATATAAATAATTTTATATTATTATATTTAATATAAATTTAAAAAATGTATTTAAGATAAAGTCTGTGTTTATTAAATACTCTAAATTCACGAAAGTTGTTAGCATGACGACGACTCATATAAACCCAAAGAATATGCTTTTTGCAATAAACTATATTATTGTTTAAAATATATTTATTATCTTACAATACATGCAACTAGTTTACACGAATACGTCTAGTAGCACGCACACAAACACCGTGCCGAAGTCTGCCGAACTTAAACGACGTGAGACGATGTTAGGTTTTCGGGTCTTTGGTTTTTTTCGTTACGGAATTTCTTGATTCGGTCGCCACGCTCAGAGCCCGCGATAAAAGCTATGCAATAGCTTAAAAAACATTAATACTTAAACTTTTCTAACAAATTACATCTGGTCACAATCAGTTATTGGGCTTTTCTGTCAAGGAATTCTCAGGAACAACCCGGAGTCAGGTAGTAAAAGGTGTTTCTATGGAAAGCGTTAGTTCTGCGCTTGATCTCTCTCCGATCGTGTCGTAGTCGTGTACGAATGCGGTGCGTGTGGTGTGGTGAGTAGTTATTTGGTAGTGGTGGTGGCGACGGTACTCACCAGCCTCGACCCAGCTGTGCCGGTGCGCGAGTGCGGCGGCCGCTGCGCTGTAGGGCAGCGGCGACTGCATGCGGCTCGCGTCCAGCCCGCACGCCTTCACGCACTCGCACACCGCCATCTGCACACACACCACTATACAACACACTGTGGATAAAATAACGGCTAGTGCTAATTATACTGTTGCACGCTATAATTAATGCTTGGTACATGGCGACATTAGAACACCAGCGACCTCTAGTATCGAGTAGCAGAACTAGCAGAGTCAAGATCCTTCTAGAGATTTCCATGCCAGAACTTTCTACGCCTAGTCAGTCGGGACTGGTATGTACTCGAGTATTCTAAATGAAGAGACCTTATATAAGGCCGGTATAGACCGGAACCCGGGTCGTACAAGAGAATACTTCGAGGTGATATAACTGCGAACTAAAGTGATCAGTAGTGCAATTGTGTTCTATTATTAGTGTGTTTTATGTTGTAATTGGTGTTCGATAATTAAAGTGTCAATTTTGGTAATTCAATCAACAGTTTTATTGTCACGAACCCCAAGTTCGTAACATTACGGTAATCAAATAAATAAAAATCTGCTAAAAAACAAATTTATAAAAAACTATAATATATATCTTAGTCCTCAGAGGTAACAACGCGTCTGCATTTTGCATTTTGATTCCTAATCTATGAAAAATGTAGATGCCTATGAACCACAGCAACCACTTACCATCAGGTGGACTTGTTTGTCACCCATCCTATAAAAAATATATTATTTCTAAATCTCTCCAAGCGTTTTTCATTAATCGGGACAAACACAATTTTCATAATTTCCTGTTCTTTTGAGCATATAAGGTAATGAAACCACAACCACAGTGATCTGAACTTAGTTTTTGAATTATTTATTTGTTGATTGGCACAACATCTGGAAAAATATTGTAAATACAAGTTGCACTACACTGCAATACTTGTAGCTTCAAACAATAAAATACCAAGAATGTATGATTTGAACAAGTAACAAAATTTAAAACTGATGGAAGAAGTTTCCAGGAGTTTGATATTATAGTAGACGCATACTACAAGAGATTTATTCTATTTATTAAGCTTAACTCAAACTTCTTGCATAAAATCTTTTCAAAGGTATCATACCTCGAACATGGGGGTCTGTAAACACTGGCAACAATGAGATGTTCAAGCTCAACACATACCATTTCTACAGTTCGTTCAACAGACAGATTAACGATATCTTGACTTTCTTTACACGATATGGATTTATTAGTTAATATTAAGGAGCCAACTGGTTTTGAAAGAACTGACCAACTGGTGATTACTAAAATTAAATATGGAGTTGTTATCTTTTAACCAATGTTCAGTAATACATAAAATATGTATATTGTTAATATTAAAAAATAATTCCTATTCTAATTCATTGCCTAACATATATTGCATATTTTGATGCACCAGGTTAATATATTTTTTGTTATTGCTATTTTGTGAAATTACACAGTTAAGTATTGATGAGTTATATTTTAAGGTATTTAAATTATCTTTGCTAGAAATTAATTACCTCTGTCTTATTATCTAATTTAAATTACTTGGAATTGATACCAAATTAAGGTGAAACCTACGGACTGCTCCCAGCCATTCTCCCGCAATATGGCCCTGAAGTCAAAATTTTTAGTTTATTTGGGTTTTTGTGTAATTGGAAAATTATTAAGTCGTAGAAGCAGACTTCGCGGTTATCGGATATTACATTTTATTGAAATGGGTCATATCATTGCCTCAAAATCCACCCAATTCGACACAAAGTTTGATTATAACATCTGTCATTGAATATAGTGTCGTTTACACACACAGACGTATCCCTACGTTTACGAAGCTTGAACGCTAGATGGAGAGTATGTAAAAAAAACAAGTTTTTAATTTTTCTGTATGTATAGATTGGGTAGGCAGAACTGCAAAACGCTATGTATGATTGTTATAAAAATAAAAATTATATTTGTTGACGTAAACTATTTAATTGATTTATAACTTTGGGAAATAAATTATGTCAACATTGATTACAATATAACGCAGTTTTATTTTGTTACATTACACTATTGAATTTTTTATCAAAAGAGAAGCATAATTATGCTGATACATGCTTATTCCGTTTTGTAGCATAACTTGGGAGAGACCTATGTTCAGCAGTGGACTTGTGAAGGGTTGTAATGGTGATGGTGATGATGATGATGATGCCTATTCACTCAAAACTAATAACACTGATAATTTGTAACAGTACCAACTATTACAATAATTAGACATTTCATAACCAACACGTAAGAAACTATAATTCATAAACAAGAGATAACGACAGATCTATAACACGATTTATTTTGTGATAATAACCAGGAAGGTGAAAATAATATTTCCTAATAAAGAGGCACTCAACAAAAGCTTTTAATAAAACAAAAATATAATTATACAATATGTAACGTAATTAACGAACACCCTCAGACATCCCAAATAGTATATTATGTTATAATCATAATACATACACTGAATTTTTAGTTAAACATTTTTATGCACTGATTATTTATCAAAGTAGTTATACTAATTCCGGAAGAATGTTGTGTTCACAGTTCAAATCCACGAACGCAAAGACTTTAACGTGCTTGAAATAAAGTTCATTTTTCTTTATTTTTATTGAATGACAGAATTAGTAATAATACAAATAAAACTGCACTCTTAAAAGTCTTATTGCCTTAAGTTACGGTCCATTTCAGTTTGTTTTGACTGTACAGATTTAGTGTAACTGTAATTTACGTATTTTTAATTATTTTTGGGACAAAAATTATCTATATTAAAAATTATAGGAATCAATTCAGTAAAGAATTCTGAACAAACTACTTTCTCAGAGTGCGCTAATTACGTTAAATATTGTATATACAAATCTTCCTTCAATTCTACATGAATTGGGTTGCGTTCAGAACACAAGATCTAGAACACTAAAATGTACAAAAATTTACTTATCTTTTTATTTCAATGTTATCTTTATATTCCTGGTAGAATTGGCCGACAAATAAGAAAAATATAACTCAGATTAGAATAAGCTATTTATTTATAAGCAATAAAGCACGGAACAGAAAAAAGGATTTTATGTAACTGAATTATATTTGTTTCTGAACGCACCATAACCATGAACTTGAGCTCTACAAAATATAACAAACTAATAATGTGTGTCTGTCTGAAACTGTTTGCAAAATGCTTAAAAGGTGTTTAATGTAACCCGGCAAAACCATATTTAGCAAATGTTTGCAAGTTTAATTTTGTGACTACTTTGGTAGTTTACCGATTTATAATAATTGTATTTATCGTTGACCAAAAAAATATTCAAACACATTCATATATGAAACACTGAGTATGACATAGATAATCAGTATTGTGACGATATTTCAGAAAAATCACGGGCTAGCCTGCTGTTTGTAATACCACCGAAAACATAATTGCGTTTTTAGAATAATTAATTACTATACCTACGAGAAATTACAATATAGTTTCAAATATATACTAGAGAAATATTGCAATTCGAATCGATGAAAACACGCATACAAAATATGTATAATACACAAGAAATTCCGCGCGCAAATCATAGCGCGTGAGAACCGAAATCAGAATGTATTTTATAACAAGTCAAACAAGTGAACGAAGTTTGGCAACGCTTTTGTTCGTTAATTCAAGGTCAGGAAAGACGGCATCGTCACTCTACCTACGACTTTTGGTATTTATGTTGACAAACAACAATAATAACTAATAAAATTGTTTACAAAAAAAACTTAGGTATCTAAGGTCATTAGTTTTATGTTATTTTATACTGTTTTTTTTAACGGTTGGAAAGGAAATTAACCAATTATTGAACTTAAGATATTGATTTATCAGAATTATTTAAGATCACTTGCATACCATCTAGCGTGACAATTGTTAAGCGTCGCCTTTCATTTGCTTGTCAAAAGTCACGCACACTGAAGTGTCAAATTTTTCCGGGATTTCACTATTGTTTTTCTAAGTATATAATGTAAGTCTCTAAAGGTCAAACGCGTACACATTTCATTGTAGAGAAGTTATAAAATGATAAGTTTTAAAGAAAGAGTGTCTGTATTTAGTGTATATTTTGATTAAAAATGTATGGCCGGCGCTTCCACCTTAATTGTAAAATTATTTTGCTGCTTGATAGAAGCAGGTGTCAAGTTAGTGAAAAAATTGACTGAGCTAAAATATAAATATAAAGATAGCATTTTTGCTACCAGTATTAAAATATACATTATTAATACCTGTCTGTTCTCAAAAACTTCTTGGTTAAGTTAAATATAATAATATCAATCAAATGAAATTTGTTGTTATAATTTTTACAGTTAAATGTCCAATTTAAATTATTATTACATGTCAAAGTATTCATTAATTTAAATTATTTCTTAGTTTATTTTCCTGTTGCAACCACTGTATGTAAGCCAATGTAAACAACATAACTTTATGCAAATTTATGTTATTAAGATATTTAATATATTTTAATAATTAATTCTTGTTTATATTGCCTCTTTTACCAGCAGAAATGAAAATTACTAATTAAAATTTCATTCAAAATATCAAGGCATGCAGTACTTAGTTATCTGTTGCCCTTTTAAACGGTTATTTAATGATATTCCCAAGTTTTTGCCTATGTCATTGTTATACACATTATTTATTCATTATATGAATTACTTTTTAAATTAGTCTGCTTTGTTATGGTCTGTCATAGAGTGTAGATGAAGAAAATGTGGTATTACTGCTTGTTATATCAATAACACATATTTTATTTAGAAAAAAACTACCGTCATTATAATAATCAATGTCATGTATGATCAACATCAAACCAATATAATAGCCTAGCTTACGCGTCATTTTACTTGAACTACAATTATAAATACATAAATAACATTACAGGTACTGTATCAAACATATTTTGATAATGAAAACGAACTCACCTGATCAATCATTAGAAACGGCAGCTTCGAGGGCATCTTAGAGGGCGACAAATCGTCGTAATCTTCTAGAAGTGGCGGCAGAAGATGCGGGGCGTCCTCACGCCGAGCTTCTATTATCTAGAATGTGCATAAATATTACGATGTAATAAAAACAGTTTATTCAGTTGGCGGTGTCTCAGCCCCGTGCCTTGGAAAGCAAGGAGGCCGTTGGTGCTGCGCATGATTTGTCTCCGGTCGATTCGGATTACCGTCCAATTAGACTATGAAAGCGAATATACATTCGTGCACTATAATCATGTCTTGCGCAGATGAAAAAGAGATATGAGCAGTTGACACGCCGTAAGAGCAAAACCCTCAGAAAATTAAACTTTGAGTGAATGAGACGAGTGCAGAGCATCAGCAGTAGGATAATGAAGGCTAATAATATTCCGTTCGTCAGATGTCGCTAGTTGACACTAAGGTGAAGTTCTTTGTTATACAATGTATTCAATTGAGAAGTTAGTATTAAATAAAACTTTATCAGTTTCTAAAATATAACATTAATACACAAAACAATGCCTAATACTTTTTGCACATTTTAACTTTTTTTTACTTTAATTTTAATTTTTCCATTTTTAGGAATATTTGTGGTTTGGCTTATTTATTTTTAAGCTCATATTATAAGATATAACTAATAATATACAAAGAAATATTTTAAAATCTGTCAAATACTACCTCATTTTAAGTAGCGCCGCCCTGGTGGCAGAAAAAGTTGTGGACACCCTCATTGTAGGGTTTATTTATTATAAAATTGATACCAAGTTAAAAGATTATTTTACATTTTATTATACATACATTACATACTGATACCCGTTCACTTCGCTGGGCGCACGATAATATCGTAGAGAAAATATCACGAACTTTTTATTGGACTGTCGTAAAATTAGTTTTTTAGCGAGCATCTACATATCGAAATAAGTATACATAGTAGTTACTCATACTCAATTTCAAGTCTATCAGGGTAGATTTTTGAGATATTGTTATGAGTCAGTGAGTCAGTCAGTGGTATTTCGATTATATACTTCAACTCCAAGTTTTCAATTTTAAAAAATAACACGAGTTGCTTATGAACTAAAGTATGCAATAAATGCTTTGGTTAATATTGGTAAATACCAATAAAGATATTATAATTACTATACGACGCTTTTTATTTCGATTCGACTCGGCAATATGCAGGCGTACACAAGCACACATAATATGTACAACGTTTAGTAGACAAGATTGGAGGGGGGGGGGGGCACGCAGCACAGCACAAAAAGAAGAGATTGTAGAAAACACTATACTGTATTCTATTTCAAGCCCTCGCAGGCTGCTTATCTCTTTTCAATTTACTTCAAAAAAGGAGAAGGTACTTAATTCTACTGTTTTTTAATGTGGTAACTAGAACTTTTTGAAGGTGAACCGATTTTGATGATTATTTTTACTACTTGAATGCTGATGCTTCTTATGTGGTCCCATATAAATTAGATCTGATCAGTAGTTTTTGCTTTTTTATTAATAATATGTATTTATAGTCAATAATAATAATTATAGTCAACCAAATCTAAGAAATACATTTTGACAGCTGTCAGACTTATTGCACCAAGCATTCCAACCAAAAATTGGGAACGTACAATATTTGATTCTTAAAAAAAATATACAGTTTGGTTTTAATAATTCTAGAATAAATTGAAAACGGATAATTTAAAACCCAAGATTTATCAGTATCTTCGTATTTGTGGTTACTGTTTATTTCTAGAGGCATAGTTACAAAAATTTTAAGATTGAAACTAGACTAAATATAAATTTATTCAATCACTTTCAGTTTAATTAGTTGAGCTGTCGTTGCTTAGACTATTTATTATTTGATTTTCAATAATGCAGTCAAAATAAATGTCTTTTTCAAAGTCATCCATAATCAATATTTTAGTTTTTTTTAACCACTTTTGCCCAATCATTCCTTGTGACATGGGTATATGCTTCAACAAATATAGAAAAAACAGTTCAAAAAGTTAAAACCGAGTCACAAAATGAGAAGACAAACACAAATCACAAAATTACGCACAGTAAGTTCCCGAAGTGGCGGGTGATTGAAACTACGTAACGGGTTTTTCAGCGCGGCCATGTATATGAGGTTTCTTGCCTACACAAATTTACGTTGACAAAGTAAAAAAAAATAAACTTGTCTTATTCATGATTCATGTAATTTAAAGAATTTTAAAAATTAAAAAATAACTAAACAATTAATACATTTAAAAATGAATGATTCGATTATTTGAATATTTTTACCGATAATTTGAATATTTTTGCCGATTATTCGCATAACAATGAATTTTAGTCATCCAAACACTACGGTAAGTTACATAGCAACATATCATTGAAACGACGTCAAGTAAAAAAGTTGATACTGATTATTTTTTTTTATTTTTTGCTTTGTTTGAAAGATTAGAATAATAAATGATAAAAAACTATACACGATGTAATGAAATATAGATAACTTCATAATTCTTCGGATTTACGTAAAAGGTTATTTCAAATGGTGTGAGTACGCTTGTACAAAGTTATTGCGGACGGATTAATGTTAAACGTCAAATGGTATTTCTTAGCCGCTCGTTTGCTTCTTGCAACCACAGTTGCAAAAACAGAATTCTTAACTTTGCTCTTTGCAACTGTGGTTGCAAAGCGACGAAGTTCTTTTAATTGAATTTAGACCGTATTTTAAACGCACAGAGTCTAACTATTACGTATTAAAACCAAAAAGAAATATATAAATCATAGATTTGGATCAAAATTACCAACCTCTCGGACCAAAAATATCGAAACTTTGTTAGTTTAAGTTTAGTAAGTGAAGTGACACTTGAGTGGATTTAACGAGGTGAGAAAATATGCCGTGAGTATTGAATTTTATTAATTTTTGCTAATATTTATATACCACATTAATGTCTTATTAGTGTTTTCTTGTATTATAGTAATATTTTTGCAAATACTGGATAAAAATGTGATAAAATCGACTTTTAAAAATACTCAGAATGACGCGAATCTAAACATAATTTTCTATAGCTTACATTATCGTAATTATGTTGTTTTCTTTAAATATGAAATAGTCGTAGTGGTATTTGAATATAATTATTCAATTTAAATAATAAAGTTTATAAATGGTTCAAGATAAAAAAAATGCGAAAAAGGAGTCTAAAAAAAAAAAAAAAAAAAAAAGAGCGAAGGGTGGCTAGGCGAAAAGAACAAAGGAAAAACGGGCCAAATTAGGAGTACCCTTAACCGACGAGCATGTATGCGTAGGTGTATGGATGTGAAGGAGGCGAGAGAGGTGTGTCAGGATCGTGTCAAATGGAAGTCTGTAGTCTCTGCCTACCCCTCTGGGTGACAGGCGTGAGTGTTTATGTATGTATGTATGTATATTGTGGAAATAAAACCGCCCGGTGAGTTTTTACCTTGTCGAATTACTTTTGCCACTCTGGTTGCAAGAAGCAATTCAAGTGTTTTGGTTTAGGGTTGGCACTTGGTGGATTTTTGAGCATGAAATTTATTTTGTGTTTTTTTGCAACAAATATTGTGGTGTAAGTGTGGTGTTATGTGTGGTTTTTTAACAATAACATCTTAACTTTTTTTCGTAACCAAAATTTTTCGAACAGCGGCGGTACAGTGATACGTGGAAAAAAGTGAAGCTTTCATTTAGGTGATGGTGACAGCTGAAGAGTTTTTTACAATTCCGGTTCTTTAATTAATTTCAATGTTTTTTAATATAGTGGACAAGGTAAATGCAATATTGAAAAAGGACGAAGTAAAAGACTAGGTCGAGGCCCTGAAAAAGCATGTGAGAGCAATGATAAGCTTGTAATACCAGTTACTAGACTCCACAGAATTAGTAATTCATTTATGGGGCAATGTATACGCTTTTACAATAAAGTCCCAGAAAATGTACAAAATGTGTCATTAAACTAGTTTAAATGTTTTATTAAAGAAAAATTGTACAAAAATAGTTATTATAATATAAATAAATACATAAATGAAAATAACCCCTGGGAATTAGGTGATCGCCGCTATGCTGTTTCTATAAAAAAAATCATACAAAAATTACACAAAATAAATTTATTGTTAATTAAAATATGTTTAATAAGAGTCCCGCTGGGTTTCTTTCTGATTCTTCCCAGAACAGAGGTTTTTTTTGCGAACCAGTAGTAAATAAAAAAATGATTTTCAATAAGTATTATACAATATAGATTTATTGAATAAAAATCATTCATTTCATTTCATGACATATGGCATACTACTGTGGGGAAACGCTGCCGACATTGAATGCCTCTTTATGTTGCAGAAAAGGGCTGTTCGGACTATCTATGGTAAGTCAGTTGAGTTGATGTTGTGCCAACCCTAGCTAAAGTCGGCCGCCATCTTTACGATTCGTTCCACAAGCAATCGATCTCAGCGTTTTTGAGAACATATTTCACCAGATTTATTTTATTTTGTATTAATTGTAAATATAACATAACTTACAAGTTTCCTAATGTTTTGAAAACTTCAGGACTTTGCCCGTTTATTGTATAGGTGTAATTGATTGCGTCGTGAAATGTATTTCCAGATTTAACAATTTAAGTAGGCATTGCAAATTGGCTAAAAATACGCCACATGCTTTTAATTTATAAATTACGACATAAATTTATAGATAATCATTTATTTGTTTTTAATTATATAAAAGTAAATGAAATTTCCTTTACGAAGGTGACTATATTTTTGGTCTACGTAATCAAGTTTTTATGTAATAACAGCCTGGATTATAACTAACAAATGCGATCAATTGCGCAATCCGTGAATTCTTCATCAGGTTTCACTTAATATTTTTACTATCTTTTTAAATATAAATTGTTTTATAATATGGATAAATATATCAGATAATTCATTTAGTTTAGGTATATAATGAATAATCACACACTTATCGATCTTATTTCTCGCGTTAAAGAGTCGCTAAAATGGCTTGTACTTGTGATTTCAACACCTCTAAAATATTATTGTAATCATATTTTGATAAAATAACATAAGCAATTTCTTTCTTATTTTAATGGCTATGCTATTTAAAATTTTGAAGTGCTCCTCTTGAGTAAGTCATAAATTAAGTTTTATTGACGGCGGGTCGAACGCGCAAAACACTGTCCCGACCTACGGTAAGTAAGCTACCAATTTTTTTTACGCAAGTAATCGAGCGGTTAGATTTGGTTGACTATAATTGATTTCGATTACTTTGGTGATGCTCTTATTTTTGTATTGAAATCTATTTAATAGATTTTTTTTTAAGTTTAGCATTTGTTAGTGTCGGTTTTTCGTTTTATCGGGTTTCTAATCACAACGATTCTAAATAAGTTTTCACTACAAAATATAACCAATATATCAGAAAGAAACATCAATTTCCTATCAAATGACTTGCCCTGCCGTGAAATCTTTCAAATATTGCTCGCCTCACAACGTGAGGGGAGTGCTCTATTCACAATATGTAGTCATACCTCAATTTCGCTTCATAAAATCGTTCTCATACTTTTACTTAGACATTGAACCCATATAATTATTAACGTTACAATGACTACAGACATTGAATTATAAGATTCGTTTATTTTGTAATTGATTCACTTTAGATTACATAAGACTCCGTATGTTCTAAAGTTTTCTTGTTTCTGAACTAAATGTTATTAATGAAAGTTGATCAGACTCTCTGCTTATTTTCTTGTAAAAATTATCGATACTATTTTCATCTCTTTTCATATAATTTTAACATAATATACATTTTAATTGTAAAATTTTAGTGCACAAAGGAAATTTTTATTGTTGTCAAAGATTTAAATAGTATAACAGTGGTTTATATAATATCTGAAATTAACTACGAGACATAAATAATTTCAAGATTGTGACATAATATGCCAAATGTAACAAAACAATTTGCAACAAAGTATTTCTGAAATATTATATATTTGATTGACTGATGAAGAGCTATCGTATCGCAAAGCCATATAAGAGTTTGTCGGGATATTTTTCATATTTGCGCATGGGGATTTTGTTTTTGTTCCCACTACAGTGCCTGTTCAGTATTTGAAAATTTCTAGTCCGCGCATGATAACTTCAAGACACGGTTGCTAAGGCCGCCATCGTTTACTCTACCGACGCCATACGTCTGTGGATCTCTTACACTGCAGCTTCCAATTGCAGAACCGTCCTGTGACGCACCTACGTAACGACGCATGCGTCTTGTTACCAAAACAAGCAGCCTTCATATTTTGACTTTGACTTTTTTATATCTTCAGTGTAATTGTTAAGTTACTTTATTGTGTTTTTTTTTTAATTTGTTTTAAGTTATTCTTTTTTGTTATTGTATTTAACTGTTGTGAATGCAGTCCGTAACCCAATCTAGTGATGACACGGCAAACGCGACACTTATATGTACACAGTGCAACAAGTCATTCAAATCTTTAAAAGGCCTCAACATACACACTACAAAAACACACAGGAAATGTATTAGCCAAAACAGTTCACCTTTAGACATACACCCTTTTATTCCAAATACGCCTACTTTTGCAGCCAACTTTCCAACTCCATTCCACACATATCTTAGCCATTTGAAAAATAGTATACCGACAGTTAAAAGAATCCCTCGAGGAGCTCGAATAACCGTTGCTACACATTTGTCACAATTAATCCAGAAATGTTACATAAGCAATTGTACTCAAGACTGGCAGAACCTATTTTTATTTTCATACAGCACACTACATATAACAAAAACTGATAAACCAAATTTATCCTTGACACAAAAGATTAAAAATAACTGTACTGTCAGCTCCTCACCTTCTCCCGCACCTCTAATCAAACATGATGCCACTCGTAATCGCAACAAACTAATCGAAAACAAAATCTGTGACGGAGATCTCAAAGGTGCCGCTCGCCTTTTGTTCTCCAACGAGGTGCTTTCACCAGATACCCCTGACACCCTTCAGGCCTTACGGTCAAAACATCCTCTAGCTCCAGTAAACCCATATTTTCTCGACCGACCAACAGTAGGGCAAGCATGCCTTCAAATTCAAAACAAAGATGTTACGGATGCCATTTTATCTTTTAAACCAGGTTCGGCTGCAGGTTTGGATGGAATCTCACCGCAACATTTGAAAGACTTAACATCGCATTCTGTGGGTGATGCAGGTGAGCAACTTGTAAATTCGATCACTAAATTAATTAACTTTATGTATTCCGGTAATGTCAATCCAGAAATTGTTCCAATTCTTTTCGGCGCGAACCTCATTGCTCTCACCAAAAAGGACGGAGGGGTGAGACCAATTGCTGTTGGATCAACACTACGACGCCTGGCCTCCAAAATTGCTGTTCGACATATTTTACAGAAATTAAATTCGGAATTTGAACCCGTACAGTTAGGCTTCGGTGTAAAAGGAGGGTGTGAGGCAGCCGTCCATGCCCTACGTTCTTTCCTAACATATGGACATCCTGACGTGTTGCTCAAAATTGATGTCAAAAATGCTTTCAATTCGGTAAATAGGGGGACCCTACTGACCGAAATAAATCAACATATACCCGAAATATACAATTATCTTCTTCTCAGTTACGCTGACCCAACAAAATTGTTATATCGGTCTAATGAATTATCCTCGGAAGTAGGTTGTCAACAAGGTGATCCCCTTGGACCAGCAATTTTTAGTTTGGCTATAAATCCCATAATCAAAAGTTTAAATTCTAAATTCAATATTTGGTATCTGGATGACGGAACCTTAGGAGGTGATATGGAAACTGTATTTTCTGACCTTTTTTTCAATCAAAAATAAATTTGAAGCCATTGGTTTGGAGCTTAACTTTAGCAAATGCGAACTTTTTATAAATAACTGCAACTTAAATTTAAATGACGTAAAACACAAATTTAATACTTTGGCACCAAATATTAAAATAGTTAACAGTAATTCCCTTTACCTTTTAGGTTCTCCAATTTTTAACGAATCTATGTCTGAATATATTAATAATTCAATTGCTAAATTTCAAAATTCTGCTGACCGTCTCCTTGAAATTAGTCCACATTATGCACTTTGCATTTTAAAATCTTGCCTTTTTGTCCCGAAATTTACGTATGTGCTCCGTTGCTGCTCCTTTTGGAATCACCCAGACCTCTTGACACAAGTGGACAACTTAATCAAAATTAGCTTAGAATCGATTCTTAATATACACATGAACGAGCAATCTTGGACCCAAGCCTCCCTACCCATCCGTTATGGTGGTTTAGGAATTCGCAAAATTTCCAGTGTCTCTTTACCAGCCTTCCTATCTTCTGTCTATAGTTCAGCAAATCTCATAAGTAAAATTTTAAGGGCATCCCCTTCAAACTTTGAGATTGCTGGCCTGGAAGAAGCTAGAAACGCTTTCTTAATTGCATGCCCTGGTCAAAATTTTCAATTTCCTCTAAATTCACAGAGGAGCTGGGACGACATAAACTGCAAATTGACTTATGACAATCTTTTGAGCTTTAGTACAGGTTCGGCGCGTGCTAGGCTTTTGGCCGTGGGTACGCATGAGGCCGGCTACTGGCTTCACGCGTATCCTTCGTCAAATACAGGAACATTTCTTGAGCCTGACACGCTCCGAATCGCAACCTGTCTACGGCTTGGAGTTCCGGTCTGCGCTCCTCATAAATGTCCGTGTGGTAGTGACGTCGACAAGCTAGGATATCACGGGCTATCATGCCAAAAAAGTGCAGGTCGCTTCTCGAGACATGCAGCTCTTAACGATATCATACGCCGGTCTCTTGCCACCGTCAACGTGCCAAGTCTACTTGAGCCGTCTGGTATTGCAAGAGACGATGGCAAGAGACCGGACGGTATGAGTTTGATTCCATGGAGGATGGGCCGGGTGCTGGTATGGGATGCAACCTGTTCAGACACGCTGGCCCCTTCCCATCTACGTGGAACCAACAACAGAGCTGGTGCGGCTTGTGAAGCGGCAGAAAAGGCTAAAGTTTGCAAATACAGGGGTCTAGGCTCCGAATATATTTTTGTCCCTTTCGGTGTCGAGACCCTTGGTCCGTGGGGTCCTAGCGCTATAAGCCTTTTTAAGGAAATAGCAAAAAGGTTAATCGACGTCACAGGAGACCGAAGAGCTGGCAGTTACCTCGGACAAAGAATTAGTCTAGCTATTCAACGGGGAAACGCTGCCAGTATCTTCGGAACCTTGCCTAAAGGACCTCTTTTTTAATAATTTAATTTAGTTATTATAATATATATTTTTAAGGTTTTTAGTATTAGTATTAATTGTAAATATTATAATTTAATTTCATTAATTATACTTATATTTATTTAAATGTTAATACCATTTAAGTATATTATAAAAATAAAGACATAATAAAGTGACGTGTGCACTTTTGGATTTTCATAATACTTAAGGTTACTGTTAAGTGGCGGCGCTGCTCACCTTGTCGGCGTACTCCTTGAGCGCGGGCAGCGGCAGCACGTGCGGCGGGAGCGCGAACAGCGCCGCCGCGCACGCGTGCAGGCGGCACTGCTGCGCCGTCGACAGCACCGGGTTGCTTATTGCGGACTGCTGGATGCTGGGGACACACACCACGTACGTATTTATTAACCTTCCACAGCTGACGAGAAAAAATAATAACATCATACGTCATAGTTCGTTTTCGGTGTCGATCACTTAACTTAACCGAAAGCTTGAAGATAGCCGCAAATAACCGTGTAGTTGCTTTGTGAAGACTTCGTAAGGGAATCTATAACCATATCTAGATCTGTAGAAGACCTTAGATTCGACTTTTTTCCATTAAGCACACAATCCACCGATGATGGTAACTGGATGCTGAATTCCATAGACATCTACACTTCTCTTCGATTAAGAATCAAAATGCAGATGCATTATCATCCCTGAAAAGTTAGATCAAATGCCTCGTTACCAGTAAATAAAATCTCTAAATGAACATCTAAAATATGATATTATAACTACTAATATATGGCTAGTGTTGCCCAAAATCGGTCTTGGTCTTGCAGTCTTAGACCAAGAACAAGACCGCCTAATTTTAGCAAGACCAAGACCAAGACTGACCGTGTAAGATTTGAGCAAGAACAAGACTAAGCCTGCGAGACTCTTGCGTCTTGCTGTTAGGAATGAGTGTCGTTTCAGGGAGTATTGGACAGGGATTCAGGGAGTTCGGGTATACGCTTAGGGACTCTATGAGACGCAAAAAATATATAAAAAAAAATGGAAAATTGGATTTATGCGCATTACGAACAATACCATAAACATACATAGCGGATGAAAATATCCATTAAAAGAAAAAACAGTGCATCCCTAGTTTTGACCATCGGCACTTTGATAGGGCGCGGCGTCTTGTTGTCGGCATCATCAAATGTCGAATACTGACCTGTCAAAGAAATTTTGCAGCTATTCGGAAGTACAAGGTCAAGATACACGCGCCGGCGGCTTCTATTGATATCGCATTCAATCGTCGCCGGCGCGCCTCACGCACTACATTTGACACTGTTTGAATGCCTCCACAGAGTACATGTTCCAAAGAATAAAATAAGTTTCCGGGTGCTCGGAATGGACACGAATACATTATGCTGATCTCGCAAGGAATATTGTAATTAGATAATGGTAAGGATAGGTAGATACCATAATAATTTATTCTAGTAAGTAATTATTATATTTGGTCTTCAAAAAACCAACCACCCCAACAATATAAGGGGAATCTACCTAAAATAAGATAAAGTATTCATACTAACTTCATCATTTTTAACATGAAGTTATCATGTCATTATATTACTAAAACTAATTGCACAAAAAACTTATAAACTCTACTTAACTCAGCCGCTTCTAGCGCTTTTTTCTGCCAAACGCACCCATTAACTATATGGGTTTATAATAATTACTTACTATTATTATTATTACCTAATAGATAAACATGTTCAATAAGTTCACTGCAAATCTCGATTTTTGGAAGTGTGTGTTTTTGAACACAAAGTGTTCGAATATGTCGTCACCCATTTGATAAATATTGTAGACACTTTTAACACACTTGAAACGTGTAAACATTTTGTACAATGCTAATCGAATAATATAAAAAGTGTGCATATTAAATAAAAAGCGTAAAATAAGATCTATGTGCTTTTTAGGAGCCCGAGTATCTCTTAGAGAACCGTTTAAAGAAATTGATTGCATCGATGTAAATAATAGTGAATTGCACAATTTTAATAGGAGAAATAAAAATAAAATCACAATACCTGCTTTCCGGTTACACAAAGTATATAATGCGTTCTTGGGTAGCGATATACGCTTTTATAATAAGATTCCAAAAGAAATGTTAGATCTTTAACCTTTTCAATTTAAGTCAGACAAAAATGCTTGGAACTGACCTCTCGTACTACACAGGACTAACTAGAAATTTCTAAACCGATTTGATATCTACATATACATTTGAGATTTTATGTTTGACTTATCGCTTTACATAATTATAGAACTATTGTAAAAATATTTTGAAAAGAGCAACTACTGAGTTTCTTAATTTCTTCCATGATTCTTCTCAGTAGAATCAGAACCCCTGGACATGGAAAGGAAAAAATTGGGGAAAACAGTGATTATATGACTATTCAAAAGTGTATTTTTAATACCTACATGAATAAAACATAAGAGTGAAGGCAAATTAAATTTAATTATCGTAGATTAATTCAATCCTAAGAAGAACATAATATACACAATTTTATTTACATATTTACATTTCATTTTTACGTAGGCACACTATACCTATCTGGCAACGCATCTACTTTATTAATCTTTTGAAGAATCATTAATTTTATCAAAGGATGCCGAACTTTCCTTTGTCGGTCTTTCGGCGTGTACTTACAAATAGTAGTATTTATTTTAATTCCAGTCATTCCCAATTGAGCTTTGCTTCGAGTCTAATCGAGTCTAATGTATTAATTGTTTTTACTCTAATCCTTGTTTGACATGAGTGACGAAGAGTCGAATAGTTCTAGTCGGAGTAGTGAGAGTTGGAGTTATAGATCTAAAAGACCTAAAAGTAAATTTGATGAGTTTTTCGACATAATTCATGTATCCCAAATTGCTTTGTGTAAATAATGCCAACATAAAAAGGTTGAAATAAAAATGAAAAACAGAAACACTTCAGGCTTAAGGAAGCATCTAATATCTTTCCACAAAAGGAATCACAAATATTTCTTCCTGAAAAACCAAAATTAAGTGGAGATATCACAAGCTTTTTAATAACCGCCGGAAAAAGTGGACAGGTAAGAAAAAATATACTTATCACACAATTACATAACACATATATTATGTAACTAGCGGCCGCCTACGACTTCGTCCGCGTACATTATCTGATTTCCTATGAGATTTTGAAATTTTCTCGCTGCAAAAGTCTTACCTAAGTATAAAGAGGCTATATAGGTAAAGCTTAACTATGCAAGTATTATTATTTAAAACTAATAAAGTAAATGTCGATCTTCATATCTATACTTTAAAAATATAGGACTTGCATGTAACCATTTTACCCGAATTTCACCCTCTTAGGGTTAGGATTTCGTAAAACAGCTTATTAAGGATTTTATTATTGAAAACTTATAACTTTAATGCCGATTTTCGTGTCTCTAACTTCAATTTTTCCTCCCTTAGGGACAGATTTTCTCAAAACCGTTTCTTAACTGATCTCTATGCCATAAAAGGAACCTACCTTACAAACTTCAAGTTTGCATGTTTTATAGTTCCTGAGATATCGTTATAGTCAGTCAGATATATATAATAAAAAAAAAAAAAATGTATAGATTATAGTGTTGAATATATGTATTTATAATTCACTCATATTTTCATTTGTTTTTGTAATCGGCGAGACACACGATTTACTGTTTTATTTCAGTCTGAAAATAGCAGTGACAACATCACGACAGCTACAGTATATTGGATGGTTAAAAAATATCTTCCCTTCTCATTTTTCGATGACGAATGATTTTCAAATCACAGATAGTGAATGGCAAATACTCGAAAAAATATATAGTTTCTAATAAACTTTAAACTTCTATCAACGAAACTTAGTGGAGAAAAATATGTTACATTACCGCTAGTCAATTGTATCATTCAATCTCTTGCTCGATAAAATTGAATCCATGGTAAAACAATTAGATGAGAAACCTAATCGATCCGAAGTGGATGAAAGGCTCATTCTGGGTTTTCAAGCAGCTCGAGACAAAATGCTTAAACATTATAAAAAGAGCAACTAGATTTATTGTACCTCTTTAATTTTAGACCCAAGGCATAAGACTCAGACTTTTGACATGACATTATGGGGGGAAGTAAATTAAAACAGAAAGCCTGCGCAAATTTAATGAACTTTATAAAGAATATAAAAGTCTACACTCATACATCTATAGAATCACCAAGAAATTAAAAGAAAGTATGTGAATATGATGAAGATGAAGACGAAATAATACTTTGAGAAATTGTATGCATATCCCTCGACATCAGTAGACTTTTATACAAAATAGATAACCGAGCAGACCAAAAAGGTTTTAAAAAAAAAAAAAAAAAGAGTATTAATTCTTGGTCAAAAGAATTAATATAAAGTAACAGTAATGTTAAAGCTGTTGTGTACTGTTATGTAATTTAATTTGTATTGTATTTTATTTTATTTTAATTTAAATAAATGGTAAATTGTATAACTCTTTTATTCCATTTCATATAAGGGTCTATCAATCTCTTTCTAGACAGATAATGTTCTTTATAATACAGTCAAGTTAATGTCATTACATAATACATAAGCACTCACGCCTGCCACCCAGAGGGGTAGGCAGAGACTACAGACTTCCATTTGGCACGATCCTGACACACCTCTCTCGCCTCCTTCAGATCCATACACCTACGCATACATGCTCGTCGGTTAAGGGTACTCCTAATTTGGCCCGTTTTCAATAAATCGCCAATTTGGTCGATAAATTTTCGCCTAGGACGTCCCTTTCCGACTCTGCCATTCACTTCTACAACATAAATTTTCTTTGTCACTCTTTCCTCATTCATTCCTTCCACATGACCAAACCACCGAAGCATTCCTTTCTTAATCCTGGTCACAACATCATCTTGCAAACCACACTCTTCTCTTATTACACAATTTCTTACCCTGTCGTTCAGATTCAGACATAACATACTCCTTAACGACCGCATTTCTACTGCGTTGATTCTACTCTCGTGCTTCTTCTGCCACACCCAACTTTCACTACCATACGTTAAAGTAGGGACCAACACAGCATTGTGAATTGCCATGCGTGCCTTTTTTCGACACATTTTGACTCTTCACAATAGATTGCAGGGCCCCATTTACTCTATTTCCCGCATTCACTCGTCGTTCTATATCTTTATCATATCTCCCATCCCTGCTAAATACGCAGCCCAAATATACAAACTCATCTACTTGCTCGATCAACTCCCCTTCTATTCTTATTTCACAAATCGTTTTACTTTCTTCTCTTTCAAAAACCATAACCTTCGTCTTACTTGCGTTCACTATCATACCCCTTCCTTTTAATGATCTGTTCGTTAATGTAACCATCATGTGCAACTTGGCCGCCGACGACGCAAGAATAACTTGATCATCGGCGTACAAAAGGCATTTGACGGTTAACTCACCCATTCCTAATCCGCATTCTTCAACTTTCAAATTTTGCAAACAACTGTCCATAAATAGGTTGAACAGCCACGGGGAAGCCACACAGCCCTGTCTGACACCTTTATGGATGTCAAACCAGTCCGAGTAGACCCATTGATCCTAATACAAGCAATAGAGTCCCTATAAAGAGACTCCAATGCCTGTATCAAGCCAGCGCTCAACCCAAATGAGTTCAGTGTTTGCCATAGCACATCCCTATCCACTCTGTCATAGGCCTAACGCACAAAAAAAGGGGGATAAGTCGCTCGCGTCCGTAGGCTTTGACCACCTATTCCTAGACCCACCCTACACGTGTCCCCCGGGTGGTGCTAAATGAGTGACAAGCCGATACCACAGACTCGGCTCCACGCCGTGGTAGCGGCGTAAAATATACTACCCCATATTTCGCACCATGAGGAACTTATAAAAGAAATGGCCCCGAGTTCCCGGCGCCCCTTTAATGGGGCAGGGGTGCGAAGAATCTCCGGGAGGAAAACCGGCGACGAGGTTTGCCACCCGTCACGTTCTGTCTCCTGGAGAGGCGAAAGGTGGATTGCAGAGGCCCGTCTGGCTACGTTGAATGTATGTAGGGCAATGAATGATAAAATGGATGAAGTATGCGATATGATGTATGATATAGGAGTAGATGTGTTATGTGTAAATGAGACGAAAAGGAATGGGGGAGGATGTCGCTACACATGGCATGTATACCGCATACTAGTCTGGTGTAGACGAGATCGAGCGGGCATGCCAGGGAGTTGGTATCATCCTTTCAGAAAGAATGGCCCAATGTGTGAAAGAGTATGAATGTGTAAGCCCAAGACTGCTATGGATACGAATGAAAGTGGGCTTAAAGAAGTTGTTTGTGTTAGGGGTCTACGCCCCAGACATGTCTAAGCCCACTTATATCCGAGAGCAGTTTTGGGAAATGGTAAGGATGGTGTTAATGAAGTGTAAGGAAAATGAAAATATTATTATGCTAGGAGATTTTAATGGAAGGGTTGGGGTGAGGAGGCTTGGTTATGAAAGGATATTGGGAACGTTTGGTGATGAAAGTATAAATGAGAATGGTGAAAGTCTCCTCACCGCATGTATGGAAAATAATCTTTTTGTGACGAACACTTGCTTTCGCCACAAGAGGATTCACATGTATACTTGGGAAAGAGGTGACGATAGAAGCAGATGATAGATTTCATAATTGTGGATGAAAGATTGAGGGGCGCAGTGGTACAAGTTTAGAAATTATTTGGTTTTATGCCGAATTAATGGTCTATTCAGGCGCTGGCGCCATCGATCATCTGTGTCTACCACTGCGTTACAGCGTATACAACACACTAGAACAGAAAGGTTACAAGATGAAGGTGAGAAAAACAAGTTCAAATGTAGACTGAAAGAAAATATAAGTGGTTTGGATGAATTATGTATGAAGGAGTTAGACTTGGAGAATGTATGGCAAAACGTAAAGAAAGGCTTAGTGGATGCAGCTACCGAAGTATGTGGTGTTAGTAAGAGAAAGAATGAAAGGAAAAATAATACGTTATGGTAGGGAATGATGAGATACGTAGGGAAGTTGAAGCAAAGAAGAGAGCATGGCTAGATTTACTAGCAACAAAGGCTGGTAATTCTAGCGGTACGAATGATGATATTGAAAGAAAAAAGGCAGTCTTTAGACATCTTAATAAGAGAGTAAAAGAAGTAGTTGAAAGAAAAAAGCAAGAAAGAACGGATAAGAATGATAGAAAAATATCGGATAATTTCCAGACAAATATTAAAATGTTCTGGAAACTTGTAAGAACTGCCAGGGGACATTCAAAACAGCCTATGATGAATGCTATAAGAGACGAGAATGGCTATATTCTGAATGATGAAGTTTTGAGTTTAAAGAGATGGAAGTAATATTCTGAAAGCGTGTTTATGAGTGAGGAGACAACGTGTGTACTAAGTGAAGTAGAAACTCCGAAAGAAGAGGAAAGAGGTAGCGAGATAAGTATAGATGAAATAATGAAAGCAATGAAAAGCATGAAAGCAGGTAAGGCTGCCGGATATGATAGAGTTTCACTCGAAATGCCAAGGGCTGGAGAGGAAGTGGTGGCAGGCCTGCTGCACACCCTGTTTAATTTATGCTGGGAACTGAAACGGGTACCGGTAGACTGGTGCAAAGCCGTGATAGTCCCAGTATATAAAGAAAAAGGGTCGCAGCAGGACTGCAAAAACTACCGTGGCATCAGCCTTCTTAGCATTGTGGGTAAACTGTATGCTAAGGTACTGATTAAAAGGGCCATGAAAGAAAGTGATGAAAAAATTTGGGATGTGCAAGCGGGATTTAGAAAGGGAATGGGATGTACAGATCAAGTCTTTTCCATGCGCATGATCGCGGAGAAGTTTTTGACCAAAAACCAAAAGGTTAATGTCATTAATTTGTTTTAATATGTTTTGACTAAGTTTTAGCACATGTAAGCTTATTAAATGTAAACGTTTATTAAGAAACAGACTAACTCCCGTGGCCGTGAGACTTGGTAGACAGCTAAGTTGGTTAGAGCATCGGCACGGATCGCTTAGGTCGTGGGTTCAAACCCCACCCCGTATTAGTTGATTCTTCGAATTTATTATTAAATGTTTAGACATTTATTAATTTGGTTGGTCTTTCTATGGCTATGTTAATTCAAACTCAAAATGTGCCTACTCTGTTAAGTTGTTCTAAGATCTAAAGTAACGTTTAATAAATAACAATAGGCTAATAGGTAATTGCGAGACTTGCGAGACTCTTGCTGCAAGACCAAGACCAAGAACAAGACTAAGAGCGCAATACCAAGACCAAGAACAAAACCAGGTGTATTGGCGCAAGATCAAGACCAAGACTGGCTAATTCTCGTCTTGTTCTTGCATTTGGGCAACACTATATATGGCTACAGCACGAATGGGTGGGCTCGCCGGGGAACGACCACGCTCTCATAGAATACCAACGTAAATAGCAGATTTATGTTGATATTATACGTTGTCTTTATTTCCACTGCGTTATCCGCTATACACATTTCCTGCCACGCCCGAAGTATGGTTAATAGCAACTAACAAAAAATAAATAGACCCTTTTTACTGACAACCACACATTACATAGCAATCCACAAGTGTCGCGATACATTTTGATTATTAGTTACTGCTGATGGATCTCGCTTATATTTGCGAAAAATAGTTCATCTCTTTGACATAAATTACAAACCGATGATGCAACCAGATTCTATCGATAATCAAAATAATCTAAATAAAAGCAAACTTTTTTAATCAATATACTGTTGCGCGCCTAAGTTGACGTCATGTACCCGGCACTAGCGCCATCTAGTGTCGGGGACGAGAGCGAGGGGAGCTTTCCAGAAAATGACATCACTAATCTTTCAACCGACAGCTCCATCTAGTATCGAAAGAATAAACTAAGCTTCTAGAAGCCCGACACTCGAACTTTCGACGCCTAGTCGATTGGCGCGCGTATTTACTTGAATATTCTGGACGTTTCGTTGATAACGTGTATTTAAAGGCGCTGCAAGATGCGTTCGGGGAAGTATTGAATTTGGCGAGACAAGCGAAGCTTCGGAGCGGAATAAAGTGAATCAGTGTGAATAATTATTAGTGTTTTAAGTTTGATTAGTGTAAAGTGAATTAAAGTGTTAATTTTGGTAATTCAATCGGCAGTTTTTATTGTCACGAACCCTAAGCTCGTAACAATTGGTGTCAGAAGTGGGATCAAATACCATGCCGATTTTACCTAAGGAGGAATCGAAGGGTGTCCGTACCCGAAGTCAACGCCAACAGGAGACGGGCCAGAGACGATTTGGTGGTGTAACGCCGCAGACGTCTGAGGGCCAGCCGTCGGCTACGGAGGCCGGCCCATCAGCAGCTCCTACGTCTGTAGCACCTGACTTAGGTGCTCTGATGGTGATGCTGCAGCAGCTGCGGGGCGGACAGGAGGAACAGGCCCGTCGGTTAGAAGATCAGCAGGCGGAACAGGCTCGTCGGTCGGAAGAGCAGATGCTCCTCATGAAGGACCTTCACGCTACCTTTGGGAAAGAGATAAGGGAGGTGAAGGATAGGGTTGCTCAACATGACAACCGCCTGTCGGAAGCTGAAACCCGAATCGAAGAACATTAAACTCGAATCAACCATGTGAACAATCGGGTTGACAACGTGATGACTGACGTGAAGAAAACGCTGGACAACCTCAAACTTGGGGATGGAACAACAGCTCCCGTAGTAGCTACAACACCTTCGCTACGTGGATTCAAAGTGCCACCGTTCGACGGGATTTCTTCCTGGTCGGCCTACAAAATCCAGTTCGAGGCCGTCATGGAGGCGAACGGCTGGAATAAAAGCCAAGCCATGACTGCACTCACCCTAGGCCTGCGCGACCAAGCCTTAACTGTGTTGGAAGCTCTCGGTAAGAAAGTGACCTACTAGCAGCTCCTTGAGGCGTTGGAGGCGAGATATGGCGACGCTCACCTGGAACACGTCTTTCGTGCGCAGCTTAAAGATCGCGTGCAGCGCATCAACGAAAACCTGCAGCAGTGGGCTCTAGAGGTGGAGAAGCTGGTGCGAAAAGCATACCGGTCTGTACCTGCGCTCGTTGAAGGGAACCTGGCGCAAGCATTCATCGACGGCATCCGCGACCTGGAAGTCAGAGCTGCTGTGAGGCTCGGGCACCACAAGACGCTTAAGGACGCCTTGGTCCATGCACTGGAGGTGGAAGCTGTACGATAGGATCATCGTTCCCATCGCGTCAGGGAGGTTGCAGCAGCTACAGTCCGTGACCGCAGCAAAGGATACAGCCCTAGGTGCTATGGCTGTGGGGAAAGGGGTCATCTTCAATCCAGTTGCCCTAAGCGAACTGTAGAAAAGGGAAGTTGATCGATCTCGAGAGAGTAGTGCAGCTAACGGCACCACCTGGCGGTGGCAGGATCATCGTTCCCCTTGCGCTAGGGAGGTTGCAGCAGTTACGGTTCGCGACCACAATAAAGGATACAGCCCTAGGTGCTATGGCTGTGGGGAAAGGGGCCATCTTCGATCCAGCTGCCCTAAGCGAACCCTAGAAAAGGAAGGTGAAAAATCTCAGAAGGGAAGTGCGGCTAACATCACCGCCCAGCAGCAGCCGGGATACGACTTTACTATCAGACATCGCAGCGGGAAATCTCATGGCAACGCAGATGCATTGTCAAGAAGACGAAGTGATATATTGAGATCTGTAAAATAACCTATGTTTACAAAATAAACTGATTTGATTTGATTTGAAGACCTTGTCCTGAAGATTGGAAACATCGTACTAGGCAAGAGAGTAAGGAAGTGGCATACGTGAGGATGCTCAGGACAGACCACCTCAGCAACGAGTGGAAGGACAGCCTACGACATGCACAGCAGGAAGATCCGGATATCAAGCCGATTCTGGAATGGATGAAGGCCAGTGCTCCCGAGCCCAAGTGGAGCGACGTCTCAGCGATGAGTTCGACCACTAAAAGCTATTGGGCCCAGTGGGACAGCTTGCTGCTTCAGGATGGGGTTCTGTGCCGTAAATGGGAAAATGTTCGGGGAGACAGCTGTCATTTGCAAATGGTTGTCCCTAAAGCCAAAGTACCGGATGTTCTACAGCTGTACCATAATGATTATTCAGGAGGCCATCTGGGAGTAAAAAAAACTTTACTGAATGTCCGAGAACGGTTTTACTGGGTCCACTGACGAAACGATGTCGAGGACCGGTGTCGCAAATGTACAAGTTGTGCGGCTGTAAAGGGACCTCAGACTCGTAGTAGAGGTGCATTAAAGTTGTACAATGTTGGTGCACCATAGGAGAGAATAGCCATTGACGTGGCGGGGCCGTTTCCGGAGAGTGAAAGCGGTAACAAGTATTTCATGGTTGTGAAGGATTACTTCACTAAGTGGCCAGAAGTCTTCGCCATTCCAAATCAAGAAGCTTCAACAGTTGCAGATAAACTAGTTCATGAAGTCTTCTGTCGTTTTAGAGTACCTTTAGAGACTCACAGCGATCAAGGAAGGAATTTTGAGTCTCAAATATTCCAGGAAACTTGCCGAGTTATGGGTACTCATAAAACAAGAACAACTTCTTATCACCCGCAATCTGATGGAATGGTAGAACGATTTAATCAGACATTGGAGAGGTACCTAGCAAAAGTTGTAGACAATCGGCAACGAGATTGGGACAAGCACATACAACCGTTTTTGTTGTCATATCGAAGCGCTGTTCACGAAAGTACAGCAGTGACACCACCTTTGGCAAACTTTGGAAGAGAATTACGGCTGCCTGCAGACCTGATCACCGGGATACCACCTGACTGATGATGACCCCACGCAGTATAACCGATTATGCAAATGACTTGCGGAACAAAATGAATGACATTTATGAGCACGTCAGACAATCGGGCCAGCAATTGTCTGAAAAGATGAAAACCCGGTATGACCGCAAAATGAACAACAAAGGGTTCTACGAAGGTTCACTAGTGTGGTTGCACAATCCAGTCCGCAGCAAAGGGAAATCTCCTAAGCTTCAAGCTAAATGGGACGGCCCGTACCGGATTGTAACCATGATCAACGATGTAACCTACCGGATACAGAAAGGCGCAAGAGGGACTCCTAAGATCGTCCATGTGGATCGCCTGGCACGTTATTATGGGGCCGATAATGCTCGGGACGAGCATGTCTTAGGAGGGGGCAGTGTTGCGCGCCTAAGTTGACGTCATGTACCCGGCACTAGCGCCATCTAGTGAGAGCGAGGGGAGCTTTCCAGAAAATGACATCACTAATCTTTCAACCGACAGCGCCATCTAGTATCGAAACGAAGAACTAAGCTTCTAGAAGCCCGCCACTCGAAATTTCGACGCCTAGTCGATTGGCGCGCGTATTTACTTGAATATTCTGGATGTTTCGTTGATAATGTGTATTTAAAAGCGCTGCAAGATGCGATCAGGGAAGTATTGAATTTGGCGAGACAAGCGAAGCTTCGGAGCGGAATAAAGTGAATCAGTGTGATTAATTATTAGTGTTTTAAGTTTAATTAGTGTAAAGTGAATTAAAGTGTTAATTTTGGTAATTCAATCGGCAGTTTTTATTGTCACGAACCCTAAGCTCGTAACAATACATTATAAATAATACTTATTGCAAGTCTCTCTTGTTTAATTACTATACGAGGGGTGATCCAAAAGTAATGATAATGAAAATAAAACACGGTAATTAAAGTTAAAATAATAATTTATTTTTCTACATAGTCTCCCAACAAATCAATACATTTAGTCCATCTTTTTTCTAAACCCAGGATACCCTTTGGAAAAAAAATCTTTGTCTTGACCCTCTCAAAACGCTTCAACACTTCAACAGCGGCTATTACTTCGCTATCGTCTTCGAATTTCTTGCCTCGGAGGCGTTCCTTGAGCCGAGGAAAGAGGTAGAAGTCACTAGGAGCTAGATCTGGCGAATAGGGATGGTGTTCGAGCAGTTCGAATCCCGTTTCTTGAATGGCAGCCATCGCAACTTCGGCTTTGTGAGCCGGTGCGTTGTCTTGGTGAAATAGCACTCCTGCTCGCAGTTTGCCGCGTCTTTTTTCCTTAATGGCCTCCCGTAATCTTCTTATTTGGTCTGCGTAGTAAGAGCCCGTAATAGTGGCTCCCTTTTCCAAATATTCCACCATAATTGAGGAGGTACTTTTCAAAACTTGACTATTCCATTTTCGCGCAAAGTAAATTTTTAATTTTTTTAGGTTGTTTACATTGAAATGTATATGCATCGAAAACAAAATCCTTACAAAACGTGATAGATCAACTAGAAAAATATATTTAAAAACGCATGATTTCGTCAAAAGTAGATTATTCCTAAAAAAATAAGGTTTAAAATAAGGATTTAAGAAATTGCAACAAAATATGATTAATCCAGAACATATTTTTTTTATCACTGGAAATTGTAACAAAACATGTTTTTTCCTCATATTTTTAAGGTAGTTGTTTTTATGTTCCAAATATTTTTGTCTGTCGCGGTCAGTTGCATGTGTTGCGAATTGTGTTTTCGACACTTCGAGGATCAAAATAATTTTGAGAAATGCAGTCTCAAACAACAGTACAAGATATAAATACAGGTTCAAGAAGTAGAAAGTGCGGACGACAAAATCGAAAGAAGTAAGTTTTTGTGTCTTAAACCTAGCTAGAAATCCATTGTCTTAAAACTTCTGCGTTTATGAGTTAATTTAATGTAATTTTTTATTAACGTGGTCTATATTTTTGCTTCAGGGACTATTCGGACTGTGACCCATATGCACTTGCATTTGAAAAGCCTTGTAATCATAGCGAAATTAGCAAATTTCATTGCAACAAATTCGTAAGAAGAGATATTTTGAAAAATCGTAAGGCATTGTACAAAAACCAGTCCAAAGTGGACCAGGATGCTTATTTGTCGAGATTAATTTCGGTATATGAACCTGTTCGTCGTTGCAACAGTAAAACAAATCCCACAAAGCCAAGACCTAAGCAAAAATCAGTCACTTTTTTTCCACTGAGAAATGGTCATGCTAAGGGAGTATGCAAGAGATTTTTTTAAAAGCTTTAGGATTAAACAGTGGAAGAGTGGATATTCTTGTGAGAAGACTGGGCAATGGGGATGTGATAAGAGAAAATAGAGGTGGAGACCGAAAAAGCAAGAAATCAGCACATGTCAAGCAGAAGATTATTGAATTTATTAATAATTTTGAAGCTGTTGAATCTCATTATAATAGGGCAAAATCCGAGCGTATATACCTAAGTTCAGAACTAAATGTAGCTAAACTAAGAAAAATGTACAATGAAACAGTAGAGATTTCATTCAGAGCTAAAAAATTTTTTTTAGATCAGTGTTTATAAACAACTTTAACATCGGGTTTCAGTCTCCATCGTCAGATATATGTACTTATTGCACATTATTAAAACATAAAATAAAAACTGCTACAGGTACGGAAAAAGTTAATTTAATGACTGAAAAAAAGAATCAATAGCAAAAGGGCTAGAGCATTTTATGACTTAATGAACAAAGAAGAACAAGAAGGTTCTTTAACATTCTGTTTCGATCTGCAATAAGTTCAACCACTCCCCCGCACTCCGATTCAAGAAGCATTTTATAGTCGACAGATAAGTTTTTATATATTTTGCATTGTAGCCAAAAATACTAAAAATCCTTTATTCTACAATTGGACTAAAATACAAGCAAATAGGGGCGCAACAGAAATCGGTTCTGCTTTAATTTTGCAACCGAAAATAACGCAAAATTAAAAAAGTTATTAAATAATATTACGTATAATATTAGAATGATATAATAAATAAATAAAGAATTTTATTAAGTAAAACACCATTTTAAATTAATTTCAACAAAATAAGATTAATCCACAATGGTTTGAATCAAAACTAGATTATTCCTTTAAAGCACATAACAAAACTTGATTATTCCAATCAGCCTAGTCAAAACTTGATTATTCCGTTTTAAAATTCTAGATTTATTCTATATCATATTACTGCAAAAATTTTGAAAGTCATACAAAATAATCACTATTTTTGTTGTATATTATAATTCATCAACATTTTATATTAAACACATAACTGTGCTCTTAAAATTATATTGCCTTAAATTATACAAAAACACAAAAAGCGGAATAGTCAAGTTTTGAAAAGTACCTCCTCAATTATGCCTTGAACGTCCCAAAACACAGATGCCATAACCTTTCCCGCCGAACTTGAAACTTTGAATTTCTTTGGCGTCGGTGAGGAGGTTCGCTTTCAAGTCATCGATTGTTGTTTCGTTTCAAGATCAAAATAGTGGATCCAGGTCTCGTCCATAGTCACAAAACGGAACAAAAAATTTTCTTGATCTGCTTGGAACTTTTCGAGATTGACCCTCGAAATGTCAACTCGATTTTTCTTTTGCTCGTCGGTTAACATTCTGGGTACCCAACGCGCAGAGATCTTTTTCATATGCAACTCGTTCGCAAGGATCCTTTGAACGCTGCCATATGAGATCCCTGTGACCTCAGCTACATGCCTGATGGTCACTCTTCGATCTGCCAACACAACATCTTCGACTTTTTTCACGTTGTCTTCAGTGAGGGACGTGGATGGGCGTCCTTCGCGATGTTCATCTTCAGTGGATGTTCTGCCCAGTTTAAACTCCTTGGCCCAGCGTGCAACTGAAGAATATGGAGGAGCAGAGTCTCCCAATGTTTCCACTAAGTCACTGTGTATGTCTTTTGAAGACATTTTTTTCAAACAAAGGTACTTGATGACAGCTCTAATTTCGTTTTTCTCCATGTTGATGTTATCTCTTTGACAGTTCGTATTCAAATGATTTCGAGTTTCGAGTTTTCGAGTTCGTATTTATATGATTTTTTTAGGCTGACGTAGTGAGTATATAAGCAAGCAAAAATATTTTTTTGGATTTTTATGCGGACCTGAAGTAATCGATTATCATTACTTTTGGATCACCCCTCGTAGATTGGAAAAAACATCTGTCCTGGGAAAAACCAACAAGAAACCTACGGAACTTTAAAAAAATAGCATCTAATCATCATGTTTGTTACACCATTAATCAACATAAAACAAATTAGAAGTAGCTTGATAGCGATCACCTTATTTCCTTATTATAACCCTTTTTATTCAAACTTCGTTAAACTAAGGTTTTGAACTTTGAGTTGGTTAAAATTTATATATTCAAATCTATTTGCATATTAAAATCATGCAAGATACACTTCTTCACTGTATGCATATTTGTCCAGCACGAACTATGTGTATTTGAAACATTGTTGCTCATTATCACATAATAAAGTATCTGAATAAAAATGCAGCCGATGAAGAATCTAATTCAATAACATGCCTTTCATATCATCGAAAAAATTAATATTTATCGCTTAAAAATCCGAAAATTCGATGGTCAGGAGAAAGGACCACGCTCTCACAGAATACCAGTCTAAAATAGCAGCTTAAGGGGAAATATAACCTCAAATGGCTTAGCAAGATCCTCCGTTATGATGAAAATATTGCAGCATTAATTTTGAAATAAATATATGGTAAAGTTGAGGATTAATGTTAAGGATTATGTTAGACGAAAACACGATTCCGTAAAATTTTCTCGATAGAAAAAAAAATCCAGTTACCTTGAAATAATACTAGTTTTTACGGAATTTATCGCGTATATTTAACTTTTTAATTGCCCGACGTTTCGAGAGCTTTACAGCACCCATGGTCACGGGAAGGACTGAGATGTTCAACGTCCAGCTGTCATAGTTAACCGCGGTTACCATAGATTAAAATTTAACTTTTGTTCCGATCTAAAGTTAAATTAAATTAAATAAAGTTAAATTTTAATCTAAATTTAAAAAAAATGTAATCTATGGTAACCGCGGTTAACTATGACAGCTGGACGTTGAACATCTCAGTCCTTCCCGTGACCATGAGTGCTGTAAAGCTCTCGAAACGTCGGGCAATTAAAAAGTTAAATATACGAGATAAATTCCGTAAAAACTAGTATTATTTCAATGTGTAGTGTTCGCGTAAATATAAGAAATCATTATGTAATGCAGTTACCTCCAAAATAAACAATAAACCGATGTTATTCATAAAATACTTTGAATAAGATCATGAAACTTTGCATACTAACTGAACTAACTATAAAGCAGTGCTTATGTTATTTACTTTTTTTAAAATACCATTATTTTCACTGTAAAAAAGAAATTACCTAAACTATCGGCCTCTTGAAGCGTGACTCCTGCCGCCCGGTCAGTTTCGCTTCGGTCTTTGAAGGGGGAGGTTGTGTCATTTACGATCAGAATACACATTACGCAACAGGACGACGTAAAATTAAAATGGGAAATAACCGTAATTAAAATAAGAAGCAACTGGGTTGGCGTAAAGAAACGGGCATAAATATGATAAACCTAATGAAATAAGTGTCTAACGACCTTTCTACTTACAGTATTAGTGATTACAAACATATCGGTACATAGCATACGACGCGCAGGGAAGTGGGGGCGAAATTAGAATTTGAGCTGACTTACTATATCCCCTTAATGTTGCTGTGTTTCGTATGGTGAGTGTACACAACCTCTCAGTCCTCAGGGGTGACAACGCATCTAGGTTTTGATTTTTAATCGGGGATAAATGTAAATGCCTATGGGCCACAGCATGCACTTACAATCAGGTGGACTGCGTGCGCGTTTATTACCTTTTGCTATTTAAAAAAACTAAATAATATAAATATATATAATAAATTGAATTTAATTGTGTATTTCTCTTTTGTTCTAAGCATCAACTATTTCAAGAATTTTCAATTTGCGAGAGTATTTGATTGTGACAGAATTTTTTTTTAAGAGACCTTTGTTCAACAGTGCACTAGCGATGAGCTGCAATGGTGATAAATGATGACGATGATGAGTTTTTGAATGTATCTTACGCCAATATCAGCTGCAGCATATCGCACACCGTCTCCTCCGAGGCCAGTTCGATGCAAAGCAGCGCCAGCGTGGTATAAATAGCTTCCACGTTCTCCAATGTATTCGATTCCAGTTGGAGACCTAGGAATAAAGAACGAAATTATAAGAGAATTGAGAAGAGGGCAGGTGTAGAGTAATGTGTACATTTTTATTTGTATATTCTTTATTGCATTTCACGAGTCACACAGACTGCAAAAACTACCGTGGTATCAGCTTGCTTAGTATTGTGGGTAAACTGTATGCTAAGGTGTTAATTGAAAGAGTTATGAAAGAAACTGATGGAAAAATTTGGGATGTGCAAGCGGGTTTTAGAAAGGGAATGGGGTGTACAGATGAAGTCTTTTCCATGCGCATGATTGCGGAGAAGTTTTTGGCCAAAAACCAGAAAGTTTTTTGTGCGTTCATGGACTTGGAAAAGGCTTATGACAGAGTGGACAGGAATGTGTTATGGCAAACACTGAACTCATATGGGTTGAGCGCTGGTTTGATACAGACATTAAGGTCTCTTTATAGGGACTGTAGTGCTTGTGTCAGGATAAATGGGGTCTACTCGGACTGGTTTGGCATCCAAAAAGGTGTCAGACAGGGCTGTGTAGCTTCCCCTTGGCTGTTCAACCTATTTATGGACAGGTGTTTGCAAACTTTGAAAGATGAAGAATGTGGGTTAAGAATGGGCGAGTTAACCGTCAAATGCCTTTTGTATACCGATGATCAAGTCATATTTGCGTCATCGGCGATTGAGTTGCAAATGATGGTTACATTAATGAACTGGGAATTAAAAGAAAGGGGAATGAAAGTGAACGCAAGTAAGACGAAAGTGATGGTTTTTGAAAGAGAAGAAAGCAAAACGGTATGTGAAATAAGAATAGAAGGAGAGTTAATTGAGCAAGTGGATGAGTTTGTGTATTTGGGATGTGTATATAGCAGGGATGGTAGATATGATAGGGATATAACGACGAGTATAAATGCAGGGAATAGAGTGAATGGGGCACTACACTCTATTATAAAGAACCAGAATGTGTCAAAAAAGGTACGTATGGTAATTCATAATGCTCTGTTAGTCCCTACTTTAATGTATGGTAGTGAAAGCTGGGTATGGCAGAAGAAGCACGAAGGTAGAATAAATGCTGTAGAAATGCGGTCTTTAAGGAGTATGCTAGGGTTGAATCTGAATGACAGGGTGAGAAATTGCGTGATAAGAGATAAATGTGGTATGCAAGATGATGTTGTGACCAGGATTAAGAAAGGAATGCTTCGGTGGTTTGGTCATGTAGAAAGAATGAATGAGGAAAGAGTGACAAAGCAAATTTATATGGCAGATGTGAACGGCCGAGTCGGGAAGGGACGCCCTGGAAAAAAGTTTATCGACCAAATTGGCGATATTATGAAAAGGGGCCACGTTAGAAGTACCCTTAACCGACGAGCATGTATGCGTAGATATATGGATGTAAAGGAGGCGAGAGAGGTGTGTCAGGATCGTGCCAAATGGAAGTCCGTAGTCTCTGCCTACCCCTCTGGGTGACAGGCGTGAGTGTTTATGTTATGTTTTTTTATTGCATTTCTCATAACAAAATAATACAAAGGGCGGACTTAGCACCTTGAGGTATTTTCTACCAGTCGACTCATGGAGTGGTAAGAATTTGGCGTAGCTATAGCAATATAGAATAAAAACAAAACAAAAACGATAATTAAATACGTAATATATGTATATTACTAATAATAAACTATACATATATATATATATATATATATATAATTAGTACATACAAATAACTATGATTATACATATGTCTGCTTAGCAATAGATATGACATATAAGAAAGTGTTGTTATCTTCAATATGTGTTGCATTTAATAAGTGTTGTTTAAATCGTAGTGGAGTCACACCGCAAAATAGAAAATTAAACTGTAAAATAGTAGCTTAATGCTGCTGTGTTTCGTATGGTGAGTGTAGAGAACCGGAGACCATTTTTACTGGATACGAGGTATTCCATCTCAGTCCTTACGACTGACAACGCATCTGCATTTTGATTCGTCATCGAGGATAAATGTAGATGTCTATGGGCCACAGCATGCACTAACAATCAGGTGGACTGTGTACTCGTTTGTCACCCTTATTCCATAAAAGATACAGATGATTACGTACCACATTGCTTTTAGTGATTAATTAAGTTTTAATTAAAAATTTAAAATAAATTATAGTTAGCTCGTTTGCAATTATTGCTATTTTTGTGTATTTGACAGATATTGTGGGTTTCATTAATGCATTAAATTTTCTTATCAAAATCCAATGCTGAATATAGGCCTCCCCCCATATATTGCCTCATGGAGGATATATTTTGCTAGAGCTGCCACGCTTAATTGGCGGGTTGGCATCTGCCGCCAAATTTTGTTTACGAAAGAGGCGTCACCAGTATACGGTTCAGATGATGATAATTCATCACCGTCGTCCATGAACAATTGATACACCAGTTAAATTGCAGGTGCGTTGTCGGTCTTTTAAAAAGAGGTAAGCTGTTTTGAAGTAGGTCACATTCGAATACCAGAAGAAACAAAAGTGCGTACACTTCTCCACGCACTTTTGTTTTACCTATTCGAATAAAAGGAATTTGGATAATCATAAGGAGAATATTTTCTTAAAAATAAACAATTTTAATGAACTCACTTGATTCAGAAGAAATTTAATACCCAAGATACAAGTTTTGTTTTATGAAATTTGTTTTAATTTGGCATAAAAATAGTTTACAAAGAACAGGATTAAAATGGAAGTGAGCACGAGTGTGCGCAAGAACATGTGCACTCTCTATTCTCTCACTCTCATAATCCGATGGGACGGCAGTCCGATACGACCGGAGAGAGGTATTAAACATTAATAAATTTATAACAAGATAATATGGACTCACCATCGTACAATGAGCTGAAGATAGCGTAACCATGCTTGCTGATGAAAATCAAATCTGGTCGAGAACACTTCTCCACTGTTAGCCCAAGCTCTGCATAATCCACACTAAAAAATAGAGTATATGTAGGTGTTACAAATGCAATAAAACTTTAATTCGATGGTATGATGATGGTTTGTTGGTTACGATACGCCAAATAAAACAGTGAAAATATTACACCACACAGCGTGTATTTTATGCACGAAATTCCTTACAATATGCTGAATTACACTGCAAGTTTTTGGGAGATTTTGACGTCAGTTTAACCTGGTGGATGGTTGATAACGATGGTATCTCAAGCCGATCATTCGTATAAAAACCTTACAATTCATATCACTATCGGAGCATTTGTTTCATCGTTTCCTCGAAGCAACAAGTGCAGATTTTTGAAACATAAAATCGCACCGTTTTTACGTGTCAAACCCCATCTCAAAGCAAAAATTAAATAATAATACATACGATATTATATTTTTCACTCTATTATTATATTATGTTTTTCACCCTAGCCTATAACAGTACACAATTCTTCTACAAACTTTTTTGTTGGCTTGTATAAAATAGACTAAGTAAGCCCGTAGGCTCAAACTCACTGTGTCATAAAAAGTTACTTTGTGCTTCCTACGACGCGATAAAATCTGCCGCACTGACTTTGTTCCGGGGAGGCTAGTAGGTAGTACATATTATTACTTCAATGGTTTCAATGACGACTTTTTCAGCCACCAGGGGTGTCAAGTACAAAAATGAGGTATAATATTTGACAGATTTTATGGCAGATAAATTAATGTGTTAGAAAAGTGTAGATATTAATGTTTTTTAAATATTTATACAAGTTTTTAAAATATTGTTTATATTTATATTAATAAGATTAGAAACGGATAAACCAAACTACAGATATTTCTAAAAGTAGAATGTAAATAAGCTTAAAATGTGTAAAAAATTTAAGAACTCAGCACTAGGCATTGTTTTGTGTAAACATACACTAGAAGCAGAAACTTTTATTTGAAACGCAACTTTTTCTATAGGAGGAGGGTAACAAACGAACATGGACTGTCCACCTGAAAAAAACTTCACGATAAAGATAACATTGTGTGATCATTTCTGTGATGAATAAAATCTCCTCGGTCCCAATCAGCGGCATCTATGGAGCGTAAGATTATTAGTCTTCGTTATTATAATTAAAGCCCTTAGTAAGTCGCACGAAGCACGGTCTTGCGCCACCTGCAACCATCGACTTCCTGAAAGTCTTACCAGGTTGTCACTTTATGAGTATAGTATCACTCTACAGCGGACGGTAGGTGGTGGACGGTGTAAGGTGCGTGGGTAGTTACGTGGGCGTGGCGAGCAGCAGCGCGTTGCAGCGGCGGTCGAGCAGCGTGTGCAGGATACGCTGCAGCAGCGCGCGCATGTGCGTGTGTGTATGTGTGATGTGGGGAGTTACGTGGGCGTGGCGAGCAGTGGCGCGTTACGGCGGCGGTCGAGCAGCGTGTGCAGGATGCGCTGCAGCAGCGCGCGCATGTGCGTGTGTGTATGTGTGATGTGGGTAGTTACGTGGGTGTGGCGAGCAGCGGCGCGTTACAGCGGCGGTCGAGCAGCGTGTGCAGGATACACAGCAGCAGCGCGCGCATGTGCGTGTGTGTATGTGTGATGTGGGTAGTTACGTGGGTGTGGCGAGCAGCGGCGCGTTACAGCGGCGGTCGAGCAGCGTGTGCAGGATACACTGCAGCAGCGCGCGCATGTGCGTGTGTGTATGTGTGATGTGGGTAGTTACGTGGGTGTGGCGAGCAGCGGCGCGTTACAGCGGCGGTCGAGCAGCGTGTGCAGGATACACTGCAGCAGCGCGCGCATGTGCGTGTGTGTATGTGTGATGTGGGTAGTTACGTGGGTGTGGCGAGCAGCGGCGCGTTACAGCGGCGGTCGAGCAGCGTGTGCAGGATACACTGCAGCAGCGCGCGCATGTGCGTGTGTGTATGTGTGATGTGGGTAGTTACGTGGGCGTGGCGAGCAGCGGCGCGTTTGCAGCGGCGGTCGAGCAAGCGTGTGCAGGATACACTGCAGCAGCGCGCGCATGTGCGTGTGTATGTGTGTGATGTGGGTAGTTACGTGGGCGTGGCGAGCAGTGGCGCGTTACGGCGGCGGTCGAGCAGCGTGTGCAGGATGCGCTGCAGCAGCGCGCGCATGTGCGTGTGTGTATGTGTGATGTGGGGAGTTACGTGGGCGTGGCGAGCAGCGGCGCGTTACAGCGGCGGTCGAGCAGCGTGTGCAGGATACACTGCAGCAGCGCGCGCATGTGCGTGTGTGTATGTGTGATGTGGGTAGTTACGTGGGTGTGGCGAGCAGCGGCGCGTTACAGCGGCCGTCGAGCAGCGTGTGCAGGATACGCTGCAGCAGCGCGCGCGTGTGCGTGTGTCTATGTGTGATGTGGGTAGTTACGTGGGCGTGGCGAGCAGCGGCGCGTTACGGCGGCGGTCGAGCAGCGTGTGCAGGATGCGCTGCAGCAGCGCGCGCGTGTGCGTGTGTGTATGTGTGATGTGGGTAGTTACGTGGGCGTGGCGAGCAGCGGCGCGTTACAGCGGCGGTCGAGCAGCGTGTGCAGGATACGCTGCAGCAGCGCGCGCGTGTGCGTGTGTGTATATGTGATGTGGGTAGTTACGTGGGTGTGGCGAGCAGCGGCGCGTTACGGCGGCGGTCGAGCAGCGTGTGCAGGATACGCTGCAGCAGCGCGCGCGTGTTCGTGTGCGTGTATGTTGTGGGTAGTTACGTGGGCGTGGCGAGCAGCGGCGCGTTACAGCGGCGGTCGAGCAGCGTGTGCAGGATACGCTGCAGCAGCGCGCGCGTGTTCGTGTGCGTGTATGATGTGGGTAGTTACGTGGGCGTGGCGAGCAGCGGCGCGTTGCGGCGGCGGTCGAGCAGCGTGTGCAGGATGCGCTGCAGCAGCGCGCGCGTGTGCGGCTCCGCAGCGCTCGACAGCCGCAGCAGCGCCTCCAGGAACGCTGCGGGGAACGCCTTGCTCAGCTCCGTCGTCTTGTACGTAGCGCCCACCTGCCCCACCATCAAACAAAAAATCACGTAAAATAGAACAATCAAATAAAATAGAATAATTTTATGAAGTAAAAACGTATTTAGATTTTTTGTAATTTGAAACGACACTAAAAACACTATGTTTTTGTCGTGGACTCGGCCGTGTGTTTAACGTGACTACGTGTAAGTAACGTCAAAATTTATCTTAAACGGAAATTATTTGACATACATACATACATACATACATAAACACTCACGCCTGTCACCCAGAGGGGTAGGCAGAGACTACAGACTTCCATTTGGCACGATCCTGACACACCTCTCTCGCCTCCTTCACATCCATACACCTCCGCATACATGCTCGTCGGTTAAGGGTACTCCTAATTTGGCCCGTTTTCAATAAATCGCCAATTTGGTCGATAAATTTTCGCCTAGGACGTCCCTTTCCGACTCTGCCATTCACTTCTGCAACATAAATTTTCTTTGTCACTCTTTCCTCATTCATTCTTTCCACATGACCAAACCACCGAAGCATTCCTTTCTTAATCCTGGTCACAACATCATCTTGCAAACCACACTCTTCTCTTATTACACAATTTCTTACCCTGTCATTAAGATTCAGCCCTAACATACTCCTTAACGACCGCATTTCTACTGCGTTCATTCTACTCTCGTGCTTCTTCTGCCACACCCAACTTTCACTACCATATGTTAAAGTAGGGACCAACACAGCATTGTGAATTGCCATACGTGCCTTTTTCGACACATTTTGACTCTTCACAATAGAGTGCAGGGCCCCATTTACTCTATTTCCCGCATTCACTCGTCGTTCTATATCCTTATCATATCTCCCATCCCTGCTAAATACGCAGCCCAAATATACAAACTCGTCTACTTGCTCGATCAACTCCCCCTTCTATTCTTATTTCACAAATCGTTTTACTTTCTTCTCTTTCAAAAACCATAACCTTCGTCTTACTTGCGTTCACTTTCATACCCCTTTCTTTTAATGATCTGTTCATTAATGTAACCATCATTTGCAACTCGGCCGCCGACGACGCAAGTATAACTTGATCATCGGCGTACAAAAGGCATTATTTGATGCAACAAAAATACCTCAAAATGGCGGCGCACAGTCCACCGCGTGCAACGCATCACAATCCTCACTCAACATAACGAATTCTTTCATCCTTTAGCTATCGAATCGTGTAATTAAATTTTTGATATAGATGATAGATATGCAACTACAATGCCAAACTATCCCCCGATTTTGTTATCACCAGTTTTCTGAATTGCCTCACACAATGGAAGCAAGTGTCCTCAAGCTATGGAGAGGGCTATGCTCGGAGTTTCTCTGCATGTTAGACACAGAAATGAAAATATCCGCAGTAAAACCAGAGTGACCGACATAGCCCAACGGATTAGTGAGCTTAAGTGGCAATGGGCCGGCCATATAGCTCGAAGAACCGATAACCGATGGGGAAGAAAGGTTCTCGAGTGGCAGCCTCGTACCGGTAGGCGTAGTGTAGGGCGACCCCCCATTAGATGGAGTGACGACCTGGTAAGACATGCAGGAAGTCGATGGATGCAGGTGGCTCAGGACCGTGCTTTGTGGCATTACCTATGTTCAGCAGTGGACTTGTGAAGGGATGTAATGATGATGATGATGGAAGCAAATTCAAAGACGTATTAACGTCAAAAAGAGACAAACACATACATCTATAGAATTCAGCCTGCGAGAGAATGAGACTAAGAATACTATGTACAGTGTTCCCGATCATCTCGGTCTGTTTTTATGAACGTTTCACTTGTGCCGCGTGTGCACGGCACACCCGTTATTTTCTTTGGTAATTAACTAAGGCTGCACTTATTCCAACACCAACACCGTATAGTGTTTCCTATTGGACTCAAAAAATTAGTAATAAATAATAAACTTTTACTAATAAAATAAATAAGAAATTTATGATTTAATCATTTAGACGACATTGTTATTGTGATATCCCCAGTATTGTCTATAAGATACGGATGAATAACAAGCTCACAGTCCACCTGATGGCAAGCGATTTCCACGGTTCCATAGACATCTGCATTTATCCTCGATTAATAATCAAAATGTAGATGTGTTGTCACCCCTGACGTACACTCACCGTACGAAACACAGCAGCGTTAAGCTGCTATTTTACGCTGTACTCCATGAGAGCGTGGTCCTTCCTCAGTCGAGCCGACCCTTTCGTACTGTGTTGTAGGTACTATAACGAAGCAATGTACTATGTAAATGTGCTTACTAATCCGTTGGGTTATTTCAGTTACTTTGGTTTTACGAGTACTGCGGATATCCTCATTTCTGAGTTTATTACGCAGAGAAACTCCGAGCATATCCTTCTCCATAGCTCGCTGCGTCCTCATACGGCTAGCAGTGAAGGACCACATCTCAGGTTCACAAGTCAGCACTGGCAATACGCACTGGTTGTACAATCTAGTTTTCAGATTTTGAGGTATAACTGACGAGAAGACGTGTCGTAATTTCCCGAACGCTGCCCAGCCGAGTTAAATCTGTCGTTGCTAGTCGGACTATTTGTCCCAGGCAAACGTACCCGTCACCAACTTCGAGCTTAGTGCTCCCAACAACTACCGGCGTAGATGTAACATAGACATTAAACATGATCTTCGTTTTGTCCACGTTCATCTGTTTAGGCCAAATCGTAACTACTTAAAACTTGCGAAAACGTTCGTCTCGGGCGAGAAACCTGTTTGACGGCGGGCTGCGGCGATGCCAATTAGTCTAGAATATTTGATTGTACGCGACGGCCGTGTCGATTAGAGGTAGGGAGTTACGTAAGAATCGTTACGTCGAATTACGTCGGCCTCCTTGCGTTGTCTTATTTTGTACGTATACGTGTGGTACAACGAGGCTTTCCTTGAGTTTGAGTGATTAATGTAACTTCGATTGCCATTAATTTACGTCGACGAGTGGCTTGTGTAGTATCTTAATATCGTACGAAGGCATTTTTGCTTTGTCGGGTGGAACGCTAAACTTTGTGACCCAGGAGGAGATCGCGTCCCTATTCGAATATAGTTTGTGCTAAGTGACGTTGGACTTGAGTTCCGATAACGGTGAATGCCCACTGGAGTGATTGCACCTTGTGGAGCTGGGCAACGCATGTGGGTCTGCTAGCCGATTACATCGGTGACGTCAGGTTACATTACACACCTTCCTACACCACTCACACTACCATTTACTTGCCCCTGACGGTACCTTGTGGTCGACCCTACCTCCGGAACTCGGTAAGTTTGTGTTTGCTTATCCAGCCATTATAAACTAATTATCCATAGGCCATTTGGGCCCGAACCCTCGGTTGCTCGTCGAGTTGAGTTACTATGGGCCCTAGTCCAGTCGACTTCTGTCAAGGCAACTGAGGGCCGTAACATCATCTTAAGATCCGTTGGAGGACACTATTGGGGTCATTGAGAATAATGCTTAGGACTGGTCTGGATTCTGCCATAAGGACTATATCGTCGGCAAATCGAAAGTGAGTGATGTAATCACCATTGATGTTAATACCGTATCCTTTCCAGTCCAATAGCTTGAAAACGTCTTACAATGCACGTTTCTGTACTCGGATAGCCATCGTAGCCCTACTGTACAAAAACATCTGCACTTCGATATACCGACAGTCAACTTGGCACCACTGAAGGGACTGTAGCACCGCCCAAATTTCGACGGATTCAAAGACTTTTTCATAGTCCACATACATAAAGCTGTGTTAAATAATTTACGATCAAATAAGACAGAATAAGCGAAGGGCTCGTTAACGACGTGAGTCGTCGGTGTCGCTCGCTGTTATGACGTTCTCCGCAATTACAATTTCATTTGCTGGTTCTCCGCAATTAACAATTTCATTGGTGCCGGCGGGGATCGAACCCGGGTCACTCGCGTTCTGTTATAGTTACAGCGATCTTTAACCATCTGAGCTACCACGGCTCAATTTTATAGTGATAATATTTAATTAAATATTAAATATTTACTTACACATGTTACACCAGCAGGACTTTTTTAACATATCTCACTTTACAATAATTTCGTTTATAGAATTTTTAAATGAATTTTAGCACTTTCATTATCCGACTTTCAGACACAATAATAAGACAATAGCAGTGACCTATATGTATAGTGTGCGCGCAAGTGCTTGTCACCTCCCGAAGTATGTGGGCGGCACGAGGGGGTAGGTAGACAAACATCAAGCTAACTCAGTTGCCGTTTGAGCGCATTTGGCACTAGATCTAGTGCAATTCTAGGGTATATAGCGCTTTTCTTTAAATATCTAAGCGCTAAAAAATATTAGTTGGCAGCACAGTGTGATAAAAAAAAACTAGCGAGTCTATCGTTCGTGATCGTTCGGATATTCTCCGAATAAAATGTTGCTGATTCGTTAATTATTTTATCTCGCTTTTGCATTGTGGTATGAAGCTGTTTTGCTTTTCGTTATATTAATTCTTTAAGTTTTAGTACCTGACAAGAACTGGTTTTTCCCACGTTCGAGTTTAGTGTTAGTTTTTTTAGCTCAGTTTTATTTGTTTCGTGAAAATTTTCAATGGAGTTGCCACCGAGGAAGAAGGCTTATAGCCAGAAATAAAGATCTGAGTAGGGAGCAAATGGCATGGAACTTAAATGGTCAATAACAGAAGGTGATGATGATGATATAGTGAAATTTTGCGCGCAAGCTTAAGTCTCCATGTACAAAAATGCGACTAGGTTGAATGCCTTTCGGGAATTAGTGGACTTAGCTATAAGCGTGCTGTCGCTTCCACATTCAAACGCCGAAGTATAGCGGATTTTCGGCCTTATAAACATTGTCAAAAGTAAGCTACGTAAGCGGATGTCAACTGAAATAATGAACTCAAATATAATGATACGTCATCAATAAAAAATTATTAAACAAGGCTGCCACACATAAAGTCTTACCTGAAAATGTCCTAGACAAATTACTAAAACTGAGAAAAAAAGAATAAAAGCAAGTATAGGCCTCATCATCGCCATCTGGACGTGACGATGACCATGAACGCGTAGTGGAATTGTCTTATTTAGTTGATTAACTCACATTACTTGTCTTTAAATAATCGCAATTTTTCTTATTTCCTTTTACATTTACAGGATACAATTTAGCGGAATTTGGTGAATTTTAAGCAAATTTTTGTAAAATATATTTTTTTTTCAATTTTAATAAGGGTTTAGTGCATCTTTTTTTCTTCATACTGCAAAACTGAACTCAGTCTGCCGTCAACCATACGGCTATAGGATTCAGTTGTTCGCGTCAGTTTTTTCCAAACACATATGAGATAAATATCCTAAGATGAGTCCGCCAATACCACAAGTGAAAAATATTATTTACAATGTACACAGTTGTTTTTTCAGACGAAAGGGCGACGAAAAAAGTATCGAACACAAACATAATATGGACATTAATAAATTAGTAGCAGAGGCTACAGATGTGTCATCCTGTTCCGTAATGCCGTAGATGCACAGACCGCGGCCCGCCGGTCGAATGCTGGTGGCCCGCCGACAGCGAAAATAATACTGTCGTACATCGTGTTCGAAAAGTAATTTGAATCTCGCGCGCGCGCTCCAAGTGCGCTTGTCGGTGCGCCGTGCGGTAACAGCGGTCGGTAATGTTCGTGCTGATCTCGGTTAAATTCGTTTTCTTCTTCAAAAAAAAAAGATCCACATTCAACGAGATTTCCCGTCAAGTGACGTGTATAAATGTGTTGTGAAATCGTAAGTAAAACACTGTTATTAATAAGTGTTTCCCTACCTATTTAATCAATTATTTTTGGTAATTTAAAAAAGGATGGGTAATTTAAGTAGGTACTGTAATTGTTTTTAGGTGCTGTGGTAATCCTAGCCAGGATTAGAACGCAACATGGACAAGCCTGGACCTAGTATAAAACGTAAGGTTAAAGATAAAAATCGGCAGTTTCAAGAAATTTGGACTGAGAAATACTTTTTTGTACGGTCGTATAACAAAGTCGTTTGTTACATTTGCAAGAATTCTGTTGCGATTGTAAAGGAATATAATGTAAAAAGGCACTATGAAACGCAGCATCCTACTTTTACCAAGTTTACAAGCGAATTAAGAAAGCAAAAAATGTTGTGTTTAAAACGGGAGCTTATTGGTCAGCAAGCTATGTTTACAAAACCCATTCAAGATTCAGAAACAGCTACAGAAGTTAGTTATGAAATTTCTCGAATGATAGCAAAGCGAAGTCGCCCCTTCAATGATGGGGATTTTGTAAAAGAATGCATAGAAATTGCCTCTAAGAAAATGTGTCCAAAAGCAGCAGTGGTAAATTAAAAAAGTGACTTTCAATAAGTATTTTTATAATCTACATTGAATAAAAAAGTTTCTATTTCCATTTCTATTTCAGCAAAAAAGTTTGAGAAAATTCAACTGAATCGTATGACTATCCAAAGACGAATTATGTGTTTGTCAAATAATATTGCGGAACAATTAAATGAAAAAACTAAGATCATTGAATTTTTTTCATTAGCACTCGACGAATCCACTGATATTAGTTCCACAGCTCAACTTCTGATATTCATACGAGGTGTTACTCAAGATTTTGAAGTCTTAGAAGAGTTATTAGGAAAGTGTTCATTGAAAGGTCAAACCAGAGGAGTTGATATACTCAATGTACTTTTGGATGAGTGTTTAAAAACTGATTTGGATTTAACAAAATTATCGGGAGTTGTGACTGACGGTGCTCCTTCGATGATTGGTGTCAATTCTGGGCTAGTTACTTTGCTGGAAAAGCATCTGCAAGAAAAAAAAAACGCTGAAGATCTCCTACAGTTTCACTGCATTATACACCAAGAAGCCCTCTGTTCTAAAAAAATTTAGTTTCAAAATGTCATGAAAGTGGTAGTTTCGATTGTAAATTTCATAAAATCACGAGGACTCAATCACAGGCAATTTAAACAATTATTTGATGATATCGAAAGCGAATATGGAGATTTACTGTATTATATAGAAGTAAGGTGGCTAAGACGTGGATTGACACCGGAACGATTTCTAAATTTAATAGAAGAAATTGGAATATTTCTGGCGGAAAAGCAAAGGGATGTCCCGGAACTTAAAAATCCTGATTAGTTGTGTGATTTGGTTTTTTTAGTTGATATTACAAATCATTTGAATGTCTTGAATATACGACTTTAAGGCAAAAATCAACTGATATCCCAGCTCTACGCTCATGTCATCACCTTTTCAATGTAAGCTGACACTTTTCAGATCGCAATTGAATTCTGGAAATGGCTGAAAAATTCAACAAAACTGCGATTCATTTCAGTTATGTAGAAAAGCTAGACATTTTGATTTAATCTTTTCAAGACAGATTTTCTGAGTTTAAAAAAGTGAAACCTCTGTTGGACATATTCAGCAATCCATTCACGATTTCAGTTGAAAATGCGCTAGAGTCAATGCAGTTAGAAATTATCGATATTCAAAACGATCAAGATTTACGCAACAAATTTAACGAAGGAGACTTGCTGAACTTTTATCGCTGCATTGATAAAAATACGTACAAATAGTTGCGCATAAATGGTCTGAAATGTGCCAGCTTATTTGGTTCTACCTATATATGTGAACAAACCTTTTCAATACTAAATAATGATAAAACAAAACATCGAAACCGCCTTGCAAATGTAAGTTTGGAAGCAGTTTTACGTGTTGCTACAAGTAAATTTGAGCCAAATATAAAAACGATTGTAAGCACTATGCAGTGCCACGTTTCAAGTTAATAAATTCTTTCTCAATTTGAATACATTATCATCAATTCCTTATCCGATCACCTCCACTGCCGGCGGCCGCCGTCAGCGCACAGCGCGCGAGCGGCCGCTAGTCTTAGTGAGTCTGTGCGTCATTGTAATGCGAATTGTAGCTGAAGGAAAGTCTACAAACATCGGAAATTTCAAAATGTTCATCTCCACGTAAACCTAAAGGAATAAAATAGGGAATCCACGGTGATGATTTTGATATGGGAGTAATAGGTAGAAAAATTCATCAGTTTTATACTGATGATAAAAAAATCTCAAGTATTCGTAAGTTGCTTGCAGTTTTAAAAGATGGCATCGTACCTATTTATGACAGCTTTCTACACAAGATGGCATATTTATTTAAAATTCAGAAGACAAATTGAAAGGCCCAGTATTGCTCAATGGCGAGTATGGTATTTAATCTATACGGAAATATAGAAATGAAAACCTAAATATATATTTTCCAGACGAAACCTACGCTAACAGTAGCTACACCTCCAATATGTGTTGGCAATCCGAATCTGAGCCCGAAACTACCATTCATAGTGGTAGCCGAGACGTATTAGTTAACGGTGCATTAACAATTTTCATATCAGATTCGAAAGGCGGATATTATTATGGCGATATGAATGTTACAAATTTTCATAACTGGGTTAGTCACAAATTTAAAAATAAACTAGCTCCTAATTCAGTGGTCGTAATGGACAATGTGTCCTACCATTGTGTACAGGTTGGAAAAAAACCTACCATGTCAAGTTTAAAAAGGACACGCAAGATTGGTTACGCGAACGTAATGTTGAATTTACACCAGACAATACTAAAGCCGAACTCTTTCAAAAAGTAATAGAACTCAATCCGACAAAATTTACACCATTGACGAAATGTTAAAGGCTGCAGTGCACTTGCGTGGGCCGATGACATAAAGAAAATTTAGTTTCAAATTATATAAATTCTTCATTTGTCGACAAAATGTCAATAATCACAATATTGTTTACTGAATTCACGGAAAGACGGCAAGAAGGCGATGACTACGCACAAAAAATTGAGAACCAATATTGGGACTACAACATAAGGTTTGACAATGTAACAGACGAATTGATCATAAACTTGGAAAACGATTCAAATTCTGAAGAAGGTATGGAAATTCTAGTCCAATAATGAAGAAGAAGATATGGATAAAGAATCATGCCCACTTTACATACATTGATTGACCTATCACTTGATTCCTTTAACAGGTCGCGTCTACCTACAACTAGTACCGTATAAAAACAAAACATAATAACTTATCATCTTTTCATTTAGAGACCAGGAAAAAAGTAAATAAAACTTTAAAATTATAACTGTCTGTGTACACTTATTTTTCTTTCCACAACACAGTATAAAACCATTAAAAATCGTATCTAATCATAAATTAAAAAGTTATAAAAAAAGAAATTGGTTTATAAAACTGTCTTGTGTCATAAACTCATAAATAATAAAATTTAATTAATACTTAAATATGTGTTCATTTCTGTTTAGCCCGCAAATAAAAAATATTATATAATAATTTACACATTACATTAATTAAGACAGTTTCTAACATGGTTATCCAGAGATTTATCTGTCCGCAAATATCTCGCGTGCGTCTCGTCAATCGCCCGCGCAGACCACAGTACACGAGACATGAAAAGGTTAATAGAAGCAACATGTTGGCGATCACCTCATTCTGAGGGGTTATTTTCATTTATGTATTTTTTGATATTATACTCGTAAGAACCCATATTGTACATTTTCTGGGTTTTTGAGGTAAAAGCGTATACGTATACGTACGCCCCATAAAAAAATTACTAATTCTGTGGAGTCTAGTAACTGGTATTACAAGCTTATGTTTATTCCTAGTGTTTACAAGTATGAACATGTTTATTCTTATCAAAGCTATTTATGTTTTTATGTACAAAAAATCATTTTCATAAATATATTGCGGTGACAAAGTTAATATGTTTATTTATTTAATTTTTTCTCTAAGGTAAATCCTCGTACGGCTCTCTTTTGCGAAACAAATATGGCTTCAATTACAGTTACACTACCCCATAGCAAAATTCCATAAGACATTACGCTATGAAAGTAACTAAAATAAATTAATCTAGTTGTCTCAACATCGGCGAGACTTATAATTTTTCTTACAGCTCATTCTGTAGAACTAAGTCTAGATAGGTACTGTAAATTTAACACATGTTGTCTTATTGTCGTTTAAGAACAAATTAAATTAATACAATACATGGTGATCAAGAACAAGACCAACCTTCAACAGAGACTTCAAGAGTATGCTTTGCAGCATGGCGTCGGCTTTCGTTCCTTTCCCGGTGCGCTGGTTGCTCGGGATCTTGCTGACGATGAACATCATGATATCAATCTTCTGGAAGTCAGGCAGGTGATCTGCGAACTCTCCCAAAGCGTTGATCAACGCATCCTGGTACAGCTTCTCGTCACTCTCTTTCTGAAAATTGAAACGGAAACATAAGGCGCTTTGATCGGCTACTATTACCGTTACAGACAGTCCTCTGCACCTGCCTCTCCCACAGGTTGCCTCACGGGGATATCGTTTGTTTTTATTTTTAGTCGTTATCAGGAAGACGCTCATTTGTTTTCATCTGCCGCCTCTCACGACACCTGCGGGATGATATGAGGTAGTGGTTATTCTTACACCGCCAGCATATGGTTGCTCAGTTACCACCTACGTTCAATATATGTACATATAGATGTATACATTACATACAAATACATACACAGACATTTTATACGTGGTAGAGCAATGCTGCATATTAGTAGTATAATTGTAGCACGAATGGGTCGGGTCGGGGAATATCAGCGTAAAATAGTAGCTTAATGTTGCTATGTTTCGTATGATGAGTGTAGAGAACTGGAGACCCTTTTTCAGGTGGATTGTGTGCTCGTTTGTCACCCTATCCTGTAAAATAAAAAATACATATACACATATAAATATATACATATAAATAAAATTGTAGTGTCAATCTGTAAGATCGAAATAACTGCATTTTATTGAGCTCATTGGAGTTTAGTTTAGTTTACGACAGGCTGTTTTCCGCAACTCCAAGTCTAAGCGCGTATTTTGCGTGTGGGCAGGAATAATGTGGTTATTCGAGCCGTGATATTTCTCCGAAGAAGAGCCTGCTCATTGTTACTTGCATGTCTAAAAGACCACATAACTCTTTTTGAATTTTTTTTCTTTATTCTGTTTGTGCTAATCTTCGGAATGGGTGAACTGATTGTAATGAAACTTCATAAACAGGTAAAAAGCACTACTAGGAGTGAACTAGGCTCTATTTTCTCTGAAAAACTTGGATATTTACTATGAAATGGTAGTGTCCACGACTTTTTCTGCCACCAGGGCGGCGCCACTTAAAATGTGGTGTAATATTAATTAAATTAAAAATAACTTCATAGTTCAAGTTCATAAAGTTAGAAAACTTATAAAACAGAAAAAAATTAAAATGCATACCACCGAGGCATTGTTTATAAAACTCTAGAAATTGATAAACTTTTATTAACTAACTTCTCAATTAAATGACATTGTGTAACAAAGAACTTCACATCAGTGACAACTAGCGACATCTGTTGAGCGAAAGATTACTAGCCTTCGTTGTTAAAATAAATGAACATTGATGATTATATTAAAATATCTAAACGACGCCGCATTAATAGATCTCACCCGGGCGAACCGTGCAGCGGCAGTGTATGACTGTCGACTGCACCATATCGTCCCGTCGGTATCGTAAGAGGCGACGGAGGGATACAGAGCAGGATGTGGACAGCAGCGTCTTCCTAATAAAAACTTAATAAAAAACTGCGGTTGCTAATCCGCCTGTCGAGCGCGGCGACTGTGGCGACTGCGGCGGAATCTATGAAGCGACCTTTGGGGGAGGTTTATGTTTAGCAGTTGACATTTTTAGACTGTAAAAATGAAGGATGAAATTCATACACGTTATGAAACAACTTTTAAATCACTCTTTTATAATAATAACAACTTGGTGTAGTTACCTCTGAGTCCCTCGCCACTGATGCTCTCAGGTTTGTGAGAAGGTTGTTGATTATTTCCAAAACGGAGGGACCTGAAATTAAATGATTGGTATGAAAATACACACTAAAAATATTTTTTATAATATTTTACTATCTTTTTTTCTACATTTTAAATAAAAATTAAAAAAATAATACCAGCAATGATATTAACATTACTAACACTCCCTTAAACCACTCCTGGTACGCTTAAATTAATTAATAATAATAATAAAGTTTATTCTTTTAAAATGCTTGTATTCCCATTGGTTCTCAACGGTAGTCGAATGGCAGGTTGGAGGAACCCATAAAATTTTAAGTTCGGGCTCCGCACCCTGGAATTATAGGCTTCAAAGGGCACGTTGTTCTGCCTTTTACGGTAGGTAGCGACCTCGACTACAGCGCCATCTATTCGATTCAGATTGTGTGATTTACTTTTTTGCATTAATCAACACATATTGTGAAAATAATTTATTTTGTCCATAAATATAGTTTTTTGGTTAGTGACACTCCCTCGTTAATCTAGTAGTGCTAAATGTGATTGTTGATCATGGAATCCTGGGTTTGGATTCCGAAATAAGTTATTGGGATTGTGTCAAGAAATTATTTTAGGATTGGGAGGTTGGCGGTGTATTACGTGTGTATTGAAAAACATTTAAATGCTATGTTTTAAGTAATAGTATCGTAATAACACCTGTGGTCAATGTAAAGCATGAGAAAATGTAAAGCCACTGCAGTTATATCATGGTTGTACACTCGCAAAGAATACCAGCGTCAAATAACAGATTGATGCTACTGTGGTTTGTATGGTGAGTGCAGAAAACCGGAGACCGTATTTTCTGGAAAGAAGTATTCCATCTTAGTTTTCAGGGGTGACAACGTTCATTGCATTCTAATTCCTAATCTAGTTTAAATGTAGATATCAGTAGTCTACATCATCACTTACTATTGGGTGGATTGTGTGCTTGTCTGTCACCCTCATTGTCTCCAGCACGCTGTACGTACTGCGCCGCAGTGCACTCACCCACGACGTTGCCGAGCACGTCCAGTTGCTGCATCAGCCTCCAGCACGCTGCACGTACTGCACCGCAGTGCACTCACCCACGACGTTGCAGAGCACGTCCAGGTGCTGCAACAGCCTCCAGCACGCTGCACGTACTGCACCGCAGTGCACTCACTCACTACGTTGCCGAGCACGTCCAGGTGCTGCATCAGCCTCCAGCACACTGCACGTACTGCACCGCAGTGCACTCACCCACTACGTTGCCGAGCACGTCCAGGTGCTGCATCAGCCTCCAGCACGCTGCACGTACTGCACCGCAGTGCACTCACTCACGATGTTGCAGAGCACGTCCAGGTGCTGCATCAGCCTCCAGCACGCTGCAGGTACTGCACCGCAGTGCACTCACTACGACGTTGTCGAGCACGTCCAGGTGCTGCATCAGCCTCCAGCACGCGCCTGCACCGCAGTGCACTCACCCACTACGTTGCCGAGCACGTCCAGGTGCTGCATCAGCCTCCAGCACACTGCACGTACTGCACCGCAGTGCACTCACCACTACGTTGCCGAGCACGTCCAGGTGCTGCATCAGCCTCCAGCACGCTGCACGTACTGCACCGCAGTGCACTCACTCACTACGTTGCCGAGCACGTCCAGGTGCTGCATCAGCCTCCAGCACGCTGCACGTACTGCACCGCAGTGCACTCACTATGTTGCCGAGCACGTCCAGGTGCTGCATCAGCCTCCAGCACGCTGCACGTACTGCACCGCAGTGCACTCACACGATGTTGCCGAGCACGTCCAGGTGCTGCATCAGCCTCCAGCACGCTGCACGTACTGCACCGCAGTGCACTCACTCACTACGTTGCCGAGCACGTCCAGGTGCTGCATCAGCCTCCAGCACGCTGCACGTACTGCACCGCAGTGCACTCACTATGTTGCCGAGCACGTCCAGGTGCTGCATCAGCCTCCAGCACGCTGCACGTACTGCACCGCAGTGCACTCACTATGTTGCCGAGCACGTCCAGGTGCTGCATCAGCCTCCAGCACGCTGCACGTACTGCACCGCAGTGCACTCACTCACTATGTTGCCGAGCACGTCCAGGTGCTGCATCAGCCTCCAGCACACTGCACGTACTGCACCGCAGTGCACTCACTATGTTGCCGAGCACGTCCAGGTGCTGCATCAGCCTCCAGCACACTGCACGTACTGCACCGCAGTGCACTCACTATGTTGCCGAGCACGTCCAGGTGCTGCATCAGCCTCCAGCACGCTGCACGTACTGCACCGCAGTGCACTCACTATGTTGCCGAGCACGTCCAGGTGCTGCATCAGCCTCCAGCACGCTGCACGTACTGCACCGCAGTGCACTCACTCACTATGTTGCCGAGCACGTCCAGGTGCTGCATCAGCCTCCAGCACACTGCACGTACTGCACCGCAGTGCACTCACTATGTTGCCGAGCACGTCCAGGTGCTGCATCAGCCTCCAGCACGCTGCACGTACTGCACCGCAGTGCACTCACTCACTATGTTGCCGAGCGCGTCCAGGTGCTGCATCAGCCTCCAGCACGCTGCACGTACTGCACCGCAGTGCACTCACCCACGACGTTGCCGAGCACGTCCAGGTGCTGCATCAGCCTCCAGCACGCTGCACGTACTGCACCGCAGTGCACTCACCCACGACGTTGCCGAGCACGTCCAGGTGCTGCATCAGCCTCCAGCACGCTGCACGTACTGCACCGCAGTGCACTCACTCACGATGTTGCCGAGCACGTCCAGGTGCTGCATCAGCCTCCAGCACGCTGCACGTACTGCACCGCAGTGCACTCACCCACGACGTTGCTGAGCACGTCCAGGTGCTGCATCAGCCTCCAGCACGCTACACGTACTGCACCGCAGTGCACTCACCCACGACGTTGCTGAGCACGTCCAGGTGCTGCATCAGCCTCCAGCACGCTGCACGTACTGCACCGCAGTGCACTCACCCACGACGTTGCTGAGTACGTCCAGGTGCTGCATCAGCCTCCAGCACGCTGCACGTACTGCACCGCAGTGCACTCACCCATGACGTTGCTGAGTACGTCCAGGTGCTGCATCAGCCTCCAGCACGCTGCACGTACTGCACCGCAGTGCACTCACCCACGACGTTGCTGAGTACGTCCAGGTGCTGCATCAGCCTCCAGCACGCTGCACGTACTGCACCGCAGTGCACTCACCCATGACGTTGCTGAGTACGTCCAGGTGCTGCATCAGCCTCCAGCACGCTGCACGTACTGCACCGCAGTGCACTCACCCACGATGTTGCTGAGTACGTCCAGGTGCTGCATCAGCCTCCAGCACGCTGCACGTACTGCACCGCAGTGCACTCACCCACGATGTTGCTGAGTACGTCCAGGTGCTGCATCAGCCTCCAGCACGCTGCACGTACTGCACCGCAGTGCACTCACCCACGATGTTGCTGAGTACGTCCAGGTGCTGCATCAGCCTCCAGCACGCTGCACGTACTGCACCGCAGTGCACTCACTCACTACGTTGCCGAGCACGTCCAGGTGCTGCATCAGCCTCCAGCACGTTGCACGTACTGCACCGCAGTGCACTCAGCCACGATGTTACTGAGCACGTTCAGGTGCTGCATCAGCCTCCAGCAGGCTGTTCGTACTGCGCCGCAGTGCACTCACCTACGCTGTCCGCGGCGGCGATGGCGACGATGTTGCTGAGCACGGAGGCCCGGGCGGCACGCACGCGTGTCCTGGCCGGCCCCCCTCCAGAGCCAGCATCAAGGTGCTGCATTAGAGCCTCCACCACGCTATACGAATACTGCGCCTGGAACACACACAACTCACAGGTCAGCCTACCACCAATCACCGAATTGGTGGTCCAGATATGACCGCACAGATCGTTCGTAATGAGCTGGACATCCGCCGTGCTGGAAGTACATTTCTTGCAGATGGCTCTCCTCTGAGCGTTTTTCAACATTGTGTCTATGACGGAACGTATCATTTGCAGACGTTGCTCCCATCAATCGTCCTTCAATCCATATTGGACAATTGATGATAATGATTGCCGCCCAAACGTTAACACTAAAATGAACTTGATGAGCATGTTCTTTGATTTTGTGTGGGTTTTAGAAACTCCACCAGTGCTCATTGTGCACGTTGTAAATTCCAATACGGGTAAACATCGACTCGTCGCACCATCCAAGTTGCTACCAGACAAGACAAAAGAGTATCTCGCCATTGCGAGATACTCTTAGAGTATTGGTACATGTTTACGATAACTATCAGCGGGCGGCCGATACACACGCGGAAACATAAACAATACGACGTCATGCCGTAGCTGATTACAGGTGACTGAAAAGCGGGCGGCCTTGCGCCTGCGAATTTGCGAAAGCGCAAGGACCTTTGTCCTTGTTTTTTTTTAACCTTTTACCTATTTCAGTATTATTGCGGACTATATTGTAATATAATTACAGGCTGTAAGGAGTTCGATCTTACTCTTCAGAGGCGACAAAGCATCCGTATCCAACTTTGATTGAAGTGGACTACAGGTGCAGCTACCATCAGGTAGTCTGTAAGTTCTATATCGCTTCAGTTTTGAAATAATACTAATTTTTACGGAATTTATCGCGTATATTTTAACTTTTTTACCCGACGTTTCGAGAGCTTTACAGCACCCATGGTCACGGGAAGGACTGAGATGTTCAACGTCCAGCTGTCATAGTTAACCGCGGTTACCATAGATTAAAATTTAACTTTTGTTCCGATCTACACAGTATGAACTTATGGTATCATGGAGTCTTGCAGTTGTATGCTTGGGTTGGGATTTAATTTTATTTATTATAGGATCCCAAGCAGATGGTAGCACCCAGCCATCTTCTCTATTGAAATTAGGATGTTTTTAGATTTCAATAGCCTCGCGAATCATCCTTGGAAGGAATCGGTGTTCTTTAGCGAGGATTTGTGGTCTATCAAATCTGATGTAGTGACGGGGGCGATCCTGTACATGTTCACAGACTGCAGACTTCCCGGAGCGTCGATTCTTCACATCAGCTATATGTTCTTTGACGCGGGTTTTAATTGATCTTTTAGTTTGTCCTATGTAGGAGAGACCACATTCACAATCAAGCTTGTACACTCCTGCATCTTGCAGAGGGACGTTACACTTGACTGAGTAAAACTGACCAATCTTCTTCGGCGGCTTGAAGTATGTTTTGATGGAAGCGCGCTTCAAGATGTAGCCAATCTTGTCAGTGACTCCTCTAACATATGGCAGTACAGCAGGTACACGCTCGACTGTGGCCGGCGTCACTCGTTCTCTGTGACGTAGGCGCGGGACCCGAAGCTTGTTGTCATGCAAAACTTGCTTGACATGTTGGAGCTCGGCAGCCAGGTGTTTACTGTCACAGATCCCTCGTGCTCTCTGAAACAAAGATTTACCCACGGTAGCTAACTGTGAAGGATGGTGGTGAGAATCACCGTTTAAATATCTATCTGTATGGGTCTTTTTTCTATACACAGTATGGCTCAAGGTGTTATCAGGATTCCGAATTACTAACACATCTAGAAAAGCTAAGGAATTGTTTGCCTCTAACTCCATTGTGAACTGAATTTTAGTATTTATAGAGTTAAGATGGTCTAAAAATGCAGTTACTTTATCTAAAGGTAGAATTGTGAAAGTGTCGTCTACGTACCGCTTGTAGAATCTTGGATTTATGGGAGAAGTAAGCAGGGCTTTCTCCTCAAAGTCTTCCATGAATATGTCGGCGACAATGGGAGATACAGGTGAGCCCATCGCCACACCATCTACTTGCTTGTAGAAGATGTAAGGCAGTGTCTGAGTAATACTGCATATTCTACGGGCATGTTGTTTTCTTCCAGCCTTCTAGTTACAATTGAGATGCAGTCTTCAACAGGTAAGCATGTAAACAATGACTGCACATCAAAACTGACCATAGTTTCATTGTCTGCCAGACGTAGGTCTTTAATCTCGCTGACAAAATGGTAGAAATCCTTTATGTGTGCTCTTGTATGTCCCCTGAGCGGTGAGAGTATTTTCGCTAAGTGTTGAGCCAATCTGTAAGTTGGTGAATCGATTTGGCTCACTATGGGGCGTAATGGAGCATTGGGCTTGTGTATTTTTGGTAACCCATACAACTTTGGTGATTTGGTGCACGTAGGTATTATCCATTTTACGTCCAGATTTAATTTTTTCGGAGTGTTTCTTTATGAGGTCACTAGTAGTTTTTTAGTGTGCTGTTTGTTGGGTCGTTTTTAACCTTTTTATAAGTACTTACATCTGACAAAAGTTCTTGTATTTTAGAATTATAATCTGACGTATCCATGACCACCGTGGCGTTTCCCTTATCTGCGCGGAGAATCGTAAGTTCTGGTTTATTGCGTAGGTTCTTTAACGCTATAAATTCGTCTCTGGGAAGATTCGGTTTAGGCACTGAACATCGACGTAACATAGACGAAATGTCTTGACGTATCGCCTCCAAATCTTCTTTCCGCATATTGTTTTTAAGTAAACAGTCCTCGACACTACAGATAATTTCTTCGTACGGTAATCTGCTTGGAGTTATAGCGTAATTTAGTCCTTTGGATACCGTACGAAGAAATTATCTGTAGTGTCGAGGACTGTTTACTTAAAAACAATATGCGGAAAGAAGATTTGGAGGCGATACGTCAAGACATTTCGTCTATGTTACGTCGATGTTCAGTGCCTAAACCGAATCTTCCCAGAGACGAATTTATAGCGTTAAAGAACCTACGCAATAAACCAGAACTTACGATTCTCCGCGCAGATAAGGGAAACGCCACGGTGGTCATGGATACGTCAAATTATAATTCTAAAATACAAGAACTTTTGTCGGATGTAAGTACTTATAAAAAGGTTAAAAACGACCCAACAAACAGCACACTAAAAACAACTAGTGACCTCATAAAGAAACACTCCGAAAAATTAAATCTGGACGTAAAATGGATAATACCTACGTGCGCCAAATCACCAAAGTTGTATGGGTTACCAAAAATACACAAGCCCAATGCTCCATTACGCCCCATAGTGAGCCAAATCGATTCACCAACTTACAGATTGGCTCAACACTTAGCGAAAATACTCTCACCGCTCAGGGGACATACAAGAGCACACATAAAGGATTCCTATCATTTTGTCAGCGAGATTAAAGACCTACGTCTGGCAGACAATGAAACTATGGTCAGTTTTGATGTGCAGTCATTGTTTACATGCTTACCTGTTGAAGACTGCATCTCAATTGTAACTAGAAGGCTGGAAGAAAACAACATGCCCGTAGAATATGCAGTATTACTCAGACACTGCCTTACATCTGGCTACCTATTGTGGAAGGAGGAGTTCTACAAGCAAGTAGATGGTGTGGCGATGGGCTCACCTGTATCTCCCATTGTCGCCGACATATTCATGGAAGACTTTGAGGAGAAAGCCCTGCTTACTTCTCCCATAAATCCAAGATTCTACAAGCGGTACGTAGACGACACTTTCACAATTCTACCTTTAGATAAAGTAACTGCATTTTTAGACCATCTTAACTCTATAAATACTAAAAATTCAGTTCACAATGGAGTTAGAGGCAAACAATTCCTTAGCTTTTCTAGATGTGTTAGTAATTCGGAATCCTGATAACACCTTGAGCCATACTGTGTATAGAAAAAAGACCCATACAGATAGATATTTAAACGGTGATTCTCACCACCATCCTTCACAGTTAGCTACCGTGGGTAAATCTTTGTTTCAGAGAGCACGAGGGATCTGTGACAGTAAACACCTGGCTGCCGAGCTCCAACATGTCAAGCAAGTTTTGCATGACAACAAGCTTCGGGTCCCGCGCCTACGTCACAGAGAACGAGTGAAGCCGGCCACAGTCGAGCGTGTACCTGCTGTACTGCCATATGTTAGAGGAGTCACTGACAAGATTGGCTACATCTTGAAGCGCGCTTCCATCAAAACATACTTCAAGCCGCCGAAGAAGATTGGTCAGTTTTTACCATCAGTCAAGTGTAACGTCCCTCTGCAAGATGCAGGAGTGTACAAGCTTGATTGTGAATGTGGTCTCTCCTACATAGGACAAACTAAAAGATCAATTAAAACCCGCGTCAAAGAACATATAGCTGATGTGAAGAATCGACGCTCCGGGAAGTCTGCAGTCTGTGAACATGTACAGGATCGCCCCCGTCACTACATCAGATTTGATAGACCACAAATCCTCGCTAAAGAACACCGATTCCTTCCAAGGATGATTCGCGAGGCTATTGAAATCAAAAAACATCCTAATTTCAATAGAGAAGATGGCTGGGTGCTACCATCTGCTTGGGATCCTATAATAAATAAAATTAAATCCCAACCCAAGCATACAACTGCAAGACTCCATGATACCATAAGTTCATACTGTGTAGATCGGAACAAAAGTTAAATTTTAATCTATGGTAACCGCGGTTAACTATGACAGCTGGACGTTGAACATCTCAGTCCTTCCCGTGACCATGGGTGCTGTAAAGCTCTCGAAACGTCGGGTAAAAAAAGTTAAATATACGCGATAAATTCCGTAAAAATTAGTATTATTTCAATGTGTAGTGTTCGCGTAAATATAAGAAATCATTACGCTTCAGTTTTATTTAAAAAAAATATCATAAAAATAAAAATTGACATTAAACACACCTGAATCGAGAACATTATAATCTTGAATGTATGTACTGCGAAGTCGTTCGGGACCCAAAGCTCATGTCGATCGAAGTGTCTGAAAAAAATATACATAAGACTTCAATGAACATATTATGATACAATTAGTGCAACTTTTATGTTAGCAGATCGGCGTCATTTTGGAAAAAAGTATAATATTTGACAGATCTCATGGCGAAGAAGTGTTAAAAAATGTCAAGAATCACCAGTCTCTTATCGAAATATACCTTAAATTATGTATTTGTAGGAAGGTAGTTAAATAGAATTAATTTACAATCATAAAATACACGGATCACAGGTAATCAACTATAAATTGTACTGAGACTAATTTAATAGCTGATAATAATAATTATAGTCAACCAAATCTAAGAAATACATTTTGACAGCTGTCAGACTTATTGCACCAAGCATGCCAACCAAAAAATGGGAACGTATAATATTCGATTCTTAAAAAAATCGATATCGATTATTTAGAGTTGGTAATCATTTAATTAGGTTTTAATAATACCAGAATAAATTAAAAACAGTTTCTTTGTATTTGTTATTTTGTTACTGCTTATTTTTAGAGGCACAGTTATAAAAATTTAAGATTGAAACTAGATTAAAAATAAATTTATTCAATCGCTTTCAGTAAAACTAGTAGAGATGTCGTTGTTTATATTAATTATTATTTGATTTTCAGATGATTATTAATTATTTTTTGATTTTTTATGCAGTCAAAGTTAATGTCTCTTTCAAAGTCGTCCATAATCAATTTTTTGTTATCTCTACCACTTTTGCCCAATCATCCTTTGTGACATGGGCACATGCTTCAACGATATATATTTTATAGCATTGGGCAAAAAACGAGCGCACAGTATACCTGATGGTAAGTGGATGCTATGACCCATAGACATATGTATTCTCAATTAAGAATCAAAATGAAAATGCGTTGTCACCCCAGAGGATTAACATGGAATGCTTCGATTCCAGTAAAAAGGGTCTCCGGTTCTCTACACTCACCATACGAAACACAGCAGCATTACGCTGCTATTTTACACTGGTATTCTGTGAGAGCGTGGTCCTGCCCCGGTCGAGCCGGCCCATGCGTGCTACAACTATAATATAGATGTAGCGTGGCTCTAGACGTACACAACAAGTTAAAGCAGAGTCACAAATGAGAAGACAAACAAACCACCACAAAATTACGCACAGTAAGCTCTCGAAACAGAAACAGAAACTTTTTTATTCAATATTGATTATGAATAATACTTTACTATTTACTTTATTTTTTCATTTACCACTGGTTCACAAAAAAAACCTCTGTCCTGGGAAGAACCAGCAAGAAACCCAACGGGACTAGTTTTTTTTTTTAAAAGAGCGTGTAATGCATGTTATAATTAACAATACAAAACAAATTTTTTTATACAAACTTAGCTCAATAAAGTTTTTAAACTTTGTGTACTTACGTCAAATTTTGTATATTTTCTGGGATTTTGTTGTAAAAGTGTATCGATCGCCCCAAGAATGAATTACTGACTCTGTGGAGTCGAGTAACTGGTATCAAAATGGCGGGATATTTAAGTTATGTAGTGGTTATTTTAGCGCGGCCTTGTGTATGAGTTCTTTGTCTACACAAATTTACTTTAACAAAGTAAAAAAAACTTGTTTTATTCATGATTCATGTAAGTTAAGGAATTTTGAAAATAAAATTAAACAAATAATACATTAAAAAAGTTAATGATTCGATTATTTGAAAATGTTTACCTTTTATTTGAATATTTTGCCGATCATTCGCATAACAACGAATTTTAATCGTCCAAACACTACGGTATTATATGTATATAGCGACATATCATTGAAACGACGTCAAGTAAAATCAATACTGGTTATTTTTTAATATTTGGTTTGTTTGAAAAAGTCAAATTTAAATTAGCGATAAAAAACTATACACGTTGTAACGAAATATAGTTAACTTCTTATTCTTCGGATTTACGTAAAAGGTTATTTAAAATCGTGTGAGTACGCTGGTGCAAAGTTATTGCGGAATGATTAATGTGAAACGTCAAAAGGTATTTCTTAGATTTGGTTGACTATAATTCTTTTTCACGAATTAATTATCCGAATAGTCGAGGATGAGCTAGTAGCAGTATACAACTAGCGCACCGTGCCACGCCAGCGCCAAGACTGCCTTAACGGCGGCCGCTGCGTCCGTTTTATACAATCGAGACAAGTAGCTACCCGAGCGCCACTGCAGGTGCAATGCGCAGGTGTGCGGTGCACGTGTTGTTTACAATAATTCCGACTACCCACAGCGGCACTGCGACATATTTATTAGTTTAGAAATTTATAAATCAACATACAGAAATTTATAGAAGTAAAACAAGATAAAGTGGCATTATGCTCGTAAATAGATTGACGATTGTGTGAGAGGGTTATTCTTCCCCAGTCGAGCAGACCAATTCACACTACAACTACAACTACTTACTATAATATATCTCCTACGTACTACCACGCATAAAAATAATGATGTTGAAGAAAAACGCTGTATTTGGTTGGTGTAGTGTAGTAGTATAGTAGCGTAGGCTGTTGTATGTAGTGTAAGTGTAGTGTAGTGGTATAGTATAATATTGTGGTGTTATAGTATTGAGGTGATGTAGTGTAGTAATGTAGGGCGTAGTATAGTGGTGTAGGGTGGAGTGTAATAGAATAGGGCGTAGTGTAGGATGTAGTTTAGTAGCAAAGGATGTAGTTTTAAATAGTAGTGGTGTTAAGTGTTTAATAAAGGTGTGGTATAGAATGTAGTGTGAGGGCGTAGGGTGTAGTGCAGGTTGTAATGTTGTGGTGTGTGGTGTGGTGTGGTGCAGTGTGGGGTGGCGGTGGGGCTCACGTGAGCACAGGGCGCAGCACGCTGCGGATATGGCCGAAGGAGGCACGGCCCACCAGCTCGCGCAGGCACGCCTCCGCCAGTCGGGCGGGGTCCTCGTCCCCGCCGTCTCTGGAAGACTCTGCCTCCATGCACGACACTGTCTCGTACTTCTCCGCGCTCTGCCAACATCACACAGCTATCGATGTCATCATCATCGTCATCATCATTACAGTTCTTAAGAAGTCCACTGCTGAACATAGGCCTCTCACAAGGAATGCCGTAAAACACGATCTTGAGCCACCTGCATCCATCGACTTCCTGCATCTCCTACCAGGTCGTCACTCCATCTAGTGGGAAGCTGCCCTACCTTTCTTTCACAACAGTTGTCAGCTCTACGAGCTATATTGTCAGTCAATTGCCTCTTCAGCTTATTAGTCAGTTGGGCTACGTCGGTTAATTTTGTTATACAACGGATATCCTCATTTTTATAGTAAGTTAAATCTATCACGGTAGCATTAAGTATATCACGCAGAGAAACGCCGAGTATAGCCTCCCCATAACTCGCTGAGCGACCTTGAGCTTCCTCATACAGCCATAAGGGAAGGACCAAGTCTCAGATCCATAAGTCATTACTGACAACACGTACTGATTGTAAATATTGTTTTCAAATTTTGAGTTATACCTGACGAAAAGATGTGTTGTCATCTCACGAACGCTGCCCAGCCAGTTAAGTCCGTCCGTCGTCATCTCGGGCGAAGTTGAACTTACCTAGTCGGACTATTTGTCCTAGATAAACATACTCGTCGACAACTTCGAGTGTAGTACTCCTAACAAATCTAGTCGGACTATACATAGGCATAGGTGGTGACTTTCGTTTTGTCCATGTTCATCTTAAGACCTATCCGTTGGGAGGCATATCTAACGCCTACTATTTCAATACGCACACACACATTCGTAAGGGTCACTCGGTGGGCAAAACCGTCGAAACGAACCGAAACATAAGAGCGCGCGGTCGCTTAGTTGTTGCCCATAAATCACATTCAATGTGGAATAATTTCAAATAAAAGTAGAAACCTCTTTTACTCGTATTTTTAAAATATGCAATAACGGTATACCGCTATTTATATATCTGAACTTAAATATAAAATTTGGATACTCTTTGAAAAATAACTCTGTACAGAAATATTAATTTTTAATAAATATTGTGAAAAAGTACAAATGAGTTTTCAAATCACAAAAAAATATAAGTAAGGCCTATAGTACTAACAAAAACGCATCTTGAACATTTCAGCGATCCAAACGGACTACAAAGCTAAAAATTGCATGTTGTACCTGCATGTTGTAGAGCAGCGAGGGCACAATTTTGTCCATATGCTGCGCCTCCCAAATGTTCTCCACCAGGTCATCGGACACCGTTTTCCTTATGACGCCCTGCAACAATAATTCTTCTGTCAACGGATACTAACCTTCACCACTCAGGCCTTATTTGTATATTACAAAAATAGGTGTTCCCTTACGGATTTTACGTGGTAGAGCCATGCTGCATATTGTGGTTGTAGCACGAATATAATGTATAATCTCACAGAATACCAGCGGAAAGTGGCAGCTTAATGCTGCTGTTTCGTATAGTGATTGTACGAGGGCGGCACTGAAAATTTCGGGAATCAAGTGACACAACATTACTATTTAAAAATGTATTTATTGCTTTTCGAAGTATTCTCCGCGAAATTTGACACCTTTTTCCATAAGATGGAACCAATCATTGAAGCAACCATTCCATTTGGAAGTTGGGGTCTCCAAAATGGCCGTTTTGTAGGCGTCCACAGCTTCTTCAGGTGATGAAAATCTCTGTCCACGCAATTTATTCTTTATTTTAGGGAAAGTATAGAAATCATTAGGGCTTAGGTTGGGGCTGTACGGCGGATGTTCTAATAATTCTATGTTTTCTTGCTCTAAAAACTATTTTGTTCTTCACAGAGCGATGTGAGCAATGCGATATCCATCGGGAAAACAACTTTTTTACACCTAATTGTTCATCATCATCGTCATCATCATTACAGCTCTTCACAAGTCCACTGCTGAACATAGGCCTCCCCAAGTAATGCCACAAATCACGGTCCTGAGCCAACTGCATCCATCGACTTCCTGCATATCTTACCAGGTCGTCAGTCCATCTAGTGGGGGGTCGCCCTACACTACGCCTACCGGTACGAGGCTGCCACTCGAGAACCTTTCTTCCCCATCGGTTATCGGTTCTTCGAGCTATATGGCCGGCCCATTGCCACTTCAGCTTACTAATCCGTTGGGCTATGTCGGTCACTCTGGTTTTACTGCGGATATCATCATTTCTGAGTCTATCACGCAGAGAAACTCCGAGCATAGCCCTCTCCATAGCTCGCTGAGCGACCTTGAGCGTCTTCATACGGCCAGCAGTGAAGGACCACGTCTCAGATCCGTAAGTCATCACTGGCAACACGCACTGGTTGTACAATCTAGTTTTTAAAGATTGAGGTATACCTGACGAGAAGATATGTCGTAATTTCCCGAACGCTGCCCAGCCGAGTTGAATCCGTCGATTGACCTCTCGGTCGAAGTTGGACTTACCTAGTCGGACTATTTGTCCCAGGTAAACGTACTCGTCAACAACCTCGAGCATAGTGCTCCCAACAACTACCGGCATAGGCGTGACATGGACATTAAACATAATCTTTGTTTTGTCCATGTTCATCTTAAGACCTATCCGTTGGGAGGCACTATTGAGGTAATTGAGCATAGTGCTTAAGTCCTCCAGCGATTCTGCCATAAGGACTATATCGTCGGCAAATCGAAGGTGAGTGATGTACTCGCCATTGATGTTAATACCGTATCCTTTCCAGTCCAGTAGCTTGAAAACGTCTTCCAATGCAGCGGTGAAGAGTTTCGGGGATATAACGTCACTCTGTCTTACAACTCTCTGCAGTTGGATAGGTTTCGTACTCTGGTTCCGTACTCGGATAGCCACCGTAGCCCTTACTGTACAAACACTTCAGCACTTCGATATACTACACACTGGCACCGCTGAAGGCACTGTAGCACCGCCCAAATTTCGACGGAATCAAAGGCTTTTTCATAGTCCACATACGCCAGGCAAAGTGGCAGATTGTACTCTTCAGTCTTCTGTACAATCTGCCGCAGGGTATGTATGTGGTCTATGGTACTGAAGCCTTTTCGGAAACCGGCTTGTTCGGGAGGCTGGAAGTCGTCGAGTCTGCGTGCGAGACGATTCGTAATGACTCTCGAAAACAGCACGTAGACGCGGCTCTGAAGGGAAATTGGTCTGTAGTTCTTCAAGAGAGCGTTGTCTCCTTTCTTAAAGAACAAGAGCACCTCACTTCTGCTCCACGCCTCTGGAGTAGTGCCACCATGGAGGACGGAATTGAAGAGCTTCTGAAGGACTTCAAGTACCGGTGTTCCACCCACTTTCAGAAGCTCCGCTGTAATTCCATCCTCGCCTGGGGCCCTGCCGTTTTTAAGGTGCTGGAGAGCCATTCTAATCTCGCTTAGACTGACGTTCGGGATATCATCGGAATAGTGTCGGATAAGACTTGCTCTTGGATCGTTACTCACACTTGCGTGTGGCTCCAACGATTATGTGTACAGCTGCCAATAGAACCTCTCAATCTCACTCAAAATCTCAGGTGTCGCGGAAACGATGCTGCCACACTCAGTCTTCAGCTTTGACAGTTGGCTCTTACTGGCAGACAGATCTCTGGCAAAGACTTTGGAGACCTGGTTCCGCTCGATCGCTTCTTTAATACAAGCAGTATTAAAGTTGCGTAAGTCTCGCCGCATGCATCTGGAGATCTGTCTGTTCAGTTGCCTGTATGCTGTCAAATCTGTTGACGATTGCAGCCTCATCTCCCGTCTAACAGCCATGAGATTAAGAGTGTGATCGGAGAGTTTTTGTGTTCTTCTGCGGCGGGTCTTGCAGAACTTAGCTCCGACCGCATTGACAGTTTCCACGAGCTTGTCATTCATATCGTCCACTGCATTGCAACCTAATTGTTCATGCAAGATTATTTGTATTTGACTCATGCCAACGTCTAAAGTTGCCTGAATTTCGCGGTATGTCACATGTCGATCTTTCTCAATCAGCTTACGCACAGCATCAACGTTTTCTTGGGTGACTGCAGTTTTTGGACAACCTTGACGGGGATCATTACTGAGCTTGACACGTCCACGTTTAAATTCAGCAAACCAGCGATAAATTGTGGTTTTGGATGGGGTTTCATCACCAAATGCAGAAATCATCCGGTCAACACACTGTTTTTGTGTTAAACCACTTCGAAAGTCATAATAAATCGTCGCTCTTGAATTTTCTCGAGTCAATTCCATTTTCTCAACGACTAAACAAGTTTCTCTTTAAAATAAATGGTATTCGATTTTTAAAACGAAGGAGTTTTCAATTAAAAAGACTTTAATATGACAGGAACAGTGGAATTATTCCATTCCCGATACTTTTAGTGCAGCCTAGTATGCCCCTGGTAAACTAATTATCTGATATTCCAATTAATGTTAATACCGTTACCGTGTAATAGCAGTGTAAATTAATCATTCAGTGCTGGCAGTTACCGTGTAATAGGGGTCTAAAAATATCTACTACACCTGGGAATGCCAGACCGAAAGACCAAAATATCTGGAGAAAATTTGAAAATGTTGGCATTTTGGTTATAGTTGTTTGGAGAATTAAATGTAAAATAAAAAGTTTATTTTTAAATCAGTGGGCTACAGAAAGACTTAACACTGTTGAACTGTTGGCACATAACTAATTCAAGTAAACCTTAAGAAACCATTTAGAAGTGCTTAACTTGTTATTTACATATTGTGAAACTTTAGAAGTATAAAAATTCAAACGATTTACTTCAAAGTCCAGTCTAAGTAATAACTCAGTTTTTATTAAATCAAAGGCAGCTGTGATTTGAAGAGAAGATGTTTATCTGGACATTTAGAGTTTTGTCGGGAGTCTGGAAATCATTTAAAATGTCGGGAGAATACATACAAATCCCGACCATCTGGCAACCCTAACTACACCATATCGTCCCGTGAGTGTCGTAAGAGACGAAAGTGGGATGCAAATCAGGAGATGGGTAGCAGCATCTTTCTTAAAATCAACTAGAAAATAAATAAAAAAACTGCGATTGCCATCTGCATGCAGAGCGTGGAAACTATGGAAAACATGCCATATGAGGCAATCAAAAAAAATTTTTGATAGAATGGCGTACATAATAGTTTTAAATTTAATTATATGTCGCAATTAAAAAAAAACGGGCGAAAAAAACGGTGATGCAGTAAATTAGAAATCAAATAATTGAGAAAATACTAAAAGTATGTGTTTCCATAACATAATATTGCTATATATTTATTCCTTTATGAGATAGCACAATCTTCTTCTTAAACTGCCCTTAACAGGCAACTGTTGCTCATGGGCCTCTCATATTAAAGGATGTCAGACGTCTCAAACATGCCCCTTATGAGGCAATCTATCTTCGGCAGTGGATTTTGATAGAATGTCTTATTAATTATGGCGTACATAATAGTTTTAAATTTAATTATATGTGGCAATTAAAAAAAACGGGCGAAAAAAACGGTGATGCAGTAAATTAGAAATCAAATAATTGAGAAAATACTAAAAGTATGTGATTCTATAACATAATATTGCTATATATTTATTCCTTTATGAGATATCACAATCTTCTTCTTAAACTGCCCTTAACAGCCAACTGTTGCTCATGGGCCTCTTATATTAAAGGATGTCAGACGTCTCAAACGTTTGAAGTATTTTACTTTACCTTTGAATTAAGAGCTTAACAAAGTCTCTCAAATACTGCAAAATTAAGTAACATACGTAAAATTATAAGATACTCGCAACTTACATAACACACGTATGTAAGAAAATAAAGCTAAGAAGCACTGACGTGTTATCACTAAGAGATTTTTATTTGCTGACCTAAACTTAATATTATATATATTATTACAGTTTTGTTTGAACGCTATCAAAGCATCATCATCACCATTACATCCCTCAACAAGTCAACTGATAAACATAGGCCTCCTCAAGGAACGTCTCAAAATAGGTACTTAGCCACCTGTATCCCCCCTGTATCTGTAAAGACCCCATTAAATTCGCTTCGACACGAGTAATATATATATATATATATATATATATATATATATATATATATATATATATATATATATATATATATATATGACATGAACCTGAAATACCTCAAATACGCCTAGAAAGAAATAGACATACGCCACTACACGTTGTAAAGATTGGGAGTGTGTCGAGGAGGGTCGCGTACCTGATACTCAGAATCACCAAACGGTATTCGGTGAAGGTCATAAAGGTTTACGTACCAACCTCGGCACATGCCAATGAGGAGGTGGAAGAAATGTATGAGGATATTTCCAGAGCCATGCATTCCTCCAAAACCCACTACACGGTGTTGATGGGAGACTTTAACGCAAAACTAGGAGAAAGCGGTGAGCTGAACTTATGGAAATTTGGAGTAAGGCAACGGAACCGTAGGGGCCAGCAGCTGACCGACTTTATGGAGAAAGAGGGAATCTTTATGATGAACTCTTTCTTCCAGAAGCGGCCCCACAGGAAGTGGACCTGGTCAATCCCTGACGGTTCGACAAAATATGAGATTGACTTCATTATGACGACCAGACGCCAACTGTTCAGTGATATCTCAGTGATGGCAAGAGTTAAAACTTGCAGCGATCACCGAATGGTCAGAGGCACACTGAACCTAAACGTCAAGTTGGAGAGGTCTCAGCTAATGAAGTAAACCCTCAGTCCCCCTCTTTCTCTAATCCAGAATCCCGAACTTTTAGTGCAGCCTAGTATGCCCCACATTGGTTTCTTTTTCGTCGCCTCTACATGACTAATATATTTTTACTCCCGTTCAGCATTTCGATTTTCCCCATATACTCCCAAATAAGATAGTCGTAGTTCCCACGTTTAGCAGGCGGATATATATGTATATATATATATATATATATATATATATAAATAATAAAGAATGACATTTTTTACTTATACTATTGCTTCGTCGAAAACCTCTCCGTCCTGGGAAGAACCAGCAAGGAAACCAATAGAAAATTTTTAACTGACTTCAAGAAAATGAGGAGGTACTGAATTCGACTATATGTTTTTTATGTGTTGAACTTTTTCTATGTGAACAAATTTTCATGATTCTTTCTTATTTGAAAGCTGATGCTTCTCATACGGTAACATTAAAATGTGATCAAGATGTGAGCAGTAGTTTTTGAGTTATCTTTAATAATGCGTATTTAATTGACTTCGAGTACGTTGATGATGATATCATTTTATTTGTATTGAAGTCGGTTGTACAAACTTTTTAATTTGACCACTTGTTTTACATTAACATTACACAATATGAAAAAGGTTGTGCAATTATTTACAAAACTCATTTAAGGAAGCGATCACCTCATTCCCAGGGGTCATTATAAACCACGTCTTCATTTTTTTACTCTTATAAGCCAGTGCTTAATTGCTATCCAAGGTGATGGTAACTGGTGATGCAGCCAAATACGGTAAAGCGATATATATTATATGATATGATTTTTATACTACTTATTATTTATTTAGATAGATACACCATCGACAATATCAATAAACATTGTTACAATCAAAATACTACATTTTTAGATAAAGGATATGTCTTTACAGGTGTTTAATTTTTTTTTTCTCTTATAAAAATATTTTTTATTGAAAAAAAATTAAACAACATATAAACTCTAAAACAAAAAGAAATCAAACTAACCAATCAAAGTAAAAGCACCACGTCCAGTAATAATTACAATAAATAATAATTTCGAATCATTAATCTGGCAAGGCATGTAACAGTAAGTCTTTACATTTTCTTTTAAATACACCTTTGGGGTCGCTAATTTATTTCGTTGGCTAAGTTCTTATCTTAAAAATAGATTACAAAGTGTCGTACTGCATGGATATAGGTCTAATGATTATGTGGCTCTATCAGGCGTACCCTTGGGGTTCACATATTGTTGGTACTATTCTCTTTTTGGCGTTTATTAATGATAATAACATATAACAAATTTTGAATCATTAATCTGGCAAGGCATGTAACAGTAAGTCTTTACATTTTCTTTTAAATACACCTTCGGGGTCGCTAATTTATTTCGTTGGCTAAGTTTTTATCTTAAAAATAGATTACAAAGTGTCGTACTGCATGGATATAGGTCTAATGATTATGTGGCTCTATTAGGCGTACCCTTGGGGTTCACATATTGGTACTATTCTCTTTTTGGCGTTTATTAGTGATATAACATATAACATTAAATACAGCCACGTTCTTCTCCAGGATGCAATATTATTTTGTTGCAAGCCGTTGGTCAAGCCCGCTCACAAGTCGCATCTAAGGTAGGATGTTGTGAGAAGAAGGTCGTTAGCGCCATGCAATTAGCGTCGCTTACGCGCTTTTGTCAACACCCTGAACGTAATTTAAATTTGAATGATCGTTTTTCAACTGAACTGTTATTGTTAGAATTTGAAGTAATTTGCACTAATTATATCGCCAGGCACACTATACACGGCAACAAATAAACACTTAACTTCAAAGGTATGAAGTTATTAGTACTTTTGTATTAAATGTAATTAAACTAAGAATTTGAATATTTTTTGTGAGAGAACAAGCGATGAAATGTTGTTTATTTGACGTCACGGACTCAACGGCTATACTGTAATAAACGCTTTTTATAAGTTTGTGTTTAATTAAAAAGAAATCACCTCGTATATTAACTGGAACTTCGTTGTAACAGCGTATAGGAATTGGAAAAGGCACTTTTAAATACAATTAACATGGCGGGTTTCCTTCACGGTCGGGCACGTGGTAAAGTAATTACAAATGTTATTAGTGCCAACCAGGATCGATCTCTGGTTGCCGCCTGCTGAATTATTTTGATATCGAACGCTTATATACAAGTTTCTCGACTCCACACTCAGTAAGTGATTGATTGAACATTATATGAGTAAGGGCAACATTATATGGGTTTCTCTATGTAATATAATACAATGTATAAACAAAAAGGAAAAAGGATAATTACGAGTATAATATAAATGAATACATTGTTGATCATAACCACTGGGAATGAGGTAATCGCTTCCAAGCTGTTTCTAAAATAAAGTTTGTAGATAGTTTGTACAAGCTCTATATAAAAGGTATTCTATACAACATATATCATACAAATGTAAACAAAATACTTTCATTAAGAATGAAATGTAATCTATATTGAATAAAAAATAATTATATTCTATTATACTTTGGACTCACTTGTCTACTACAACAATCAAGGCTTCGGCTATAAAACTATAAAATATATCTTAATATATATAAATTAGAGTCGTGGTAGCTCAGATGGTTAACGCTCGATGTAAATATAACAGAACGCGAGTAACCCGGGTTTGATCCCCGCCGGCACCAATGAAATTGTTAATTGCGATTTTAAGTGCTGATTTACCAAGTGCTCGGCGGTGAAGGAAAACATCGTGAGGAAACCTGCATGTCTGAGGAATAAGAAAAAAAAATTATTTCGAAGACATGTGAAGTTCGCCAACACGCATTAGGGCAGCGCGGCGGACACTTCCTTGCCCTAAAACCCTCTCAGAAATGAGGGGAGGCCTGTGCCCAGCAGTGGGACGTATATAGGCTGTAACTTTTATATATAAATTACGTGTCACGTTGTTTGTCCGCGATGGACTCAAACTACATAACTGATTTTAATCAAATTTGCAGACCATGTGCAGTTTGGTCCAACTTAAGAGATAGGATAGTTTTTTTGCCCATGAGTGACTAACAATTTCTTTTTGCGAATTTAACGATTTTTAATAGGACATGACTAAGGGTCGTCGAAAAGGGCAGACCAACGTCTGCCTCGCAAGCTAGTAGTATAATAAAATCTTACAACGTGTAAACCATCTCAAATCTCTAAGCTATGGAGACCAATTTAAATAATTATCATTATTTATCAGGATGTTTGACAAGTGCTGGTGGTATAAAAAATCCATTACCCCACTTCGTTCGGTGTTTACCGTGTGGTGCCCACGTCATGCCGCGGGGGCCGCAAGAGGCGGCAGAGGGAAACAAATCAGGAGACTGGCAGCAGCGGCTTCCTAATAACGACTAAATAAAAACTGCGGTCGCCAACCCAGCCAACCGTGGCAACTATCCCCCCCACCACCACCATCACCTATGAAATAATCTATGGGAGAGACCTGTGTTCAAGCAGTAGATTTTACGAAGCTGTAACGGTAATCGTAACAGTAATTCATCTAGTTGGTATCGAATGATGCGACTGTGGAAAATGTGTCAAGAAATCTCACGGTTTTCTCAAGATAGCAGCACGTTCCCAAAGACCATCTTGTATACGCCACAAATATATTATCTTGAGTGAGGACGTGCAGCAGAGTCAAAGATGCTCACGTCTGGGGCTGCGATCGTAAAATTATCGGTAAATTCCAGAGCTGGACGCAAAATGAATTCCAACGCCTGTTTTCCCCTCACCTGCAAGCCTATGATACCGGCGAGACGTATCTTGTCCCTGGTGGCCTTGTCGCTGTGGTTACTGTGGCACATCGCCGAGAACTTGGACACAAAGAAGTCGTACCTCCGATGGTAAGAAGGCGTGTCCTCCTCAATGTTTGCGAAGCGGACGAACTGTGTACAAGGAATTATAAAGTGCTATTAGTAACGATGAAAGTAATAATATTGAATTTGTCAGTTTCGTGGCTCAGTGGTTTAACAATGAGATGCAACGCTGACAGTCGCGGGTTCGAATCCCGCACGGGACAAGTATTTGTATGCCCCACAAATAATTGTGCCGGGTCTGGTTGTTTGTCCTTGTGAAATTCATGAATGTAATAAACTGACCCTACGGTACAGGAGAAAATTCTAGTGTTGAGGTAACGTTTTAATATTAGCAAACAAAATAATTTTATGAGATCGGTTAGTGAGATGTTCGGGGTTTTCCTGAGTGATAAACTTAGAAATGAGGATATTCCGCAGTAGAATCAGACTACCAGAGTAACCGACATAGTCCAACGGATTATTAAGCTACTGGTAAAGTGACAAAGAGCCGGCTGTACAGGTCGAAGAACCGACAACATATGGGGAAGAAAGGTTCTCGAGTGGCAGCCTTGTACCGGTAAACAAAATGTAGGACGGTTTCCTAATAGATGGGTGACGACCTGGTAAGACATGCAGGAAGTCGATGGATGCCGGTGGCTCAGGGCCGTGCTTCATGGCATTCCTAGGGCAAAGCCTATGTTTAGCAGTGGGCTTATAAAGAGGTATAGTGGGCTGCAATAACTGAACGAATCGGTAGCGTGACCATGTCAAGTCAAGTCCTCACTCGCTTCGCCTTGGAATTGTTCAATATTGAAGTTAAAAACAATCCTAAACAACACACATTATACATGAGCTGTGATGATCGTAATGAGAATACCAGGTCATAGTCATGTAATTATATTATCATCGATTCTTAATACGGATACAAACATTTTCTGATTATTCAGATGTCTGGTGGTCGTTCAGTGCGGAGTCAAAAATTGGGCAGTGTACACACAGGCTTTATTACACAATAAGGGTGACAAGCGAGCACACAGTATACCTGATGGTGTGTGCTGTGCCCCATAGACTTCTAAATCTATCCTCGATTATGAATGAAAAGGAAGATGCATTGACGACCCTGAGGACTAAGATGGAATGCCTCGTTTCCAGTTAAACGAGTCTCTCTCTACACTTACCATACGAAACACAGCAGCATTAAGAGCCTATTTTAGACTGATATTCTGTCGAGCTCAGCCATCCGTGCTGAAGCCACTATATAGTAGCAGCTTGGCTCTACCATGTACAAAAACTTCGGAAAACACGTAAAGCTGTTGAACGTATGCCTGAATTCTCTCCAGTCGATTTGGATTGACGTCCCAACGGATACATTAAGGGAATACACAGGGGGACACATACACTCGTGCACCATAATCCTGACCTGCGTATTTGCTACTTCTCGTTAAAGCTGGTCGCAATCACCGGCATTTTGTTTGAAGGATATTATGTTATTATAAAGGGGTATTTATAGAGTATTCTCATCTGGTTGGGCTGAAAATGAATAATATCATTATAACGTTCGATTAAAGAGAAACAAAATATAACAAATCACTTACACTCTGAGTTGCTAGAATCTGAAGCTGAGGGTCAGTGGACTCAAGCAGCTTCTGCACCATCTTGAGGAAGCTCTCCACGAAGAGGTTGAGCGTTTGTGAGTGGCAGGCCAGCAGTAACTGGTCCATCGCCTCCATAGCGATTATCACGAAACTGAAACAAAATATATAACAGTGAAACGACTTGAATGGGACTGCTAAAATTTTTAACGTACAATTAAAATTCCGTCCTTTCTCCTAAAGACGATGGAGAGGATGTGTGAACGGGAGTTGAGAGGGTCGGCGCTAATTAACTTACCGCTACACGAAGAACAACACGCCTATAGCTCAGGTAAATCGACAGAATCGGCACTTCACCACGTAATAACAAAGATTGAAGAGGCCATCCAAAACAAAGTAATATGTCTAGGCTCTTTCATAGACATAGAAGGAATTTTGACAGAACAAACTTCTCCAGCCTAAAAGGTGCCCTAAGTAGACATAATGTTGAACCGGCACTGATTGACTGTATAGTAAACATGCTCAGTACACGAACAATAAAGATTGCTGGTGAATCTCAGATAATTCAGATCATGAAATAATGCCCGCAGGGTGGGGTTCTTCCACCTCTCCCGAGGAATATGGTTATTAATGAACTCATCAGCAAATTAAATGCTAATCATTTCTACACAGTAGGTTATGCAGATAATCTGACAATACTGGTCTCTGAAAAAGACAGCAAGCATGGTATGCGACCTGACCCAAGCGGCTCTCCGTACAGTACAGAGATGGTGCAGGGAATATGACGTAACCGTTAATCCAAACAAAACGGTTATAGTAATGTTCACATAAAAACGATTGCTGAATAACTATCATCTCCCAAGTCCTTTCAGTACAAAACTTCAGCTATCCTCTAGGTAAAATACTTAGGTCTTACCTCGCACAGTACATTTAACTGGAATAAACACATAGAAAATAAAACCAACAAAGCTAGTATAACTTTCTGGCAATGCAGAGACATGATTGGCAAACGATGGGGTTTAACGCCAAAAATTATACTGTGGCTGTACAAAACTGTGATTCGGTCCATGATCACATACGGCTCACTGGTATGGTGGACCAAAACGTATGAAGCCACCGCTATAAAAAAGCTTCAGCGTTACCAGAGATTGGCTGCATAACAACTACACCGACGGCAGCTTTAGAGGCTATACTGGAGCTAACACCGCTTCATATTATATATATACAACAAGAAGCAACTTTAGGTGCCATTAGATTCAAGAATCTAAATATTTTAAGTAAGAGTAGAGTCCCCCATACCGGTATAATTGATATAATTTACTCAAAAATTCCTATCTTACAAGCTAAGTACGATCGTATCTTACAAGCCAAGTACGATAAGATCCCAAAGCAATTTGTATTCGATAAGAAGTACAAGATACAATGAAATGAAACTGACCAGCCGGAGGGATCAAACCCAAAAGTCGCACAGGTACATTTAAGATAAATAGAACCTAAACCAATGCAAAATCATGATCCCTTATTGTCAGTATTTTTTTAATATAATAAAGGTGACAAACGAGCACACAGTCCACCTGATGGGAAGTGGACGCCGTGGCCCATAGACTTCTACATTTGTCCTCGATTAAGAATCAAAACGCAGATGAGTTGTCAACCCTGAGGACCAAGATGGAATGCCTCGTTTCCAGTAAAAAAGGGTCTCCAGATCTCTACAATCACCACACGAAACCCAGCAGTATTAAGCTGCTATTTTACGCTGGTATTCTGTGAGATCGTGGTCCTCCCCCTGTCGAGCCGACCCATATAAACTCTTTCGACTAAGACGGCGGTGCATGCTCTTCATATAAATTTTAAAATACGTCCTTTAAATGTTTATTCTAGTTATATGCACGTAACTAAAGTAAGGTTTAGATATGAGAGGTTAGCGATAAACTTTATCTCGAGTGTTTATCTATCGGTTATATTCTTACGGTTTTCTAATGATTTACATTATCCAGAAGAACTATTTTTAACATTTAATGTAAAAAATATTGATTTCAGACCAGCACCGAATAGTGATAATGAAAATAATTAAATTAAACTAATTTTTACGGATTTTATCACGTTTAATTTAACTTTTTTAATCCTGACGTTTTAGGTGCTTTACAGCACCTATGGTCACAGGGGCTACTGAGGTATTTAACGGCCCGATGTCATAGTAAAATGTCACTCCAAGACTTCAAGGTACTGTGAGGTCATACTGCGTAGATCGGACCAAAAATTAATACTCAAAAACTGAAGGTGACCGGGCTATGACATAGGGACGTGTAGTGTTCGCGTAAATGTAGGAAATCATAATGAAAATCATTTTATATTTCGAAATGTATTTATGTTTACCTCATCATTGTTTTATATTTTTTTTATATTTTTACAATTGCTTTCTTTCTGAGATAACCTAGTTGGCTATCAGAGATCAACCTCGAAATAATTCTTTAATAAAATTGATGAGCATTTTTTAAACATTTTTATACGTGGGCAGAGCCACGCTGCAGCTATATTATGGTTGTAGCACGAATGGGTCGGCTCAAACGGGGAAGGACGCTCTCACATAATACCAGCGTAAAATAGCAGCTTAATACTGCTGTGTTTCGTATGGTGAATGTAGAGATTCGTAGACCCTTTCTTACTGGAAACGAGGCATTCCATCTTAGTCCTGAGGGATGACAACGCATCTGGGTTTTTATTCTTAATCGAGGATAGATGTAGATGTCTATGGGCAACAGCATCCACTTACCATCAGGTAGACTCTGTGCTCGTTTGTCCCCCCGTATTTTATAAAAAAAAAAACAAATCTTCAAAAATTACACTTACTAAAAAAAACAGGTCGCTAAATTTACATTTTTTTAAATTTGTTATAACCTTTTTTCACAGTTGTCTTCATTTTGAGATAGCCCACTCGGCGATCAGTTGGCGATCGCAATTTTTGGTTGTCTTAACATCCTACGAGACGAGAAACCGCCGAGCTACAGTACAACTTGTCGTTAAATTAAAAATTCAATATTAATTAGACTTGGTTTATGATTATAAATATCTGTCACAAAGAGAAGGTTTTTTTAAAAATAAAAGTTAAAAATATTCAAATCAATTTGCTAATGTGCGCAATAAAATAAAATATCTTACCTGGCTTGAAGAACATCTCCCGCCCTCCCTCAATTGCGTGCACTATCCCCGTCACCACTAATCCCAGTTGTGGGAAGTAGTGGTGCTGGGATTGAAACACATCAATTTATTTTATTGCGCGGATCTTGGCAAATTTAATAATATAATGGATTGCCGCAAAGTAACGACCGATTGCAATTTAAGTGCTAATTTAGCACGTGCTCGGCGGTGAAGGAAAACATCGCGGGCACATCGTTGCCCTGAAATCCAATCAGAATTGAGAGGAGGTCTGTGCCCAGCAGTGAGACGTATAAAGCTATAAAGGCTGTAATTATTATCATAAATAATATGGGTACGTAACGAGTCTTTCCAATTTGACCGGAATGCCAAGTAAAACAACGTAACCTTAAGGCGGTATCAAATCACCAGTGTTAAGTGACTCGGATGTGTGACTAGGTGACATGCATACTGCACATGCGCGCCAATCAGAGCATTAAGGCGGCTTGTCGTCTTTAGAGAAGGGTTTCACAACAGCAATTTGAATAAACTAATCCCGTACTACATTATTGCCTGTAGTTTATAAATACGTTAGTATACACCGCGTCGTGGCGTGCAGCATCATTCCGTGCATATAGTTAGAGGCGACAGGGGATCAACTGCAACAGGAGATGGGAACAGCATCTTTCTGATCACAACTCAAAATTAGAAATAAAACATAAGTAAGGTAAATTGAAGATAAAAGTGACTTTCAAAAAGTATTATTTATAATCTATATTGAATGAAAAAGTTTCTATTTCTACAAAATACTGCAGTTGGTAACCCGCAATCCAAGCATGGTAACTATGGCGAAATCCTTCCTATGAGGCAAACTATGGGGGAAGCCTGTATTCTGCAGTGAGCTTTTATATGCTGTATTGGATACATGGATGATTACTAGTGTATGATGTTCATCGTTAAGCCTGTTAAAGCTTAGGATATAACACAGTAAATTATAAACTGTTTTCCATTATGATCTCTTATATTCACGCGAACACTAAACATTTAAATAATAAGTTCCTGACAGTATCCAGGTTTTAAAAACATGTTAAGAAACAAATCATCATTACAAATCGCAACTAATTATTATCATTATAATTAACCACCGTGCAGTGGCGGCGCAACAATATCCACTGCTGCATATCTTCCCGTGGGTGCAGGAGACAGAGGACACAGTGAAACAGGAAGTGGGCAGCAGCATTTTTCTGGTAACAAATGGAAATAATAAAAGACTGTAATTACCATCCAGACTCCAAGAGTTGCAACATTGGCAAATATCCCTCTTGATGATGCAATCTTTTGGGAATGTCTATATTCAACAGTGAATTTCATATCATTACATACAATGATCATGATTAGAATTAACAATTAATAAAACCTTACCCGTGTCTCCGTCTGTATATATCCCTGGAGGCTTTTTGAAACAGGTACTCGCCGATCCTGTCCAATTTCTCTGGACTCGATAGGGAATAAAATGTGAGCTTCTCCATGTTCGACTTGACCAGGCCATCCTGAGGCGAGGCCGGAAAGATGTTGTCCACGAGACGTTTGTAACGTGGTCGCAACGCGGAGCAGCATCCGCAGCAGCCTATAAGTAAATATGGTGTTAGACAGTCAAAGAGTTCTCTAGTGGTAAAATCAGACCGGCATAATGTCTTCCAAATATATTTTCGGTCACGGCAGCTAGTCTTTACGGAGCCTAACAATCAGCGTAGTACAGTACCATAGTGCACGAGTATGTGTGCACAAGCACCGCACCCGTGCACTCTATATTCCTTCAGTCTCTTAGTTCGATAGGACGACACATCGCGACCCAACAGGTGAGAGAACAGACGCAGGACCTCGAAAAGTCGGCTCGTCCGGGGCAGGACCACGCTCTTACAGAATATCAACGTAAAAACAGCAACATAATGCTTCTACGTTTCATATGGTAAGGGTGGAGAACGTTAGAGCTTTAATAATGGTAACGACGGTTTTTTACGTGATAGAGCCATGCTGCAGTTATATTAGTACATAGTATAGTTGTAGCACGAATGATTCAGCTCGACCGAGGAAAGACCACGCTCTCACAGAATACCAGCGTCAAATAGTAGCTTAACGCTGTTGTGTTTCGTATGGTGAGTGTAGAGAACCGGAGACCCTTTTTACTGGAAACGAGGCATTCCATCTAAGTCCTTACCACGGATGACAACGCATCTGCATTTTGATTCGTAGTCGAGGATAGATGTAGAAGTCTACGGACAACAGTAACCACTTACCATCAAGTGGACTGTGTGCTCGTTTGTCACCATATCCTTTCTTTCTGAGAAGAAAGAAGAGAAGATGTGGTGCCACTTCTATATTTTGATTTTCAATCGAAAACAAATTTAGATGTCTATGGGCCACTGCGTCCACTTAACGTCAGATGGACTGTGTGCTCGTTTGTGACCTTTATTCTAAAATATAAAAATATCGCAGCGAAAGGTACCGAAGTGCAGAAGATACTTTAGGAAAGGTGTAGGCTATCGAACAAATCATCAAAAATTGTACCACTTTTGAGCATTTTTGTAAAAATATAAAGAGTACATGATTGATAATAATCCCCGGAAATGAAGTGGTCTCTACCATGCTGTTTATAAATGTTTTCAAACTTTATTGTATAAAATCTTACATTGTAAATTCATCTTTCAAAAGTCTCACTGGGTTTGTTTCTGGTTCTTTTAAGGACAGAGGTGTTTTCGTACCAGTGGTAATGTTTAAATGACTTACAATAACTTATTACATTTAGTAAAAATGATTCTATTCTATTCTATATATCTTCTACGTGGTAAAGCAACGCTGCAATTATATTATAGTTGCAGCACGAATGGGTCGTCTCGACCGGGGTACAACCACGCTCTGACAGAATACCATCGTAAAATAGCAGCTCTATGCTGCTGTGTTTCGTATGGTGAGTGTAGAGAACCGGAGACCCTTTTTCACTGGAAACGAGGCGTTTCATCTTATCATTGATCATTTCATCAGACAACGCATTTGCATTTTGATTTTTAATCGAGGATAAATGTGACCCATAGACATCTAGTCTATGGCCCACAGTTGCTGTGGCTCATAGACATCTACATTTAACCTCGATTTAGAATCAAAATGCAATAAATGATAATAAGATATATTTTCTCTGCTATTTTACGATGGTATTCGGTGAGAGCGTGGTCCTTCCCCAATCGAGCCAACCCTTTCGTGCTACAACCATAATATATGTAGCTACAGCGTCGCTCTACCACGTATAATTTATTGCGGAATTTCATGTTTTTTTTGCGCGTAACCCCAATTCTTTTTCTAAAATAAAAGTAAACTTAGCTACTCTTTATAATAACAGCAATCTGCCAGTGAAAGTCCTGTTAAAAATCGGTCCAGCCGCTTCGGAGATTGGCCGGAACAAGCAGACAGACAGACAAAACGTTTAAAAATTGTTTTTTTGTTATAAATACCGCATGTACTTTCGTAGGTACTTAGTGAAAAGCTGTTATTTTGACATTACAAACAAACACTTCAATTTTATTTATTGGTATAGATTAGCGTTAAGAGGACGTTAGCGATTCGCGTCGCAAACATCATGATTGAGGGTTTTTTCAAGGGCGATATCGTAACCATGTGAGAAGATTATTTGCAGAAAATTACGTCTTTAGAAAGATGAAGTGTTTATTTAGTGCACTACAGAGCAAAATCATAATTTTTATTAACGGTTTTTTAGAACGAAGACAATCCCTCACAGACAATCAATCAGAGTTATCTGTCCGGTTGAATGCGACCATTATTATAAGCTAAAATACTTTATTTTAAGCGTTATTACTCGTATAATGGAATATATAGTCTTGAAGTGGAACACAAAAATTAAGTTACGAAAATATTTCGATTTAATATTAGAAAATAACACTATAAAATCAATATAACTGCCCACTTCAATGTAATTTATTTTGTGTATTTGAATATAAACTATTTACTTTATCAAAATACAGGTAATGTTAAATATCCAATGAGTGTGTCAACTTACACGTCATATACACCGTTCTGCTCACGAAGAAGCAGGCTCGATGAGCAACCTTGCGCACTGGCATCATTTTGGCTATCACTCACAAACACTGCACTAACATAATGTCACTATTGACTAACGGATACCTATCTGACACCACAACAACAACTTAAACACCAGTGCACACAAACAATAGCGCTAGCCGCATGTTTATAATTTTAAAATTATTATTGACTATGTTGCTATTAACCACACGTTTCACCCGGTGTAAATCAACTTTAGTAATTATTGTTATAAAAAGTATCTCATGTCTTTTTTCATGAAGTAATGGAAGGTGTCTGTCTGTGTGTCCACAATGGCAGAGCGTGTGCCGTGGGTCGTCACGCACATTGAGAGCCCAGCCCGCACCGCTGCACGTAATGCAAACATCATTTCCACGAGAAGCGCCGCGTATGTGCGTGCCTAAACAAGACTAACAATACCATATATTTTTGAAGTAAAACTTCTTTATCGACGAAGTGAAGAAATTTAACGCGATATTAAAAATAAAAACAGCACGTTTCCTCGTAACGTTTCAACGCCGGGGCCGCATGAGTATACTATTATTCAACATATTTATGTAAAATATAAAATAATAGAAGAATGATATATCATAAAGAAGTTCCACTTCATACATGTGTACACAACTACACGCACAATTCTTTTTATCTATTACCATTGCTTAATTCTGTCGGAAAGATATAGTGATTACCTATTAAGAATTGGTTGATACTTGATACTCGCTCGCTTCGCTGGGCGCACGATATTTTATTGAGGAACCTAGATATAAAATGTCAAAAAAAATGTTGATGGGACTATCGTAAAATCCGTTCTTAGTGAGTATCTAAATTGCGAAATAAGTAACTAAACTAAATTTCAAGTCGATCGGATGTATAGTTTGACAGATCTCGTGATAAGTCAATCAGAGGTATTTCGCTTATACTCGTATACATAATATGTATATCTTCGTCCTTAAGAAATCTATATATTATATAGTTTACTTAAGGACGAATTTAATATACAGCTAGAAATCATAAAGAGTGCCCTCCAGTTACTAAATTACTAGCGACCCCCGACTTCTCCTAATAGGATTTGTTGATGTAGCGTTATTTAGATTTAATATAACCAAAGACTATTCACTTTATCAATTTTTTACCGACTTCAAAAAGGTAGAGGTTTTCAATTCGAATGTATATATTTTTTTATTTATTAGGATCAACAAACAGTTTACACAATATTTATTAATCTACAATACATTCACTACAGCAAATATTACATTATAGTGCAACCAACACCGTCGACCACCAATTACTAAATACCAAATCTTGAGATTGAGAATAGCGTAAATTTTTTCATCTAATACAATGATTGTGTTTTCAAACAATGATTGTGTTTTCAAAATATTATATAGTATTCTTTATGTGTTACCAAATAACTTTTCTCTAGGTTAACTGATTTTAATTATTTTTTAACTGAAAGCTGGTGCTTCTCCCGTGATCCCATATAAATTGAATCAAGATCTGACCAGTAGTTTTTGAGCTGTCTTTACTAATGCGTATTTGATCGTATTGAAGACGATTGTACTAAATCTTAATTTTATACTACTTGTAATTATTTTGAAGTCGGTTGTACAAAATTTTTAACTTCACCACTTGTTTTAATAAGTTTTCAGGTTTTTCAGATAAAATCTATTCTGGAATTACTCCCCTCTATACTTTCGTGAAGTTTCATTGCAATCAGTTCAGCCATGCCAAAGATTAGCCCGGACAGATAGACAGACAGGAAAACATTTAGAATCTGTTATTCATGTCTTAATGACATGCAAATAACGCTCCCGGCTCAATATAAGGCAGTTATTTCGATATTAGAGTACAGACAGACACTTCTATATATTTATGTAGTAGTGACGTATAGATAAATACTCATATTAATATTTTATTGTGTAAGTCTACATCAGGGTTTTGAAAGCATTAAATAATTAGAATTTCCTCATTAATTATAGCGCCTGTTCACATGAGTAAAGAAACCGAACCCTTAGGCACTTTGTCTCACCGCCGATGAGACGCGATTAGCTATTGACTGTTTTCTCGCTCAACTACGAATAATAGATATAATCCCGTATCAATAAAAGAGATACATACAGTAAATAAAGAGAAAAGGAGAAAAATAAGACAGAAAGCCCTCTCCACTCGTTTGTTGCAGCGCCAAGAGCTATCAAAGACAAAAGTCGCTCCGTGACGCTCGCTTGGCGGTCACAACTCATGCCGATACACACCAGCAGAAATTTTACTCTACAGTGCGAATTTGCGTGCACACATTTACTATGAATTTAGAACAACTCGTACAATCGCTTATAACTCAGCAAAAAACTATCGAAACTACACACTCGCTTCTTGCTGCTCACTAACTCTTATCTAGTTTCCAGCTCTACTCACTTCTCGTTCATCGTTGGCGGTGGAACAAGTACCTTACTCTGTGGTCTGTTGACGTTGCGTTGCGTAACTTTGAGTTTGCACTGGTGAAATATTCACATAAAAACATGTTTAAAATTAAGTTTTTGACAATGTATCGTATTGCGTTTGGACTGCCAAAGAATATTTTGAAATAAAACATGTTTGACATTTCATTGAACAAAACATGTTTTAATAAGTTTTGGAAACCAAAAAATTTCGATACAAATAATTCAATATGTTGTTTTGGCATGAAAACGTGCTAGAAGATTTGTTTGCATATACAATTACTTTCATAATTATTATTTTTTACTTTATAAGGTGTCCGAATCACAAAGAAAAATAAAACAATATTGAATTAGCTGTGCCCTGTATGCATTTTTAACAGAAGAAGCATTCACAGGCGTCCGCAAAACAACGCACCGATTTTTCATCGTCCGCAGATAAGTGAACAAATATAAAATTTTGTCAGACACATTCACGGGCGCGCACATGACAACTAGATAATTGGATAAATGGTATAGGAACACGTACCAGACAAAAAATATCTCCTTTTTATAAAAAAAGTACCAGGTATTCATATATTTTAAAGTATCTATTTGTATGGAATTTATGTTAAGCAACCTTTTTGGATAACATCAATAACAAGCATTAAAACAAATTGCGAGTGAAATCACGTAACAGTGCGAATGGAAAGCTTGACAAACCTAATGTCAAACGTATACATTACATTGTATATTATAACTTATTAAGTTTTTATTCAGTGCGAACGCAAACAGCAAGAAATCTGAAATTTTTTCGCAAAATTTACACAATTTCCTGGAGTGCAAATGCGAGTACTAACAAAAATGTGATTTATTTTACACGACAAGTTTTGAAACATTGCAAGTTGGATGTTTTTTAAACATAGGGTAAGATGAATCATTAGTCCAATCCAACATTACCTATCCATCGAATATTGTTTACATAAAATGTTCAAGGAAAATTGTTCAATTAGTATTAATTAATTAAATAAATAGCCAGTTGTTTTGAATTTCCTGTTGATAATTTTATTTACTGTTAGCGCCTCGCCCCATTTAGTTTTAAGATAATCTACCAGCCTTTTATTTTATTAACTTTATTTTTCTTCGAAAAAACTTAAAATTATCCGGAAACTCCTGGAATTGCTCTGGATCTGTTCGTAAAGTTCCATCACAGTCCATTCAGCCATTCCGAAGAGCCCAGACACCAGATAGGCAGACAGATGAAATATTTACAAATGGTTCTTTAAGGCACAAACAACTCCTTGAGCTTAATATAAGCCACTTATATCAATATTACCTACAAACAGGCACTTCAATTTTATTTATTTGTATACATAAATCGTCGGTGGCCGAGTTGCAAATGATGGTTACATTAATAAACAGATCATTAAAAGAAAGGGGTATGAAAGTGTTGCGTTCACTTATAAGTAAGACGAAAGTTATGGTTTTTGAAAGAGAAGAAAGTAAAACGATATGAGAAATAAGAATAGAAGGGGAGTTGATTGAGCAAGTAGATGAATTTGTCTATTTGGGATGCGTATTTAGGAAGGATGGGAGATATGATAAGGATGTAGAACGACGAGTGAACGCAGGAAATAAAGTAAATGGGGCTCTACACTCTATTGTGAAAAATCAGAATGTGTCAAAAAAGGCACGTATGGTAATTCACAATGCTGTGTTGGTCCCTACTTTAACGTATGGTAGTGAAAGTTGGGTGTGGCAGTAGAAGGACGAGAGTAGAATAAACGCAGTAGAAATGCGGTCATTAAGGGGTATGTTAGGGCTGAATCTGAGTGACAGGGTGAGAAATTGTATGATAAGAGAAGTGTGGTTTGCAAGATGATGTTATGGCCAAGATTAAGAAAGGAATGTTTCGGTGGTTTGGTCTTGTGGAAAGAATGTATGAGGAAAGAGTGACAAAACAAATTTACGTCGCAGAAGTGAACGGCAGAGTCGGAAAGGGACGTCCTAGGTGAAAGTTTATCGATCAAATTGCCGATATATTGAAAACGGGCCAAATTCGGAGTATCCTTAACCGACGAACTTGTATGCGTAGGTATATGTATGTATAGGTGGCGAGAAAGGTGTGTCAGGATCGTGCCAAGTGGAAGTCTGTAGTCTGTGCCTACCCCTCTGGGCGACAGGCGTGAGTGTTTGTGTATTTATGTATGTATATAGAGCGTTTTAGGGCTGCGGTCCTTAAACGCTCTCAGAAATGATAGGAGGCCTGTGCCCAGCAGTAGGACATTATAGGCTGTAATTTTGCCGCCACCTACGACACGGTGTCGCCGCTACTCGCTAAACAGCGGCAGCTTTTGCAGTGACACTTTAATTCTCGTACACACTGTGTGCGAACACACTTCTAACGCTGTTATGTGCAAATTATTTTATTATTTTTATTTCTTCGAAATCGAATTTTATTCTTAAATAATGGGTTACTCCGTTTATCACCTAAAGAATCCACCCTAGGGTGGATACTCGGAAATGCGTGTTTATCTATCCAACTCAGAGGGGGCAGATAATCGGAATTCGTATAAATTATTTTTCTTCCAATTTTCTCTGGTACAGTCATATATAGAAACATAATAAAAACTGGCTCAACTTACTTATTATAAATTACTTATAAAAACATATACATACATCTTGTTTGAAAGGTTAAAGCTGAAATAATAGGAGTACCTCACAGGATTACAAATTAATTGGAATCTTGGCATAAAATTATTTAAAATGACATTGAAGACAAACTTCTATCGTAACGTTTTTAAAACGCTTGCAAAAACGTCCAGTTCTTTGCTAAAACATCTGTGGTAGCAAAGAAATAAAAAAAACTATTATAAATGTACATTTAAAAGTGACGAATTTATCCAGGATATCAAATTACATATTGCAGAATTTGCAAATTACGTAATAATATTATTTAAAACGAGGAAGTTCGTTTTGTTTTAAATGCAATACGTAATGCGTGGACTTTAATACGCTGTAACAGTAAAGTTAACGACAAAACTTATAAGTATTTTGATCAAGTTGGTGGTTATTGAACAATTATTAATAATTAAAGTCTGTAAATGTGTTGAACTGTACTTGGGGTGAAAAGTTGAAAGAACAAATAAAAGTAAATTCCGACTATCCAACCCATCTGGGGTAAATAGATGAACACGCGTTTCCGAGTATCCACTCTAGGGTTTCATAGAGTTGATAAACGGAATAACCCAGGGCAATTTAATGATTTTTCAATCGCACGATAAAACTTATTCGTGAAATAAATACTAACGTGACGGAATATAAGAATATTCTAAAATCGATGATTAATATGATTGTAAAATCGACCCTATAAATAAGACAAGAAAATATGAAATAAGTCATTTTTGATAGATGACTAACGAACGATTTTTTTTTTGTTGAATTACATAGTATTATTATGTATTCTGTGCTTGAAGTCACGCAACACTGTCTTACTTTCAGACATAACAGAATATAAAACACCTCATTTTTAACATTTAAGGTTCATTTTCCATTTGCACTGCACTATAATTAACAATCGAATTTTATAAACATAATTTAAATGACTGGAATGAAAACACTGAACGCTACAAAACTTCTACATACAACGTGCAGTGTACAGCCGGCTCCGTGTGACCGAGCCGCTCAGCCGCTCACAACTGAGTCAGAAGACGAGATAAGAGAATGATAACAAACTACACACTCCTCATAATATATAGGTACATAAATTAAGAGTGTTTTTCTGTGATTTTCGATTTAAAGAATTTGAAAAAAACGAGCGAGTCTTACAGTAGTCGCATATGATATGTAACATCTGACATCTCACCTTGGTAATAAATAACATTAACAAAAAACATATAGTATTTGCAGTCACTAACCTCAAAATTCGTAAAAGCTAAATACTTAAATATTTATTAGAATAATTATTCATGATTATTCGTTTACATGTTTTATCAATGATCTGCACTTTTTTCAGACCCTTATTAAATTAAAAATAGTAAATACATTTATTAATATAGTTTACACATAATATACATTAGTTATCATTAACAACATTTTTGTGTTTGAACAAAAAGTGACAGGTAACGAACATTGTTTAAATTTATTGTTGTTCTTATTTCATATCATTCCTTTTATTAGTTAAAGATCTAGTCTAAATATTTCTCGGATTATTATATTCTTTGCGGGTTTCTTTTCGAATTATTCTAACGATAATTTGATTTGAGATCTGTAAATAATAATTAAAAAAACTCGACGTTAGCTTGCCCGGCTCCTTCTGTTTTCGATCTTTGTTTTCATTTATTATTTACAATAAATAGCAAAATGAATACTCGCAACGCCAAGACGCGCCAGGTGGAGAACCAGCTCCAGCTTGCGCTCCAAGAAGGGAGCAGTGTGAACTGTTGCTTAAGGAAAGGGATGATAACGAAAAAGAAATAGTTTAGAAAATTGGCAAAAATACATAATTAGAATGTGACATGGTTAAGTTACACACTGATTACAATAGTGTTATAAAAGAAAGAGATCAGCTACAGGGAACGGTTAATGAGTTTTACCAATGCAGCAAGGAATATGAGGAAGCTCTCAGGTTTATTGCTGCATTGAAGTTACGGTTTAATGAGGATAATGAGCAAATAACAAAACTTAAACCATATCACTTAACTACCACCGCGCACGCTCATTGGTCAAATCAAATTTTCTTTCTAAATTTCAATTGTTGTTACAACACCTCCGTCCCTTTTTACGAAATCACTTCTACTTGTTGCGGGAGAGCGAGAGGGAAGATGTTACACATCGAACACTTTATCAGCTCATGAAAGCCCACTGCTGTGTATGGGTCTGTCCTAAAAGTTTCTTTTTTGACAATTTTGAGTGAACTTAAGACAGATACATCAAAAATTTAAAGCTACAGGTAACAACTACAGTGTTGTCTAAATAGTTACTTTAAGAACTTTATTACCTATTTTAACGCCATTGGGGTTTGGAATTTTTCTAAATTTATTATAGACTACCCCTAAAGTATAATATAATAAAAGCAAATAAAAATTAACGACGATATCGCGTTACCTACATACGAAACGAACTTACAGTAGATGTGTGAACTTCTTTCTTTTCAATTTGAAGTCGGTTAAAACGACTTTATTACAATTTCATCGTATAACAAAAAGTTTAATTAAATATAAAATCCCTAGGCACAGTCGCGTGCACAACACGTGTTTAAAAATGTTGATGTAATTGTTAAGGAAAATAAACCATAGATTATCTTTCCGTGATTATCTTATTAATCATAAAGCGTTGAGGGACAATATAATTTTGGTTTGATTAGCTTATATATGAGATTCATTAATTCATCATTTCAGCCCTTCACAAGTTCACTGCTGAAAACAGGCCTCCCCCAAGCAATGCCACAAAACACGGCCGAGCCACCTGTATCCATCGATTTTCCGCATGTCTTACCAGGTCGCCACTGCACCTAGTATGGGGCGACCTACACTTCATCTGCCGGTACGAGGTTGCCACGCGAGAACCTTTCATCCTCATCAGCTTCAGCTTACTAATCCGTTACGTTTAATATAAGACATAGGATAATTTTACAACATATTGGGAACGTTTGGTGATGAAAGTATAAATGAGAATGGTGAAAGTCTCCTCACCGTATGTATGGAAAAGAATCTTTTTGTGACGAACACTTGCTTTCGCCACAAGAAGATTCACATGTATACTTGGGAAAGAGGTGACGATAGAAGCATGATAGATTTCATAATACTGGATGAAAGATTGAGGGGCGCAGTGGTAGATACAAGGGTTTACCGGGGTTCTAACGTAGGAACGGATCATTATTTGGTTTTATGCCGAATTAATGGTCTATTCAGGCGTTGGCGCCATCGGTCATCTGTGTCTACCACTGCGTTACAGCGTATTAGAACAGAAAGATTACAAGATGAAGGTGAGAAAAACAAGTTCAAATGTAGACTGAAAGAAAATATAAGTGGTTTGGATGAATTATGTATGAAGGAGTTAGACTTGGAGAATGTATGGCAAAATGTAAAGAAAGGTTTAGTAGATGCAGCTACCGAAGTATGTGGTGTTAGTAAGAGACAGAATGAAAGGAAAAATAATACGTTATGGTGGGATGATGAGATACGTATGGAAGTTGAAGCAAAGAAGAGAGCATGGCTAGATTTACTAGCAACAAAGGCTGGTAATTCTAGCGGTACGAATGACGATATTGAAAGAAAAAAGGCAGTCTTTAGACATCTTAATAAGAGAGTAAAAGAAGTAGTTGAAAGAAAAAAGCAAGAAAGAACGGATAAGAATGATAGAAGAATATCGGATAATTTCCAGGCAAATATTAAAATGTTCTGGAAACTTGTAAGAACTGCCAGGGGACATTCAAAACAGCCTATGATGAATGCTATAAGAGACGAGAATGGCTATATTCTGAATGATGAAGTTTTGAGTTTAAAGAGATGGAAGGAATATTTTGAAAGCGTGTTTATGAGTGAGGAGACAACGAGTGTACTAAGTGAAGAAGACCTCCGAAAGAAGAGGAAAGAGGTAGCGAGATAAGTATAGATGAAATAATGAAAGCAATGAAAAGCATGAAAGCAGGCAAGGCTGCCGGATATGATAGAGTTTCACTCGAAATGCTAAGAGCTGGAGAGGAAGCGGTGGCAGGCCTGCTGCACACCTTGTTTAATTTATGCTGGGAACTGAAGCGGGTACCGGTAGACTGGTGCAAAGCCGTGATAGTCCCAGTATATAAAGGAAAAGGGTCGCAGCAGGACTGTAAAAACTACCGTGGCATCAGCCTTCTTAGCATTGTGGGAAAACTGTATGCTAAAGTACTGATTGAAAGTGTCAAAAACGAAAAATTTGCAATTTAAAAAATGGGATGTACAGATCAAGTCTTTTCCATGCGCATGATCGCGGAGAAGTTTTTGGCCAAAAACCAAAAGGTTTTTTGTGCGTTCATGGACTTGGAAAAGGCCTATGACAGAGTTGATAGGGATGTGCAACACTGAAATCATTTGCGTTGAGCGTAGGCTTGATACAGGCATTGGAGTCTCTTTATAGGGACTCTAGTGCTTGTGTTAGGATCAACGGGGTCTACTCGGACTGGTTTGACATCCATAAAGGTGTCAGACAGGGCTGTGTGGCTTCCCCGTGGCTGTTCAACCTATTTATGGACAGTTGTTTGCAAAATTTGAAAGGTTGAAGAATGCGGACTAAAAATGGGTGAGTTAACCGTCAAATGCCTTTTGTACGCCGATGATCAAGTTATCCTTGCGTCGTCGGCGGCCGAGTTGCAAATGATGGTCACATTAATGAACAGATCATTAAAAGAAAGGGGTATGAAAGTGTAACGTTCAAGTAAGACGAAAGTTATGGTTTTTGAAAGAAGAAAGAAAGTAAAACGATTTGTGAAATAAGAATAGAAGGGGAGTTGATCGAGCAAGTAGACGAGTTTGTATATTTGGGCTGCGTATTTAGCAGGGATGGGAGATATGATAAGAGATATAGAACGACGAGTGAATGCGGGAAATAGAGTAAATGGGGCCCTACACTATATTGTGAAGAGTCAAAATGTGTCGAAAAAGGCACGCATGGCGATTCACAATGCTGTGTTGGTCCCTACTTTAACGTATGGTAGTGAAAGTTGGGTGTGGCAGAAGAAGCACGAGAGTAGAATAAACGCAGTAGAAATGCGGTCATTAAGGGGTATGTTAGGGCTGAATCTGAATGACAGGGTGAGAAATTGTATAATAAGAGAAAGTGTGGTTTGCAAGATGATGTTGTGACCAGGATTAAGAAAGGAATGCTTCGGTGGTTTGGTCAAGTGGAAAGAATGGATGAGGAAAGACTGACAAAGAAAATTTGTGTTGCAGAAGTGAATGGCAGAGTCGGAAAGGGACGTCCTAGGCGAAAATTTATCGACCAAATTGGCGATTTATTAAAAACGGGCCAAATTAGGAGTACCCTTAACCGACGAGCATGTATGCGTAGGTGTATGGATGTGAAGGAGGCGAGAGAGGTGTCAGGATCGTGCCAAATGGAAGTCTGTAGTCTCTGCCTACCCCTCTGGGTGACAGGCGTGAGTGTTTATGTTATGTATTGTGTTACAACATACAAATTTTCCAGGAAGAATACAGGTTAATGTAATGAAAACCGCGTGCAAATACGTACAGTGGTTTTCGAGATCAGCGTGGGTTTTTTGATTCAACCAAATTATTATTTTTCTTACAATAAGTATCTCATTATCGTCATCATCATCATTACAGCCCTTCACAAGTCCTCTGCTGAGCATAGATCTCCCCCAAGGAATGCCGCAAAACACATTCCTTAGCCACCTGCATCCATCGACTTCCATCATGCCTTACCAGGTCGTCACTGCACCTAGTATGGGGCCGCCCTACATTTGGCCTAACGGTACGAGGCTGCCACTCAAACTTTCTTCCCCATCCGTTTCGGTTCTTCGAGCGATATGGCCGGCTCATTGCCACTTCAGCTTAATAATCCATTACGTTTAATAGAAGAGATATGCCAATTTTACTAGATACATAATATCTTCCAGGACGGATGTCGGATATAGTACTAAAAACCGCGTGCAAATACGTTCAGTGATTTTCGAGATTAGCGCGAATACGCAAATAACAGATTTTACCACCGATTTGACCTTATCTTTTTTATTATATAGGACCCATATCAATTTGGAGGAAAATATCAAAAAGTACTAAAAGTCAAAAAATTTGACTTTTAGTACAAAGAAATAAGTAAAGCAATGATCTAAAGTTAATAAAATAATTTTTACGTAAGAGCTTCATTTGAATTCGGCGTTTTAATTCTTCTATTTATTAGAAGTTTGAGCTGTGGCTCACAGACGTTGTCTCCTCTGAGGGCTAACATAGAATACATCCCATACAGCAATAAGGGTCTCCGGTTGTCTACACGCACCATACGAAACACAACAGCATTGAGCTGATATTTTACGCTGATATTTTCTCAGAGTATGGTCCTTTCCCGGTCGAGCTGATCTATTCGTATTTTAACCATAATATAGCTGCATAGCTCTACCACGTATATGCTTTTACTTAATCAAAGTATACAAGTAGATCATTTTACCCGATTGCCCGAGAAGGAATCTAATGTGTTACGAGGGTGTGAATGTACGTTTACCTACTTTGGGACGCTCTAAGGCAGCGTTCACCAAATGGTGAACCTCGCTCCGCATCCGGACCACCGCACCATCCTATTACGGACCCAGAAGAATCTTAGAAAAGCAATATAATTCGATTTTCTTCTATTTAAACAAAGAAGATCTTTGTCAAGAATTTTGGACAAAAATAATGTGTTTTGGTAATAAATACCCAGAATGAAAAACATAGTTATGAAACTTAGTATAATGTTTGGATCAACATATGTTTGTGAAGCCGCGTTTTTCAAGACAAACTTCATTAAAAATAGAATTCGATCTCGTCTGATGACCACCAAGATTTAATGGCAATACCTATAGTACCGTAGTAAAGAAAGGGGTATGAAAGTGAACGCAAGTAAGACGAAGGTTATGGTTTTTGAAAGAGAAGAAAGTAAAACGATTTGTGAAATAAGAATAGAAGGGGAGTTGATCGAGCAAGTAGACGAGTTTGTATATTTGGGCTGCGTATTTAGCAGGGATGGGAGATATGATAAGGATATAGAACGACGAGTGAATGCGGGAAATAGAGTAAATGGGGCCCTGCACTCTATTGTGAAGAGTCAAAATGTGTCGAAAAAGGCACGTATGGCAATTCACAATGCTGTGTTGGTCCCTACTTTAACATATGGTAGTGAAAGTTGGGTGTGGCAGAAGAAGCACGAGAGTAGAATGAACGCAGTAGAAATGCGGTCGTTAAGGAGTATGTTAGGGCTGAATCTTAATGACAGGGTAAGAAATTGTGTAATAAGAGAAGAGTGTGGTTTGCAAGATGATGTTGTGACCAGGATTAAGAAAGGAATGCTTCGGTGGTTTGGTCATGTGGAAAGAATGAATGAGGAAAGAGTGACAAAGAAAATTTATGTTGCAGAAGTGAATGGCAGAGTCGGAAAGGGACGTCCTAGGCGAAAATTTATCGACCAAATTGGCGATTTATTGAAAACGGGCCAAATTAGGAGTACCCTTAACCGACGAGCATGTATGCGGAGGTGTATGGATGTGAAGGAGGCGAGAGAGGTGTGTCAGGATCGTGCCAAATGGAAGTCTGTAGTCTCTGCCTACCCCTCTGGGTGACAGGCGTGAGTGTTTATGTATGTACCTATAGTACCAACCTAATTCTAAACTTCAGACAGATTGTTCAGATTTAAAAAATGCCATTTTTCGCCTTTATATTGGGTACTTACTTTGTTAGTTTTAATTAGATGTAATCTTAACAAAAATATTCTGATTTCTTATTATGTTATTAGTTAATTGACATTTTAAATCCTGGTTGCTAATCTAGTATGTAGTAAAGTTGCATGTAAAATAACAAACGGACCGCGAGATTTATATATATATATATTTAAACGGACCCGCAATTAAACTAATTTACGATACCTGCTCTAACCCCAAAAAATCTTAACGTATTTTAACAGAATATGGGGTGCATTTACTTATATTCGTCGTAGTTTTGAAAAAGTGATATAGATTGTACATTTTTCTCTTTTAAATAAACTTAAATACGCATTCGGATTTTTTAAATTACTGATTTAAGCACTGGGTTTGTTTGTATGTATGCATGTTATGGAATTTTTAAGTTAGTTGTTACCTCCCAGTCTGTCACCTACTTCGAGGCGTCTGTATAATCTACAGATTTCATTTGCATATTATCACAGCTGCGATCATCATTGCATCTTGTTTTTAACCCCCGACGAAAACAGAGGGGTGTTATAAGTTTTTAGCGTGTGTCTGTGTGAGGCATCATAGTTCCTGAACGGACGAACAAATTTTGTATAAGTTTTTTTTTGTTTGAAAGTTGTCTCAATAGAGTATTATTAGCATGTTTCATGAAAATGAGTACAGCCGTTTAAAGAAAATCATCTCTTTCTGTTACGGGGGTTATAAAATTTTTAATTTAAGTAATTGTTTTTTGTTAAACTCTAATGTTATTATTATAACTCAGTCTGTTACGTAATTTAAACGGGTTAACAAACTTAATTTATGTTAATGCATAACGATAAGAGGTAGGTAATGATTTAAACAATAAGTGTTGTGGTGGGGACACAGGCGAGTACGGGAACAGCGAGAAACACTGTATGGTAACCATCGACGTAAAGTAGCCTTGTGACGCGAGGACGCGAAGCAGCGTCAACGGAGGAAACGTCTAGGTACAAGATATGTATGATATTACGATGCCAATACATCTGCTAACAAAGCAATGAGGCCAAGATGGCGGTGCCACTTATGAAAAAGGGTGAAACATTTGACATATTCCATATCGGGGGATATTATTTAAAAAAAAATGTAGATTAATTAAAAGTGTCAAAATGTCAGTTCCACGCAATAAAATAAAATGATAGTTTTAGCTAGTTAGAAGACAGTCTACTTCACGTGAGGATGCCTCGTGTAGAGGCGAAACAGTGTAGCGGTGCTGGGAGCGGAATTAGTGGTGACGGAGATAGTGCACGCAATTGAGAGAGGGCGGGAGGCGCTCTTCAAACAAGTTGAAACACATCATTTTATTTTATTGCGCGGAACTGAGCAAATAAGTTTTACAATTTATGTTACCTTTAACATAATGGATTTCCGCAAAATAACGCCTAATTCTATTAATTATGGAGATATTAATTTTTCTTTCTAACATATAATAGTTATATTATATATTAATTAGATAAGGAATGGATAAACCATACTACGGATATTACTAAAAGTAGAAAATTAAAAACGTTTTTTTTTACAGAATACACTTTCTACCTGATGGTAAGTGGATGTTGTGGCCCATAAACATCTACATCATCTAAAATGCAGATGCGTTGCCACGCATGAGGACTGAAATAGAATGCCTCGTTGTCAGTAACAAACGGTCTCTGCATCTCTACACTCACCATACGAAACACAGCAGTATTAAGCTGCTATTTTACGCCTGTGTTCAAATGTGTAAAAAAAGAATGCAGCATTAAAGAATTTTTAGTGTATATATACTGGATGACCTTTTTTTGCCGTCTGGAAAAACTAGGGTGTAACGTGTGTACAGAGTAGAAGACTATGGAACTGATATTTTACACAAAATAAGAACAAAAATTTTGAATTAAATACTTAAATAAAATAATTAAAATCTATCGAAATTAAAATTATATCCTGCCTCATTGATTAAAACTACTTTTACGGATTTTATCGCGTTTTATTTATTTTATTTTTAATACCCGACGTTTCGGGTGTTTTCCAGCACCCATGGTCACGGAGGACTGAGGTGACTGACGTCCCGATATCAAAGTTAACCCGAGTAGTACCTTTAGCTTTTTAGGCTTTGCTTTTTAGGTAGATCGGACCAAAGACAATAATTAAAAAGCTGAAGGTACTCCGGGTTAACTTTGATACGGGACCAGTCCCCCCCCGATGGTTAAAATATGAAAAACGGTAGACCTGCATAATATCTCTGGAACCTCCCGCTTATTTTCGAGCGCAACGCTTGAAAATCTATTTAATTTTTGATCTCGAAAAGATTATTTGAAATGTTTAAATGGCTATAATTTTTGAAAGCGTCGTTCGATTTTGACTTGCTTGGCGGCATTTGACGCAGCTTTTTAAGTGCAGTAAAGTATTTCTGATGTCTGGAGTTGATTAATCAAATATTTTGAAAGTTATTTAGGATAAACTTAAGAATTTTTTTGTTTTTATTTTTTGTAAATCTTTGAAATGGCTCGACTGATTGACTTGAAAATCAAATAAGCTTGAAGTCTCGATGTACACTTTCTAACACCGTGTCGACATCTTGATTAGTTGATTCCTTCTAAAGATACCGTACATACACACACACGCACACACGCACGCGCGCACGCGCGGAAGCGCATACGCACACGCACGGACATGCGCATACGCACACGCACGAGCACCCATACACACATAGAATAGCTTCCTAGGACCCCAAAACGTGACTATCTGAAGAGAACTCTATTTTTGAAAACCGGGTGAAACCAATAACTTCCCGATTTTTTGAAAACCATTGATTTTTTCATTCATCATTCAACTTATATATTTTAAACTTGCCGTTATGAAAATCAATTTTCATAGTAATATAGAAGTTAAAAATATAAAAGTTTCATCTACAACTCCTAATTAAATCGAAACATTATTTAGTGTCCATTTTTTTAATGGCACACACACACAACAATAAATCAGTAGAAAATGCAGAGTAAGTAATTTCCACTCATTGTGTATTCTGATGCATATATCTACATACTACTCAAATTCCTTTCCAGTCATTAATTACACTTGAGATATAAAAGCTGCCTCTTCAATAATTACGTTTAATATGTGTTTATGTAGTTTATATATGTATAAACTAATATATTTATATTATATAATGCGTTTTAAATATATGTTTAAATAAGTTAATTTTGCGTTGCGGCAAAATTAACTTATTTAAACAATTGTTCTGTTGTGTCTGTCCATGGCTCTCTCCAAACTACCAAAGGTTAGCTGGCAGGGAATGTCAATAAATAAAGTTCTATCTATTTATATATCTATTGCCTGCAACGTTACTGTTTTATATAAAAGTCAAAGTTTGAACCTTATATATATCCCAAAGGCTTCTTCTTATTTCTGAGTAGGTTTTAGGGCAAAAAAGTGTCTTCCGCACTAATATAATCTATAAGATAATACGTGAACTTCGTTCCCTTTCTTAAGCATATTTAGCGCACGGATCGTGTGAAATTTGGCATAAAGTTTATATGAAGAAGGAGTGCAGAAAGCCAATATTTATATATAGTTATATGTGTTTCAGAACCATTAAATGAAATAAAATAAAGTAGATTTCAGACTACGCTATAATATAAAGCATATAGTATATAGTTCATGAACTCATACACAACAATATCGCGCACCATACAAAGTCAATAATATATAGTAAAGTACCACAGAAATCTAAATAATAAGGCAATATTATTTAGATTTCTGTGTACAGTACAGTGTGAACCTGTCCATAACAATGTATGGTGCGCGATATTGTTGTGATATGAGCTATATATTATATGCTATTATATTATAGCGTAGTCTTAAATCTACTTAAAATATGCATCTTTTACGTTCTTCCTGTCAATATCAAGCTTATAATTGTCGTTTGATGACGTTCATATACCAATATCTCACACTAAGTACAAGCGTACTCGTATATGTATATGTTTCACTAGCGATCTGCCCCGGCTTCGCGCGGATCATATCGGGCTTCTACAACAGCGCCACCTACCGGGACCAACTATACCTATAACCTTTACGGAAGTGCAAGCAATAATCTTGACAATGTTCAACCGCAATCTGATGAAGGGAATGGCAGCGCATAAAATACGAAAAAACTATTTTTTTTTGTTTGCAACAAGTAATTACTGCTAGATGGAATGAATAAGCTATGAACTTTGTGTGATTTTAAATGTTCCCTTTTCCATAGTGTGTGGAGTTAGCCCAGCGGTCCACCCTTTGTTGGCTTTGTGCGGGTGATTTCTAGATGTCGACAACAGCGTCACCTACCGGATGCAATTGTTAATTCAAACCAACCAGGGACCGACTCACACACAAAAAATTTCATAAAAAAAGATCGACCATTATCGAGTTTTTACTAGACTTGACGGCAATTGATTTATGTATATATCTAAATATAGATAGATATATCTGCGTTTTAGACATTAATATGCAATTCAAAGCTAAATACAGCTTAATTGTTCGACCACTAGGCGAATGCGAGTAAAGAGGGAAAAGGTAATCGATATCTGTTTATAAAGTAGAATTTAACTGAAGTGGCAATGGGCCAGCCATATCGCTCAAAGATCCGACAACCGATGCGGAATGATTGATGAAAGTTTGAGTGGCAGCCTCGTACCGGTAGGCGTAGTATAGGGCGACCCCCTATTAGATGGAGTGACGACCTGGTAAGACATGCAGGAAGTCGATGGATGCAGCTGGCTCAGGAGCGTGCTTTGTGGCATTCCTTGAGGGAAGCCTACGTTCAGCAGTGGACTTGTGAAGGGCTGAAATGATAAATGATGTTGATGATACAAAAATCAATTGCTCTCCGTTACTCTCGCTAGAACTCGAAAACGGATCAAACGATTTTGATGAAATTTTTCCTGTGCGTTTGCGTGGGTTCCTGGAAGGTTTGGTTTCATCCAATGGATCACCTCAGCAAAGCTGCATTCTTACTAGAATCGTCACAGGTGATCAATGCGCGTTGTTACCTTTAAATCCCAACATTTTACAAGGAATTTATTACTAAGGTTCAGAGTGAAAATATGTTGACAACGGTAAAAGAAAAATAAAAAAATTAATTACTGTAATTCTGATCTTAGTTGCTTAATATATCTCATTACACATTCACATCCATATTTTCAAAACATGAATAAGAAACTATGTACCAACCGCCTGCCAATCGCGTTGTCCTTCATACTACAACTCACGTGTTACAAAACTTTAACAAAATTCGTCCATTACCCATTGCTTTGTCATATTTTCTACAATATAAATTCGAGTGTATTTTTTTTCATATACTATTTATTTCGGACTATGTAAATTATTCGGCGCGTCGTGTAGTGTCGGTGTTAGAACATCCACTATACCCATTACTATCCCGTGGGTGTCTTAAGAGGCGACAGAGGTAAAAAAATCAGATTTAATTTTTTTACGTGGTAGAGCCATGCTGCAACTATATTGTGGTTGCAGCACGAATGGGCAGGCTCGACCGGGGAAGGATCAGTAGTTACGTTGTACCAGTTCTGGCGCACTTGTAGAAAGGTTGTACCAGTTCTGGCGCACTGAGTCAGAAGTGGTACAAGTACAACGTTCGTCGACTCACGATCCTAAAAAAAAAAAAAAAAAAAAAAAAAAAAAAAAAAAAAAAAAAAAAGGTTTTGGCATGCTCTGATCACGAATCTGCGGTCCATTTTTGCGTAGGATGCACGGTTCCGGAGATGTGCAGATCAATTAACTCTTATCTAATTGATATCCGCTACGAGCCTCAACCGTCATTAGCGCTCCATTGTCCTTATCTACTTATCTATTGTTGATTGACTACCGTCATTATCTATTATTCGTCCAGCGTGTGGGTCGGCTTATGCTATTGTATTATACTCCTTTGTTCCTATCTACAACACTAATCTGAATCATCAATAAAACACATTACCTAATTTTGTTAAAAATTTTATTTATGAAATACAAAATCTTATTACTTATTATCTATAAAATAGGAGCGAAACATCTCATCCACTAAAATATCGTTGTACAATGTGTTCTCTGTAAATATACTCGTAAAACTATGCATTGAACATCCCTGAAACTTATATAGCAAATACATTAAGCAATATTCGCCACAAACTGAAGTCCACTCATTCTGAATCCTATCAACATTCCAGTTCCATCTTTTACAATTTCTTTTAAAAAACTCTAGATGATATCGTACAGGTGCCCGTCCGAATGAATCAAAATATTGACCGACGTCATTCGTATCGATATATAAAGATACCCAATGTGACCCTGGTTTATCATCTGTATCCAAATTGCATATTATATACGTTGGTACGTGGGTGTACATGGGTAGTTTATTGGCAGCATAAACATTATTTTCTAGAGTGGGGTGAATCTTTTTCAGATGTTGTTGTACATCTAGTGTATCCATAATATTACTGCTATTAGTAGATTATTACAGTACCAATCTACTCAATGACTAATATAGGAATGATCAATTATAGTGATATCTAAATATTAAATTGCTTTCTTTGTGTTATACAAAACGTATTTGAGTCACCAATACACTGAACAAGACATGACAGGAAGGACGTAGGAATGTAGAGATAACCAACAGAATGTAAGGTAAGCTTGTTGACGCATAAAGATACTATCAATTCTACTGCAGAAATTCTTTAGATTAGAATTATTACTCACTGGTACTATATAAGACCAAGCAACTGCAGTCATGGAGTTAGTGTATGGTCGTTTGACCGCAGTGGATCTATCAATACTACGTTTGTGTTACTTCAACGCATCAAAGGCCATGGATGTAAGTGTTTATTCTATTGACAAACTTACTTTTCTTTCTGTTATTTTCTTACGTGTGTATGATTTAGTGTTAACAAATTATATTTAAATATTATGTGTGTGTATATGGTTAAGCCGTGGTAGCTCAGATGGTTAGCGCAAAATGTAAACTTCATAGTACACGTCCCGGGTTCGATCCCCGCCGGCACCAATTAAATTGTTAATTACAATTTTAAGTGCTGATTTACCAAGTGCTCAGCGGTGAAGGAAAACATCGTGAGGAATGCATGTCTGAGAAAATTTCGAAGGCATGTGAAGTTTGCCAACACGCATTGAGGTATCGCAGCGAACATTTCCTAGCCCTAAAACCCTCTCAGAAATGAGAGGAGGCCTATGTTCAGCAGTGGACTTTAATAGGTTGTAACTTTAGCTTTTTTAACTTTTATGATTAAGTGTTAACAAATTGATATTAACATGATAACTGTGTTGTTGCAGAAATCATTGAGCTTCGATGAAAATACCTATAAACAGTATTACTACTCGCCACTCTCCCCTCAAGAAGAGAGTGATGACATCGTCATTAATAATAACACATGCGATGGTGGAAAAAGAAAATCGCAATCGATTGATCATTTTTTTGAAGCTGAATCAAAAATAAAAAAGAGGAAGCTGTTATCATCAACCGTAGCACGAGCCGCTAGAGATGGTGTATCATACATTTCTACTAATTCTGACGACGGAGACCAAGCGACGCATCTCATCAAAATTGAAATGTACGATATGAAGAAGCTATCCAAGATTCCAACTACTGATCATTGGAAACATGCTTCCACGAGGATTAAATATTACGTAAAGACTAATAAGGATAGCATCTACGACAACACAAACGCCCTCGTATACAATATTACAAAGACAATAGCAGAAAGTGAAAAAGTTAAAAAATACTTTTTTAACAATGACAGTCATTAGCTGATCATTAGTGAATGTGATTCTGTTTACTTAAATTACAGGAAGACAAGAGCAGAAGAAAGAGATGAGTGTGGCATACGTGTACAGAACACATCATTGAAGAACAAAACTACAACACTGAGTGGAGATGAAAACGAGAATATGCAGTACTCAAGAGCTGAATATCCATTCTTCAGTTCAAAATCTAGCCGGTTGCTCAGTTTCGAAAACTGGCCTCTCGTTATGCGACAGAAACCTGAAGATCTTGCAGAAGCCGGTTTCTTTTATACTGGCCATGCAGACAGGACCAAGTGTTTCCATTGTGGTGGTGGCTTAAAAGATTGGGAAGATGATGATGATCCTTGGCAGCAGCATGTTCAGTGGTTTAGTCAGTGTGCTTATGTAAAATTTAAACTCGAACAGAGTTTTGTATTAGATTAAATAGAATATTTATAAAGAAATAAAAAATAATATATTGCATACAATTTGTTTTATTTAATTTTATAATGTTTCACATAGTTACATACACACAAAATGCATTACACATAACTCATAAAATCTAACACACAACACATATTATAACCTTAACTACTATAGTCTACAGTAACATTTCTGTTTTTATCTATCTCAATAATATTATCAAACTCAGCATAAACTATACAGTTAATTGTTTGTATTAGTGAGGATTCAAATCGTACTTCTAATCTTACACTACCATGCTTTATGAGATTCCAATGAGCTGATGAGTTGGCTGATAAATCAGGAGTTAAGTCAAATGCTAATAGACAGTAACCTTTGGCATACTGTTCACAAGAGATTCCATTTCCTTCATTAAGAAAGTGAATACCAGTTCCCGAGAATAGAGTATGATATGCTGATGTAAATATGCTATTATTAAAAGATGGTTGCAAAGCTTTTGAAGGTATTTGTTGACCATCAATATATAAGCTGAAAGAATTAATACCATAGTTTTCAAAGTTAAATGGATTTTTAGTAAGGGAACCATTAAATGCAGAATTGTTCACAAATCCAATTATACATCTTTTGGGTACCTGCCCTAAAAATATATTATCAAGAGTTTTTCCTTGAACACCCGATGGAATCGTTAAAACTTTTACTTCAGCTCGAGTAATAGGATATTTAGCAGTGGTAGAAGCTAAAACTTTTTGATGTGCGAGTAATACACTTGGATTAATTCGTGCTCGTCGAACAATAAGAGTTGCGTCCGTAATGCAAACTTTAAACTTTACATCGTTTGACCCAGCAATTAAATTAAAGCTCTCTCTCGATCGAACCAATTTAACACTCATTTCAACACCATTAATTAAAAATTTATCTTGGTTGAAAATGTCACCGTGAAGATGACCAATCATTTCTATTTCCTTACTTTCACTAATCAATTCCTGTCTTTTAACAAATCCTATGTTTTTACCATCCGTAGAATCCATTTTTCCTGCTGTATCATCATACCAAAGACTACAAGTAAGATGAGATTGTTTAGCAGCAGGAGCATAGTTTAAAAGGGTTTCCATGTATGCTCGATATGCATAGGTATTATTAGGTGGTGATACAAGTTTTTGGTTTAAATAAACATCAAGTTGACTAAAAAGTGAATGCAGCCAATTATTTACAGGTGCTACTATTGTAGTAGATATCAAGTTAGTTGAATCTTGATTTAATACTTTTGCCTTTATGTGGAGTAATGTATGAGACAAATCTATGTAGTCATCGCCTGTCCCAGGAACTTGAAACTCGATAGGTCCATCATCACCAAGAGATGAAATTGGTTTATAATGAATCCACAATCCATTTTCAATGCTAGTTTGTGTAGACGGTAGTGCAAACAAATCCAATTCTGACTTAACGCACTCGCAAGAATGATTATGAAGGAAAGACATATTTAATTTGAAAATATATCTTTGTTATTTTTTGGCTTTAGACCAAGTTTTTTCGCAGCTTTCACTTTAGCAGTTAATGGTGGAATGAACGAGGTCAATCGTTTTCTTTTAGTTTTATACCCAGATCCTGTCATGTTAAATTGATCAATTTTCTCATCAGCCTTTCGTTTTAAATTCGTACTAACTTGCTTTAGACGATCTTTTATTGAGGCTTCCATAGGACGCGCTTGAACCATATCCGATAAAAGTCCTACTCCAGCGCTTAATGCCTCCTTACCAATCACTCGAGCACCACTTGAAAGTAAAGGTAAAACTGATCTAAATAACCCCCCTAAGAAGCTCCCAATACCATGACCGCGTTGGTATGGTGCACCCTTATAAATTACTCCAACTCCTGACCCAGCTTGATGTGTATAATAATTTTCATATGGACATTTATGATGATCACGAAGAGAATTCATTATTATAATTTTCGGAAATGTAGTTTAATACACACGGTTCCAAACTGGAATGGTATTTTTTGTCCTGTGCTCGATCTTATAACTATTTCCAGCGTATCGAACTCTCTTCGCATAACAGGTAAGTAGTGAGGTTGAGAGAAAACGTGCATTTTATTTGCACCATAAATGTATTTTGTAGGATCTAATGAAATGACTCTTAGTAAAGGAGTCATAACATCACCCACAATCTGAGGATCGATAATGTCGCAATATATAAAGAGTTGAGATGGTAACCCTAAGTGTAAATTAGCAGGACACTTTCCAAAACTTCTCTCTAGGAGATTTTTATTTGGTTCATAACCTAGTTGTAAACTTAATTTGGGTGATAATGTTACGGAAGTTATATTTTTATCCAAAACAGAAATAGACACAAATTTTGTTATTTCATCATAGCGAAATTTCAAGTTCTCTCCGATACCATTTAACACTCTTAAAATATGCTCAACGTTATCATAGTTGGTAGCTGGAATATGTTTTTTGTAGTACACTGTGGATGGTTTATCTTCATTAGGCATTAACATAGATTTTGTAATGTATATAACATTTTCATGATCTTGAACAGTAAACATGGTACATGGATATTGAAACTCGACAACTCCAACCGACCATTCACCTTCTAATTTAATAGCTTTCGGTAATTTCGTTGAAAAATTTGTGGTCTTGTTATCAGGAAAGTATTCCATTGAACTATTGCTGAGCAAAGTTAAATAAAAACTTTCTTTATTCATATTTCTTTTAAACTAGAAGCTAAAATCCAACTGTTAAATTTATCTGGATAACCTTTCCACTTCACTAATACTTCTTTTCTGTTACCTGAGTAACGAGTGTCAATTATTTTATCTATTTTATATTGTGAGGTGGGGTTGTAAGTGATTTTCTGTAATTCTCTTTCATAAAAAGTACCAACTATTGGTTCATTTTGTAAATCTGTTATTGTATAAACAACCCATGGAGATCTATCAATTATTGAAGATATAATAAATATTTCATCACTCCAATTTGATTCATATCCTTTTTGGAAAGCATGTTTATATTTAGTTATTCGAACATAATCACCCACATTGAAATTTGGTTTAGGATTTTCTAAAGAAAGTTTGTTTGACCGTCTTTCATAAAGATTAGTCCAAACTGTCATAATATTGTTGGAATTTACATCACATGGGCACATCTTAATACTAGAGTGAAAGCTGTGATTGTAAGAGTATATTAAATCTTGTAAAACATCTATATATCTATAAGTATTATTATGAGTGAAATAACGCCACATTTTCATTTTTAGTGTTCTTTGAAATCGTTCAACAATACTGGCCTTAATGTCAGGATTGTTAGTGGTATAGTAATTAATCTTTTTGGATTTAAAGTATTTTTGTACATCTTTTGAAACAAATTCTGTACCTTTATCAGATTGTATGTGAGTAGGTGTTAAATTACTTTCAGTAAATATACTTTCAAAACATTCTTTAGTTGTTTCTGAGTTTTTCTTTTTCATTGGTCTTGCAAAAGCATATTTACTAAATACATCAATAACACAAAGTATATACTTGAAACCATCATTATATTGAGAATAAGTTCGCATATCACTTAAATCAGCTTGCCACAGTTCATTAATATTTGATAGAATGTACCTATTACGCGGGAATTTTTTTCGAATGGGTTTATGTAATGTGTATGTTTCTTGTGATTTTAACCATTCCTTTACTTGCTTTTTATTCATTTTACCCTTCATGGCTTTTGACAATTTATCAATACTACCAAAACCAGCGGGATTAGATGGATCATAATAAATCCTGTTAATTTCTTCTAGTACGGGGTCCATTTTTCCCACTCAAGCCTTTTACGTATTTTAGTTGTAGACTTTTTATCTCTACTGCTCGGTGTAGAAAACTCTTGAAATTCAATCTCAGAGGGTTTGTTCAGATCTTTTGCTTGAAGTTGGTTAATAAACTCACATCTCTTTGGATTTCCAATATAAGTAAGTGGTACTTTAATATCTTTTAATGCTTCAGCAAATCTATCCCACCCTACTGGATCACTTCTTTTTAAGGGTCTTAGTGAATCATTTATTAAATCAACAATATTACTTCCAGGAATTTTTTCATTATCAATTATGACTGTACCTTCATTATCCCAATGTATTTTACCTTTACTTGTTTCAACTAAGTTTAATAATAACTGTCCTTTTTTATTATAAGTTTTTGGTATTAAACTGAGTATTTGAGCTGGTGTGTAAAGTGGATTTTCAACATTTTCTTTACTTTTGATGGATCGATTCTCCTCCAACAAAGATTCAGCATCAACTGAAGTTTTTAGATCTCTATCTTTATTTTTAAAACCAATTTTAGACTCGTTTGAATCTTCATTAGATGTATCAGAATAAATTGGTAATCTGAGTGGTTGACGATCCTCTTCGGTAAAATGAAGGTATCTTTGCAGTGTTTGTAAATATAACATCCATTTCTTTCGGTCTTCCATCTTACTATTCATAATATTTTGCATTTCAATATCTAATCGAGATAAACTACTACTCGTATTAACCTTATTTTCTTGTTTTAATTTTTCAATTAATCCAGGTTCGATAAGTATCATTTTCTTTGCATTTTCCATGTTAACTGGCTAGTCCACTCACTAATCCACTCAATATTGCACCTAATATTATTGGTAAGAAAGCCCCTCCTTTTTTGTATAATTATATTTTTTCTTAGTTTATGTTTACACTTACGCACTAGTTGACGGAGTATATTTTTGTGTTTATTCAATTTTTGTTTATCTTGATCTTTAAGAGGTACTTTTCCTTGTAAAACGTTATGAATACACTCACAAATACAGTTAATTTCTTCTTCATCACACGTTTTAAGTAATGCTCTTTGATATTTTGGTTTAAGCGTATGCAAAGCGTTTAGCAAATGTTTATGCGTTGTGAGTCGACGATGCATCATTTAGCAATGATTTGAAATGTTTGATTCTTGGTGTATTTAAACTCTTTTGTGGGGACGTAGACTGTGCAGAAACCATTAAATGGGAAGACATTTGTCTTGATACGACAAAAATCATTGGTATTTTGTTTTAAATCTACCATTAAATATCCATGCGCCTCTAGAGTTGCATCCCTGTAGGCATCTTCAATAAATTTTGGGTTATCTGGTGACACTTGTCGTGCTAAATATCTTATTTGAGTTTTATCTCGAGGGTTTTTAAAATATATTATATAACTTGAGTTTAAGGATATGTCTCTTTGCCCTTTACCCTGATGAAATAAATTTTGTGTTAAATAAAATACACTAAGATTCCTGTGATGACTACCTTTTGTAAATATATCCACAATTCTTCCATCGGACTCTCTCATTAGATCATCAATAATAACAAGATGTGGGTTTTCACCGTCAAACATATTAACATTTGGAATTCCTTGATGGTAGTTAACATTTGGTAAATTATATAAAGGTTGCATTTCATCAAAGCACCATGTGATCTGATTAAAATCACAATTACATATTTCTGTAACTGATTTTATAAAATTTGTTACAAAATTTGACTTCCCACATCCACTTGGCCCCGCCACAATAGCAGTAAACGGATGGATAAAGTGAAACATTACACACGTCTAAAGTTCTAAGGGGTGAAATAAAAAATGAAAGTGTTGGTGTTAACAATTAATATATATTGCAAACATTATATAAAACAGAATGTATACTATTTCTAACACAATTAGTACATCATAATTTTACAGTCAACTCAACCTCAAATAAATGCACACATACACACGCAAATATAAACAACAATTAACTTAAATTATTTACAATAAATCAACGATTAAATATGTAATAAACTCTACGTCATATTATACTATTATCATTATTTTACAATCAATACAAATTTTATTTACATGCAGACATAAAATTAAAAACTATCAACACTTAACGCAGTTTATAATGACCCCAAGCTAATGTTTCAATATTATTATCTAAAATATGCCTCTTTGGGTCATTATATGATAAACCAATCTTATTTAATTTTTGTGTAAAAATTGTGTGTTTAATTGATTTAAATCTAAGCATACTATAATATTGCACTTTTTTATTAAATAGAGAAGACTTATAATTATCCATGGTCATCTTTTTTAGTGATACATTTATTTACCCCTTTTGCCTTGGCTATAGTCTTATTCTCTAAGTTAAAAGCGTACATTTTGGATCGTAAACCCACAAATTCTTTCATGATTTTACCATTATTTTCATCTTTAAAAAAACCTAATTTCTTTTTATTTAATTTTGGATATTCAAAAATATTATTTGCATCATAAGCTGAGGTATCAAAGTATGATGAAAGGTCAGGTTTTATATCAGAGTAAAAATCATCTGTAAATATATGATATATTAAACTATCCGTATCTGTATACAATAATTTGATTTTACTAAACTTTTTAACCATATAGTTATAATGAAAATCATACATTAATGTTTTTGAAATATCTAAAATGCAAAACCCTAAATAAATTGGTTTGTTATATATTAACTTTGTTTTTCGCAACTGAACCGCAACTAGGTTTTCCGAAAATACTGAAAGACTATGAAATTGTGGTTTAGCGATTAGATCTTGAGCACCTAAAGCTTTGCCCTGGTTCTCCCAGTGTGTAACTAATTTTATGTTAACCCTTTTTTTCAATATTCTCCATAGTCTTTCCGAAGACTGAATTATTCATTAATTTATAAAAATCTTTTTCGAAATCTGATTTTGCTAACGTTCTTAATTTTGTGTTTAGATCTATGTACATCTTCAACCAGCGAGACTGTTTAAATTTTAAAACTCTATGAATTTTAGTTAATTTAACCCCCATTTCTATGCACTGCTTTAAATTTCTGTAATGAATTACAATATCTTTATTATTTAAATTTGGGACTAGTTTATTTTCATTAATATTGTCTGCACAAATGTTTTCGGGGCATAAAGGAAAGTCCGAATGTAAATCATGAAGTTCATCTGGATATTCCAAATCAACTTCTAAAATAAAACCGAAGTTCGATGTCTCAGACACATTAAATTCTGTATTCGGATTTACCCATTCGAATCCACCAGTAGGAAGACATTGAGACATAGCCCAACCATATAAATTGTTGGCATCAAAATATGTGATATATGAATTTGGTTTCCCTGCATCATAATCCCCCATATATTTGTTATTAGCTCTAGCATAACGATTACTACATTGAGATACACCACCCCTGATACCTGATCTAATAAATGCAATTTTCTCATAATCTGTTAAAAGTTCTAATTCTATTTTTGTATATTTTAACATTGCATCCCAACTTAAACCGGGTGCTGTGTAATAATGGGCAGGGTCTAAATCATAAGTATTAATACATAACTTTCTAAAGTTTTCAAATACATCGGTTAAAAGTAAAACGTCTGTTTTTAAATACAGGTTTGAATAATCTAGCATATTACAACACCCAAAGTGTTCCCAAACATCTTTAGCATGATTGTAATCATCATTTGAAATATGGGAATCTGTGAGCGAGCTATAAAAAAAATTTTGTTCGGGGAGCGATGTTAGGCTTAAACTATCATAATTAGTCATAAGCTCATATGGATAAACGCCTTTCCGTTTTAAACGAAAGAAATCTTCATCATTAGGATAATTTCTACGTAATTCTTGAAATTGATCATTACTGAGATTTTTGGCCAATTCTTCTAATTTACATGATAAAAACTTAAATGAATCTATGAATCTTAATATAATTTCGTGGTTATTCATTTTTAATTTTTTGGAAAAGGATATATATTTTTCTTTATTTTGAGGGATAACTTCGACTTCACCATCACAAAAGTTTAACGCGTGAACAATAAAATGAGCATCATAGTGACTAAGGTTGTGTAAAAATATTGGTATATAACGAGGTTTCCTGAACTTCGAGCTACATGATTCGTGAGCAACACCTATAAAAATACCGGTGTACCAATCAAAGTCATAAAAATGTTCTGCTAACTCTGTTTCACAAATATGACAAATGGTTGCATTTGAAATTTGGTTTTTGTCTTCATTTGTTAGCGGAAGTGGAGGATATTTTTGAAGTCTATTTATTTCTTTGAGATTGTTAGATAAACTTTCCATAAACACTTGTGCACAGTTGGGTCCGCAATACGTTACATATTTTGATAATTTATCATCATATGAACATTTTATATAATAACCAAAACTATGTACTTCATGTTTCTGAATATTGTGTGTGAAAGGTTTGGAAGGTTCGTTAGAACATGATTCTATTGGTTTTAAAAATGCTTCAAAATCAGCATAAACTACGAATGGTATCTTCAACTTTTTTCATAACTATCAAATTTAATTTTATCATTTGAAATAGGTTGACCAAACCAATTCTTTTTTTTAAAAGTTTCACTGTTTGGTAATTCTGTACAAATGTGGGCACAATCGTATTGTTCATGGTTATTTAAACTTTCCTTAGATGGAAAGTGAAGTAGACATGCTTCGCAAATGTACATGATGTGACCGTCTTTTGAAATTTGTTTACTAACTAACCGCGATAAATTTTTTATGTAACAATAATGATTTTTTGTATCCTTGGAAAAAAATAATAAATTGATATGTCTATCTTTACGACACTTTGTTAAAAATAATGGACCTACTATAGAATTACATCGTTTTTCTTTATTATATTCTAACCCAAAAACATTAATACTAATATCATTTAATTTCTCTACTTTTGCTATGTCAGAAATTTTAACTGGAAAGGAAATACCATTAAATTTAAGTTTATTTGCATGTTTAACGTACGATGATACACGATCCGCGTCTTTGTTTACGGGATATAACGCCGAGAGTAACGCCCATTTAAAACAAAAATAATCCTTGCTTTTTACATTTATAACAGCCTTTTTTAATTTTATGTCACGAGGAAGATCTATGTATGAAGTACCGCGTAGGGGGTTAAATTTATTAACATTCATGTCTATAGATTTTATGTTTTTTAGACTCCATCCACTATCTTTTTTTTCAAATGCACTAATTTTAGTAGTAATTGTATCATTTAAAGATGAAAAAAAAATATTTAAGTCATCTCCTTGACAAATAATATAGTTAAGCGTTTGAAAATCGAACGTATCATGAATATCTTTAGTTTGTTGAACAAAATCAGCATGCAATATGAAGTTTACTTTAAAAATTATGTGTTGATGAATACACTCTTGTATTAAAAATAAAATATCATCTTTAATAGAATTTAAAAATAGTTCAGGAGTTTCAAAATTTACCAATGTCGAACTATCTACTCTTCTCTTGATTTTATAAGTTAAAATCCTATTTCCAAAAGCAGATTCAATAACACTAACGTTTGATAAAGAATTATGTGAATTTAAAAGATTATTTTTGTGAACATTACTTTTAAAATGATTAGCTAAATACCGTTTCTTGATAAATATATGACACCTTAGACATTCCACTTGATCTTCGTTACTGATACTGTTCCCTGCAGAGGTAGGCGCTTCCGCTTCCGTTGTTGGTTTTTTGCTGATCTTGGGTTCTTTGCTGCTCGTTCGCTTCGTTCCTCTTCCAAGTTGTAGTGGTTGACTACTAAAATGTTTAAATTTATTAAAAACTGTACAAGACATTGTGTAAATTATGATCGAAATGAATGTTTATTTTACTTACTTAAACTGTGTTTCAACCATCGCACAGTGATTACACAACTCATCATCATACGATGAATCGAACAGTTGATCCTTCTCCATTTCATCACAAACTTTAGACAACTCCTGATTTAATTCGCTGTTGAATAGTTCCGTATTCTCTTCCATGGTTGTGGAGAAGAAAGCACTGGTGCACACTTCACTGAAGTTTGACATCCTTATAGTAAAGAAGAAAATAGGTAGCTGAGTAAGTAACAGTTCAGTGTTGGTAGACCAACTGATACCCAAATTTCAAATAATGTCCGATATTTAAGTCTAACAAAGGATTAGAAATAGAATATAATGAGTACACGGAAGTAATTTAAGTAAACAGAATCACATTCACTAATGATCAGCTAATGACTGTCATTGTTAAAAAAGTATTTTTTAACTTTCTCACTTTCTGCTATTGTCTTTGTAATATTGTATACGAGGGCGTTTGTGTTGTCGTAGATGCTATCCTTATTAGTCTTTACGTAATATTTAATCCTCGTGGAAGCATGTTTCCAATGATCAGTAGTTGGAATCTTGGATAGCTTCTTCATATCGTACATTTCAATTTTGATGAGATGCGTCGCTTGGTCTCCGTCGTCAGAATTAGTAGAAATGTATGATACACCATCTCTAGCGGCTCGTGCTACGGTTGATGATAACAGCTTCCTCTTTTTTATTTTTGATTCAGCTTCAAAAAAATGATCAATCGATTGCGATTTTCTTTTTCCACCATCGCATGTGTTATTATTAATGACGATGTCATCACTCTCTTCTTGAGGGGAGAGTGGCGAGTAGTAATACTGTTTATAGGTATTTTCATCGAAGCTCAATGATTTCTGCAACAACACAGTTATCATGTTAATATCAATTTGTTAACACTTAATCATAAAAGTTAAAAAAGCTAAAGTTACAACCTATTAAAGTCCACTGCTGAACATAGGCCTCCTCTCATTTCTGAGAGGGTTTTAGGGCTAGGAAATGTTCGCTGCGATACCTCAATGCGTGTTGGCAAACTTCACATGCCTTCGAAATTTTCTCAGACATGCATTCCTCACGATGTTTTCCTTCACCGCTGAGCACTTGGTAAATCAGCACTTAAAATTGTAATTAACAATTTAATTGGTGCCGGCGGGGATCGAACCCGGGACGTGTACTATGAAGTTTACATTTTGCGCTAACCATCTGAGCTACCACGGCTTAACCATATACACACACATAATATTTAAATATAATTTGTTAACACTAAATCATACACACGTAAGAAAATAACAGAAAGAAAAGTAAGTTTGTCAATAGAATAAACACTTACATCCATGGCCTTTGATGCGTTGAAGTAACACAAACGTAGTATTGATAGATCCACTGCTGTCAAACGACCATACACTAACTCCATGACTGCAGTTGCTTGGTCTTATATAGTACCAGTGAGTAATAATTCTAATCTAAAGAATTTCTGCAGTAGAATTGATAGTATCTTTATGCGTCAACAAGCTTACCTTACATTCTGTTGGTTATCTCTACATTCCTACGTCCTTCCTGTCATGTCTTGTTCAGTGTATTGGTGACTCAAATACGTTTTGTATAACACAAAGAAAGCAATTTAATATTTAGATATCACTATAATTGATCATTCCTATATTAGTCATTGAGTAGATTGGTACTGTAATAATCTACTAATAGCAGTAATATTATGGATACACTAGATGTACAACAACATCTGAAAAAGATTCACCCCACTCTAGAAAATAATGTTTATGCTGCCAATAAACTACCCATGTACACCCACGTACCAACGTATATAATATGCAATTTGGATACAGATGATAAACCAGGGTCACATTGGGTATCTTTATATATCGATACGAATGACGTCGGTCAATATTTTGATTCATTCGGACGGGCACCTGTACGATATCATCTAGAGTTTTTTAAAAGAAATTGTAAAAGATGGAACTGGAATGTTGATAGGATTCAGAATGAGTGGACTTCAGTTTGTGGCGAATATTGCTTAATGTATTTGCTATATAAGTTTCAGGGATGTTCAATGCATAGTTTTACGAGTATATTTACAGAGAACACATTGTACAACGATATTTTAGTGGATGAGATGTTTCGCTCCTATTTTATAGATAATAAGTAATAAGATTTTGTATTTCATAAATAAAATTTTTAACAAAATTAGGTAATGTGTTTTATTGATGATTCAGATTAGTGTTGTAGATAGGAACAAAGGAGTATAATACAATAGCATAAGCCGACCCACACGCTGGACGAATAATAGATAATGACGGTAGTCAATCAACAATAGATAAGTAGATAAGGACAATGGAGCGCTAATGACGGTTGAGGCTCGTAGCGGATATCAATTAGATAAGAGTTAATTGATCTGCACATCTCCGGAACCGCGCATCCTACGCAAAAATGGATCCGCAGATTCGTGATCAGAGCATGCCAAAACCTTTTTTTTTTTTTCTTTTTTTTTAGGGTCGTGAGTCGACGAACGTTGTACTTGTACCACTTCTGACTCAGTGCGCCAGAACTGGTACAACTGATCCTTCCCCGGTCGAGCCTGCCCATTCGTGCTACAACCACAATATAGTTGCAGCATGGCTCTACCACGTAAAAAAAATTAAATCTGATTTTTTTACCTCTGTCGCCTCTTAAGACACCCACGGGATAGTAATGGGTATAGTGGATGTTCTAACACCGACACTACACGACGCGCCGAATAATTTACATAGTCCGAAATAAATAGTATATGAAAAAAAATACACTCGAATTTATATAGTAGAAAATATGACAAAGCAATGGGTAATGGACGAATTTTGTTAAAGTTTTGTAACACGTGAGTTGTAGTATGAAGGACAACGCGATTGGCAGGCGGTTGGTACATAGTTTCTTATTCATGTTTTGAAAATATGGATGTGAATGTGTAATGAGATATATTAAGCAACTAAGATCAGAATTACAGTAATTAATTTTTTTATTTTTCTTTTACCGTTGTCAACATATTTTCACTCTGAACCTTAGTAATAAATTCCTTGTAAAATGTTGGGATTTAAAGGTAACAACGCGCATTGATCACCTGTGACGATTCTAGTAAGAATGCAGCTTTGCTGAGGTGATCCATTGGATGAAACCAAACCTTCCAGGAACCCACGCAAACGCACAGGAAAAATTTCATCAAAATCGTTTGATCCGTTTTCGAGTTCTAGCGAGAGTAACGGAGAGCAATTGATTTTTGTATCATCAACATCATTTATCATTTCAGCCCTTCACAAGTCCACTGCTGAACATAGGCCTCCCTCAAGGAATGCCACAAAGCACGCTCCTGAGCCAGCTGCATCCATCGACTTCCTGCATGTCTTACCAGGTCGTCACTCCATCTAATAGGGGGTCGCCCTATACTACGCCTACCGGTACGAGGCTGCCACTCAAACTTTCATCAATCATTCCGCATCGGTTGTCGGATCTTTGAGCGATATGGCTGGCCCATTGCCACTTCAGTTAAATTCTACTTTATAAACAGATATCGATTACCTTTTCCCTCTTTACTCGTATTCGCCTAGTGGTCGACCAATTAAGCTGTATTTAGCTTTGAATTGCATATTAATGTCTAAAACACAGATATATCTATCTATATTTAGATATATACATAAATCAATTGCCGTCAAGTCTAGTAAAAACTCGATAATGGTCGATCTTTTTTTATGAAATTTTTTGTGTGTGAGTCGGTCCCTGGTTGGTTTGAATTAACAATTGCATCCGGTAGGTGACGCTGTTGTCGACATCTAGAAATCACCCGCACAAAGCCAACAAAGGGTGGACCGCTGCTGGGCTAACTCCACACACTATGGAAAAGGGAACATTTAAAATCACACAAAGTTCATAGCTTATTCATTCCATCTAGCAGTAATTACTTGTTGTAAACAAAAAAAAAAATTGTTTTTTCGTATTTTATGCGCTGCCATTCCCTTCATCAGATTGCGGTTGAACATTGTCAAGATTATTGCTTGCACTTCCGTAAAGGTTATAGGTATAGTTGGTCCCGGTAGGTGGCGCTGTTGTAGAAGCCAGATATGATCCGCGCGAAGCCGGGGCAGATCGCTAGTGAAACATATACATATACGAGTACGCTTTTACTTAGTGTGAGATATTGGTATATGAACGTCATCAAACGACAATTATGAGCTTGATAGTGACAGGAAGAACGTAAAAGATGCATATTTTAAGTAGATTTCAGACTACGCTATAATATAATAGCATATAATATATAGCTCATATCACAACAATATCGCGCACCATACATTGTTATGGACAGGTTCACACTGTACTGTACACAGAAATCTAAATAATATTGCCTTATTATTTAGATTTCTGTGGTACTTTACTATACATATATTATTGACTTTGTATGGTGCGCGATATTGTTGTGTATGAGTTCATGAACTATATACTATATGCTTTATATTATAGCGTAGTCTGAAATCTACTTTATTTTATTTCATTTAATGTATCTGAAACACATATAACTATATATAAATATTGGCTTTCTGCACTCCTTCTTCATATAAACTTTATGCCAAATTTCACACGATCCGTGCGCTAAATATGCTTAAGAAAGGGAACGAAGTTCACGTATTATCTTATAGATTATATCAGTGCGGAAGACACTTTTTTGCCCTAAAACCTACTCAGAAATAAGAAGAAGCCTTTGGGATATATAAGGTTCAAACTTTGACTTTTATATAAAACAGTAACGTTGCAGGCAATAGATATATAAATAGATAGAACTTTATTTATTTATTGACATTCCCTGCCCCTGCCAGCTAACCCTTGGTAGTTTGGAGAGAGCCATGGACAGACACAACAGAACAATTGTTTAAATAAGTTAATTTTGCCGCAACGCAAAATTAGCTTATTTAAACATATATTTAAAACGCATTATATAATATAAATATATTAGTTTATACATATATAAACTACATAAACACATCATATTAAACGTAATTATTGAAGAGGCAGCTTTTATATCTCAAGTGTAATTAATGACTGGAAAGGAATTTGAGTAGTATGTAGATATATGCATCAGAATACACAATGAGTGGAAATTACTTACTCTGCATTTTCTACTGATTTATTGTTGTGTGTGTGTGCCATTAAAAAAAATGGACACTAAATAATGTTTCGATTTAATTAGTAGTTGTAGATGAAACTTTTATATTTTTAACTTCTTTATTACTATGAAAATTGATTTTCATAACGGCAAGTTTAAAATATATAAGTTCAATGATGAATGAAAAAATCAATGGTTTTCAAAAAATCGGGAAGTTATTGGTTTCACCCGGTTTTCAAAAATAGAGTTCTCTTCAGATAGTCACGTTTTGGGGTCCTAGGAAGCTATTCTATGTGTGTATGGGTGCTCGTGCGTGTGCGTATGCGCATGTCCGCGCGTGTGCGTATGCGCATGTCCGCGCGTGCGCGCGTGCGTGCGTGCGTGTGTGTGTATGTACGGCATCTTTAGAAGGAATCAACCAATCAAGATGTCGACACGGTGTTAGAAAGTGTACATTGAGACTTCAAGCTTATTAGATTTTCAAGTCAATCGGTCGAGCCATTTCAAAGATTTACAAAAAAATAAAAATAAAAAATTCTTAAGTTTATCCTAAATAACTTTCAAAATATTTGATTAATCAACTCCAGACATCAGAAATACTTTACTGCACTTAAAAAGCTGCGTCAAATGCCGCCAAGCAAGTCAAAATCGAACGACGCTTTCAAAAATTATAGCCATTTAAACATTTCAAATAATCTTTTCGAGATCAAAAATTAAATAGATTTTCAAGCGTTGCGCTCGAAAATAAGCGGGAGGTTCCAGAGATAGTATGCAGGTCTACCGTTTTTCGTTCGAATCAAAATGCAGAGGCGTTGTCACCCGTGAGGACTAAGATGAAATGCCTCGTTACAAGTAAAAAGGGGTCTCCACTTACCATCAGGACATCATAGACTGTGTGCTCGTTGGTCACCCTATCCTATAAAAATCATATTTGTATTTCTTAGTACGTATGTAATGTTTTCAAAAATAAATAACGAGGCAATTGTCAAAATATTTGTCACCTTGGAAAGGTCGCGTCGCTACTCTACATGGTATCACGTGTAAAAATATATTAATTCCATACTCTTTAAGCTCGGGGGCTATTTCCATGTTATTTAGACATAACAAACCATTTTCATAAAATTTGTCCGTTTATCTGACTGTCTGTCTGTATGTCCGAGCTAATCTGACGGAATGGCTGAACCTTACGAACAGAAAGAAAGCAATACCAGGGGGGATCTAGGCTGTATTTTATCGGATGAACTTAGTTTTATTTTAAAAATGGAAAAATTCATAAAGTATTATGGCGTTTATCTTAAATCCAAATAACATCTCATTTATAGACCCTACCACAGAATAAATAATAGTACTACGTAACCTTACCCAGGCAATACCAGGGTACCTACGTCGCCGCTACTAAATAAACACATATTATACCTATACTATACTATTTTACTTATTAGCGCGTCATATATCGATAGTAAATAATATCGATCATTATTATATTATCATTATGCACACTAATTTTAGCATTTGCATTTACCGGTTTTCTAATTTCTTTTACAATAGATCCATGTGTAGTAACAAATTACAACCGTTTTGTATACTAAGTTAAAAAGTGTAAATGTATGTAGTTCTCTCTTTGTATGTAGTTATGAAATAATTGAAAATAAATATTATAGTTTTTTTTTATAAACAGAAAAGAAAGCGATTGTCAGAGGTCAGAGCCGGTCCGCGATAACTTTATTACACTTTTTTTATTTTATTTTAGATAAAAATAAAATAATAAGAGATTTATCAGTTTATGACACAAATTAATTATATAACATAAAGATTTTTTCCGTTATAGTACGTTTTATATTTATCATTTTAATTTTTATCATTTTAACCCACATTTCCACAGAAAAATTAAAACACAAAACGATTACTAGGTACTTGATTTTAAATTGAAACTTGTTAATACAATATTATAATGCCTTTCACAAAATCACTGAACTAGAAGCCGAGTGGCGGGCCGCGCCGCTAAATATAAACTGACGAGATCGAACTGAAATAGAAGGGCGAAATACATCCCTATGTATACCGACTTCGTACGGTAATGCATTGAGTTGAAATTAAAAAAAAAAAACTAAGTTTCTCCCACACGTGCTATTTTGACAGTAAACAGAGACGCTGACGCGTTGTAATGTCTTTTGTGGATTTCGAAAGAATGAATTACCTACGTTCTTTAGCACACGCGGAGTATTTACGGTAAAGTTTTATATTGGTCCTTAGTTAAGGTGAAATGGGTGATGAAGATGAGAAATGGATGAAATGGAAAAAAAAAATTTTCACGCTTTATAGATGCGCAGAAAATAAAAATTTTGTCATTAAAAACTACGAATTCACCTTTTTTTGAATCATTATGGAAGTCAAAGATTTTCTTGAGTGAATTATAATGGCCAAAAGACGGATTGACACATTTTTGCTCGATACAAAAATATCGCAGTTTCCTCAAAATCTCCAATTTTAGACAAAATCCTCAAAACCTTCCATTCGAATGTTTGCAATTAAATTTAGTCTATGTGTTCACCAGTAAATTACATAGGGGAATTATTTTCCGATAAAAAAATTATATATCATTTTAAAAAGAAATATCAAATAAATATCGTGCGATAAAAATGTGTGCGGATCGGCCAAACAGGAGCATATTGCCGCTCCTTACTCGTGCATCACTTTCATTTTGACACTCCTTCAGTCGTCCGTTAGCTTAACCGACAAAGGAATAAGCCACGCCCCCAAAACTTCGATACATTTTCAAGGTATCCTCTTAAGGGTGTCCGGCCTTTTTACTAAAATGTCCGGCAGCTCTTCTACGGCTTTCCGGTTTTAAGACCTAGCAACGCTAGTTGCAGCACGCACAGATCGGAACGACCGAGGTGGCACCTCACAATACAGTGTGAAACAACAGAATAATGCTGTTATGTTTCGGATGGCGCGTGTAAAGAACCGGAAACCACCAACAAGTCCACTGCTGAACATAGGCTTCCCCCAAGGAATGCCACACGAATCTAAGCCATTCTGCCGCCCCACACTTTACTTACGTTGCCTGTTGCCACTTGAAAACCTTTCTACTCCATCGGTTGCCGGTGCAAGCTTTTGCTTCCCGCTTAATGATTGGTTGGGCTATTTCATTTTATGTGGTTCTACTAAGGACAACTTCTTTTCAGAAAACAATAACGTATTAAACCAACTTACCACCACCTGATGGTAAGTGGCTACTGCAGTCGTTGGACACGTGCAGTTAACATCAAGCAAAGGCTTCATTTGCGTTGGTACCTCTGCGGATTAAGATGGAATGCCTCACAGCCTGTAGTTATACTCAGCACTCCGTACACTTTAGACCAGAACACAGAGCAAGCACTGCTGTTTGGCCGCAGGAATATGTAAGAGTGTACTGACCAGACACCCCCACCCCAACCACCCCTACAACTTCGGACACTACCATACAAGTGTTTTTGCTATACACGCCTAATGCGTCGCCTCGTCCAACGCTCTGTACGGTTGTAGCCTTACCCATAAGCGTAGGCTAAGGAAACAGCCGCAGTTCAGTCTCTTCAATTAGTGTTGAAACTAAGTGACAAGTATGCGGGGGGACGCAACGTTTGGCGTGCACTACAACACACAAGTAGGATAAAAGTGTTTTCAATAGCGCGCGTTTCTAATGCGTTTTTTGCACGGCAGAGCCACGCTGCAGCTATATTATGGCAGCATCACGAATGGGTCGGCTCAACCAGGGTAGGGCCACGTTCTCACAGAATACCAGCGTAAAAATAACAACTTAATGCCGCTGTGTTTCGTATAGTGATTGTAAAGAACAGGCGACTCTTTTCACTGAAAACGAGACATTCCATCTTAGTCCTCAGAGGTCACAAAGCATCTTAATTTTCATTCTTAATCAAGGATAAGTTTAAATGTCTATGGGCCACAGCATCCACTCATCAAAAGGTGAGTTACCATGTCAACCGAATTCTAAAAAAACAGGCGACTATATACATGTAACAAAAACCCTGTTGTTCCCCTTAAGTGCGTTATCAGAATCTATAATTAAACGTATAGGAGTGAGGCTCACAGAAAATGTACCATAACACACAAGAACTTGTAACACACTATAACACACTGGAATTGTGTAACACACTGGAAATGTTGTTAAGCTTGATGCACATAAAGCAATAAAAAATTGAATTTCAAATAAAATACGATTATAGATAGAATTATTTATTTAATAAAACAACTTAAAAAACAAAAAAGATCAAAATTTGTCCTTAGAATTACACAATCGTATTATTTTGGCATTATTTGAAATTTATATATATATATATATATATATATATATATATATATATATATATATATATATATATATGTTATATCTACCTACTTGTAAATATTCTACTCAAAATAAACCTTATCGCTAGGATCAGCTAAAAAGTATTCTTTTGGTCGTTTTGTGTTTTGTGTTATTTTAACCTGCTTAACTATTAAATCTTCAGTTACAGTGTCTTCATCTTTTATTTTGTGAATTACAAACTTTAGCTCCGGTTTTTAATGGTTTTCAGAAATCGTATGGTAAAATAAGATTTTCCTTCTTTTTTAAAACTGTCTTCCAAGAATCCTATGTAATACTTCCACGTGGTTCTTTGATAATACCTTACAAGTACAGTGTCTTTGAAAGATAGCCTCCATATGTCTGTATTAATTTTTGATGTCACTTCCGAGTCATTTTTTGCATTGTCAAAGTTATTTTCATCATCCTGCAGAGTCGTAGCAATCACAGATTGTTCAGCTAAATTAGTTTTAACTACTCCCTAATTTTCATTAGAAAAAATGTTTATTTCTCTTGTGTCTTTACCAGTGTATGTATTTTTTTTTATCTTCATGGCTTGATTGTTCTATTTTTTCTCTCTCTATTTTACTTGTGTCTGATATTTTTCTTAAATTTGTAACGTTCTTCTGTTCTTTCAATTGATAATCCATATGATCCAGATAATCATCATCTGATAAGATATCATCTGTAATGTGATACTCTTCATCAGAAGTATCATGCAAAGAAATCGTCATATCTTCGTCTGTACTGCTCTCCTTTTCCGTTTTAAGTTTCTTATTTGTTTTAAGGTGTATGTCTTTTATTTTTCTTTTCTTTGAACATTTCTTCATTCTGTCATGATAATTTTCTTTCAAACTTTTGCTAGCAATGTCTGTTTTGAGGTTTATTTGTTTTAAATTGAATGGTCCATATTGTCTCAAATTAAAATAAGACCTGTTTTCTTAAGTATTTTTAATGTCAGCTAATACTGTTATAGACGTTTTAGACGGAATAGATTTTTCATTTAACATTTCTGTTTGCTTTAGCAAGTCCGCAGATTTCAGATTGAGACAGTCGCAAAAACCTGGTCTACTCTTTTCGCAGAAGCAACTTAAACAACGGTAGGAAATAGAGTTAGCTGAGTCAACATTGTTAATAATCTGATGTATTTTCATCGTGTTTGGCACTGGTACGAGTTCTACTAATTCGTTCAGCATGGCATCTTCAGGTATAAAGAAAAGCTGTATTTTGGTTTCAGACGCTTGTAAAAATTCATAAGCTGTTTTAGCGTCAGGAACATTTGAACCATAAGCGACAATTGAGTCTAATTTTCTTTTAATGGCTCCTCCTACACCATCAGCGGCTCCTTTACCGTGTGACGCTTCGTAAAAGTTCCACGTGGAAAATGGAAAGCCCAACTCTTTCGTCAGTTTTGCGAAATAATAAAAGTTTTTCTTCTGTCGGTATTGTACAGTTGGGCCATCTGAATAAAAATGAATCCCGTCTACTTTGGGTAATTTCTCCTTGACCAACTTAAGCACAGGTAAGAGATGTGCCCAAATGGCATCTGGTCCGTGGTCTTTGTTTGGACTTAAACTTGCAAAAGATTGATGACCTTTTTCGGTATATAACACCCCAGTGTGGAGACTGATCTGTTGTCTGGACCCATCAAAATGCATGGCTTGTATTTCAGTGGCTAATTTGCAAGAATAGTTTTCCGAAAAATCGACGTGTAGAACGACAGTACGGTCATCTAAATTTTCTATGCACTGCCGATATTGTTTGTACTGATGCACGATATTGTAGGAATAGATTTTGAAACTTCGTAGTTCTTCTTGAAAGGCATCTAGGAGCATTTTTAGCGAACCAGTTTTTTTTTCTATGACGTTTTTTTTTCGTAATCTTTGTCACATCACAATTTTTTTTTGGTTTGTATTCATGAGATTTCAAAACCCATTCATCCCATGAAACATTATAGTTTAGATCTTTTTCACCCATAGAAAAATCAATACGTTTGTTTTTGCAAAAATCACAGTCTCCGTAAGCACATTCCTTTGACTTTGAAGAACATACAACCATACTCAGTAACTCATCAAGATCTGTTGTTGCTATTAATCCAATTGACTTCAATGACGTGGCTTTCATTTGCAAATTTTCGTGCCTCTTGCAAGCGCAAGTTTCTCGTTTCTCGGCTTTTGGTGGTAATACATAAAAGGGTCTGTACCTTTTGAAAGTTGAAAATGATAATTTTCCTCCTTCTTCTCTATATTTCTGATATAATTTATGTAGAGTGCCAAGCAAATTCTTTCTTTGTTTTTTTGTTTTTTTTTTGTCTTTACTTCGTTTTTCCCTGCTGTCATCCTACTCACATCATCCCTTTCATAAAAGTTTCTTAACTGTGTCTGTATTAATGAGCTTTTATTTTTCTGTTTAGTGTGACGAATTTTTCCTTTAAGACCTAAATAGGTAGCCATCTTAGTTTTCATACTGTATTTATTAATGTTATCACTTTTGGTAAAAAAAATCTTTAATTAATCGTTTTTCTTGAGTGTTTTTACTTTTGTAGCTGTCTTTTATAGTGCCCACTATTACATTATGTTCTAGCAAAACTTTTTTCACGCTTTCTCTTTCTTCAGGTCGAATACTAGGGAAATTTTGGTCAATGTATGCGCACGTTTTCGAAACGGGGATCATTTGTTCAAGGGCTTTATCTTTTTTGGCAATTGGGCTTGACCTGTCTTCAAAGCTACGAATCATTTGCTTTTTCTCTTCAATAATTTCAAGTAACTTTTTATTTTTTTTCCATAGAACGGTTTAATCTTTGCCTAATTTTTTTCAATGACTTTTTATATTTTTTTAATTCCTCTTCTAGCTTTGTGTTTTCATTTTTCAGTCTATAAATGACCCTTCTATTATAATTTCTCTTCTGTGTTAAAATTTGTCGTTCTAAAGGCACTACTTCAGGCTTAGGTTCTTTCTTACTTTTCTTCTTTCTCTCTCTCCACTGCTTTCTAATGATTTCTTGATCAGATAAAGGATATTCTGCTATTCTTTTTCTATTTCTTTTTGTTCTTTCTGCATTTTGTTTTTGCTGCAATTTAAATTTTTCAGGATTTACTTCTTTCATCCGTTCTCGATAAAGTTTCTGCATTTCTTTAGGTGTTAGAGGCATCTGTAAAATCAACATAAAATAAAAATAAAAACCATGAATGCAGTTACATTTTACTTTTTGTTGTATTAAGTAAACTTTTTTCTGGTTTAAAACCCAAAAATAGCCTACTTTAAACAACAAATTTATATGGGACCAGCCTGAAGGCGTTCTCTATTCACCAAAAAGTATTTTTGAAATTGGTCTACAGAATCTGGAGAATCGCGTAACATACATACAAAAGAAAATAAAAAATATCAGTTGAATTGAGAACCTCCTTTTTCTTGACACAAAACATAAATATTTAGCTTTTTCTATACCTAAGTATTGCAATGTGAACTAAGCTTTATACTTTTCACGTGTCACAATAGTATATATATATAATATACGTCACACAACTTTGTAACACACGCAACATACGTGAGCAAACACTCGTGAAGAACATAACCTAAAATTCAGGTAGCATCTTTACTTGCAAAGCAAATTCGTAATAAACTGCATTATTTAGGAATATTTAATGTCTCTTTCAACTATATATATTACAAAACAACTTAATGTTATTACTTACCTTGCAAAATTATTTCCAAAAGTCTCTAAAATCCAATGACGAAAAATAACACACACCAAGTACTGCCTACTGCCCGTAAACCAAGATGTCTGACAAAACACTGACGTTTCATATTGAAAGTTATAGTGTTGCCATTGTGAAAAAAATAGATGACGTGTTGCTATTGCTTCTACCAAAAAAAGCTGCTATGTAACACAGTTTTTGTAACACACGTGAATCAGATGGAATACATTTGTTTATTCAATCGTTTTTTAATTATTTTTTTACTAGTTTTATTACACTTATTATTAGAACAGTAGTTTTATGCAATTACATTTAGCATAACATTAAGAAATCACGATACTTTATTCAAACGATGAAGTAATGAAGAAAAAGAAAATGTACTACGCATGGACACATTTTATTTTTTTATGAAATTACATCTCACCAACTTTTTGTACCAGTTTGTTTTTGCTTATATTAAAAAGTATCACAATTTAAATGGAGTAATATTAACAAGCGAATAATGCCCAATACAGAAAATAATCAGATTATTTACAAAGAATTACCAAAAATATATTATATATTCTTGAATTTCGGCACGTGAAAAATATAGACGAAGTACATTTTTAGTGAGCCTCAATTAGAAATTACTTTTTTTTCTTCAAAAAAATCGACCGTTAAAAAATAATTTTAATTTAAAAAAAATTAATTTACAAATTGTATGTGGTTTTTTACCTCTGCCTTGTCTGGGGAGTAACAGGATTATCAAACCAGCCACCAAAGCTCGTGTCAGTAGAGTTAATAAAACCAAATACAATTTGCAAAAAAAATTACATATAATTTGCAAAAAATATTACAGTATTCAAATATATATAAAACATTTTCTGAAGAAAATAAAATTTCTATACGTTTGCATACTGATTCTGATATCGCACTTATTAGAAACCACAAGATTTTTGTTACACGTAGGTATATTCAAAAAATATTTAAAATTCATACAATTTACCTCAAAGTTCTGTCTAATTAATAACTTAGCTTTTATATAATCAAAGACCACATTTTAACTTTCCGAGAAGCTGTTTGTCTGGAGATTTTGAGTTTTGTCGGTAGTCTGGAGATCATTTAAAATGTCGGGAGAATTCAGACCAATCCCAACCATCTGGCATCTGGCAAGTAAATTTTAATACGTAAGATGAATTGTTAGTGGATGAAACAAGTGCTCCCAAGTTATTATCGCGTCACAAATGTTTGCTGGCTCAAGCTGCCGTCAATATCTCCCAAAAACTTCGCAAAGTGACGCATCAACATATTGTAAAGAAGTTAACGATAATTACTTATTACTTGATACTGGCAGACGTATAATCGTACGAATACATTACCAAAGAAAGAAAGAATAAAATATTCCTTAGTCGACCTTTTTTAAAAACGTTTCTTTATATATGAGGTATGTGATCTCGACAACAGCGTCACCATCCAGGAACTTACTCAAATACCTACACACAAACAATTTATACAGATTAATTTTATTATTCATTATAGACCAAACTATAATTATTATTTTTTACATTATAACACCCCCGCAATCCTCTTTGTTAGTGGAATTTCGTAAAATTCGTTCTCAGTTGAACTCAAGATGACAAATATAATAATTTCGCCAAATTTCAAATCTGTGGGAGCTGTAGATTAAATTTTTTTTTTTTTATCGCTCCCGTACTGCCGTGGTGGAATTTCACAAAATCTACTATTGGTTATTTTTAACATGCCAAAAAGAATATTCTACTAGTAAGGGATCTAAATTGGTGGACTCTAGTTCAGTCTCAATGCCATGTATAGTAATGCCACATGTATTGGCAACCTAAAAATTAAGTGTACTTAAATTAGTTTTGTTTAAAGTACATTTTGTAGCATCTTAATTAAAAAAAAAACTTTTTATAATTAATATTTATTTCTCCCGCCAACCCCCAAATCCCAATATAGTCCAGATATTTTGGTCTTCCGGTATGCTGGTACTCTGGCAAACCTACCGGCGCGGCGGTCAATTTCCCGCATTAACTCCAATAATTATTTACTTATTCTGCATTAGTACATCATCATCATCATGGTATTTTCAACAGTGGTAGAGCCACGCGGCAGCTTTGCTGTTGCACGTATGGGCCGGCTCAAACCGGGGTGGTACCACGACCTCACAGAATACCGGCGTGAAGTGGAAGCTCTGCTTCCGCGTTTCGTCTGGTGAGTGCGTGTGGCCGGAGGTCCAATTGCCGCCCCCCCCCCTTAACATGGTAGCGATATTAAGTGGAGATCCCTACCCCAGGAGGGTACCAGCACCCCTGGAGAATCCCTCGCTGAGCATCCACGACCAAGTTACTCCACTCCTGAGCGTGGGTACTCAAGCTAACCCGCGTATTCAGGGGGGGGGGGGGCAAATTCCGCTCAAGACACAACTGCTCGGGGCAAACGGAGCAACAAGACCAAGGCGACCCCTGCCACGCTGTCCGTGAATTTCTGCAATATCAGGGGACTCTCAGCGGTCAGTCTTAGCGGTCAGCCGCCGTAGAGTCTACATCACCTGAAGATGCCTCGTGTAGAGGCGAAACACGTGTCGTATTATCGTCGATGGTGTGTCTTTCCTGGAATAGTGGTGTTGAGAGTAGTGGTGCCGGGAGTAGTGGTGTTGGGAGTAGTGGTGCTGGGATTAGTGGTGACGGGATTAGTGCACACAATTGAGGGAGGGCGGGAGGTGCTCTTCAATCCAGGTAAGACACATCATTGTATTTATTAAGCGGATGGTTGCGAATTAATTAATATCTTTATTGAAATGTATTTCTGCAAAGTAACGCCTGATTCTATCAAATATCAACTAAATGTAGTCCAGTTTAACCCTTAGAAGACACAAGTTAACAGCTAAAAAAAACCCTTTGTCGTATCCCCTCAGTTTCAAGGCACTCCCCTCGTTGCCTCAGCCAGTATCGGAATCCTCGACGTCGACATATCGAGTGACGTGCAGTTTCGTGGTCACTTGAAAGAGAAGGCCAAATTGGCCTCTAAAAAGCTTGGTGTGCTCAGCAGAGCGGGGCAATATTTCATGCCGGCACACCACCTGCAACTTTACAAGGCGCAGGTTCGGAATGGAATGGAACATGCACATGGAATACTGTTCCCATCTCTGGGCTGGGGCTCCCCAGTACCAGCTCCTTCCACTTGACCGCATGCAGCGCAGAGCGGCTAGAATCGTCGACGACCGAGTGCTTTCCGATCGGCTCGATTTACTGGCGCTGCGAAGAGATATTGCATCTCTTTGCGTATTTTATCACATCTATCACGGGGAGTGCTCTGAGGAACCACTGTACGTTTAACTAAGAGTTTTCTTCCGCGTATGACCTCTCTGTGGAATAGTTTACCACCAGCGATTTTTCCGGACCGATATGACCTGGGGAGCTTCAAAAAAAGAGCTTACTCCTTTCTAAAGGGCCGGCAACGCACCTGCAATTCCCCTGGTGTTGCAGATGTTCATGGACGGCGGTAGTCACTTAACATCAGGTGAACCGTATGCTCATTTGCCTCCTCTTCTATAAAAAAAAATCAACAAATTACCTACATAGTGTAGTTAGTTTTTTTTTAAATAAAAAGTATATATAAATTATAAAAAAATATATGACAAGAAATGATTTTTGTCATATATTTTATAATATACGATTATATTTTCTGATATATAGGTATAATATATAATATTTTCAATGGATTAAAAAAATAAAGTTCCTACTTTATATCCCTCCCTTTTAAAAATATAATCTCCATATAATTATAATAACATTTATTTATTTTTTCTAATTTATTGTATAAAGTTGCAAAAATATTCCATTCAAATTAACTACTTTTTGAATATATTTAAATATAAAAGGAATTAACAATATGGCACTAAGTTGTCCATTCACAGACTAAGTATTAATATTTAATAGAATAACCCAAAACAAAATTGAGGGTGAATAAATTTAAGTATAGTGCGCTGAACACCTCCTAGTCTTAAAAGAGATGAAGATTCTAAAAAATGGTTTGTTATACTTGTACACTTGGCATAACTTACCCCAACAACTAATGTGGAAGTGTATGAAACAGTAACTTATTTTTCAATATATGTACATAGATTATAAATTGAAAGTCACTGTTTTGTTTAATTACCACTGGATCTGAACAAAACCTCGGTCCTCAGAAGAACCAGCAAGAAACCCAGCAAAACTGTTTTTATAATAAGAGCTTACAATCATGTTTGTTAGACAATTAACCAACACAAAACAAATAAGAAACACAACTTGGTAGCGATTCTCGAATATATCGTTCCATTTAATTAGCTGTGTTACAACTATGGGAAACTCCGGAAAGATCACAGCTTCTCACAGATTGCCATTTCCAATGGGATAGACTCATGTCTAGCAGTTGACTTTACGAACTAATGAAGATGGAGAAGAATGTGCTTGTCACAAATATTGGACCTGGTATTTAAATATTAGGTATCACAACCTCTGGGTTTTAATATGCCCACTTTTATCCACTTTGGTAGACAGTTGAATTTTTTAGGCATACAGTCCACCCTGATCTTAATTGGATGCTGTGGTTCATGGACATCTACATATTATAATCTATTAAAAATCAAAATGCAGATGCATTGTCACCCCCGAGGACTAAAATGGAATGCCTTGTATCCAGTTAAAAGGGTCTCCAGTTCTGTTTACTCACCATACAAATCACAGCAGCATTGACTATTTTGAGGCCATGGTCCTTTCCCAGTCAAGCTGACCCTTCCATTCTAGTAGATTTTCTGCCTAATATGCACTTAAAATCTTGTAAATTATCTATGTTAAGCCTTTCGAATCCACACATTTTTAGTTTCTGGGTGGTACGACTTCTACCCAGGTAATAATTTGGTAGATAACAAATGCTGCAGCTATATTTTGGCTACAACCACTATCAATGGGTCGACTCAACCGGGGAAGGACCGCGCTCTCACAGAATAGCAGCGCCAAATAGCAACTTAATGCTGCTGTGTTACTTATGGTGAGTGGAGACCCGTTCTACTGAAATCGAGGCATTTCATCTTAATCCTCAGGGGTGACAAGGCATCTGCAATTTGATTCTTAATCAAGGTTAAATGTATAATGTCTATGCCACAGCATCCACTTACCATCAGATGGACTGTGTTTGTTTGTCACCCTTATTTTATAAAAAAAAAACTTTTTAACTATTTCTTTTGCTGAACAGCAGTGCTTAAACTGGTGTATTATAGTCTGAGGGTTGTAGAGGTGGTATTACTATTCTGTAATAGTACTAAGCCTTCTGCTGTACCCTTTCAAACTGCGTCCATGGGCTGCAATAGCCGCTTACATCAGGTGAACTGTAGGTTTATTACATCTTTTTTGTAGTAAAAATACATTCCTAACATGCAATTCACAAAATAATATGTAGTCCATATTATTTAACAGCTCCACTCTACAGTATGAATCAAGATGTCGGATCATATTCTGTTACCTGTTTCAACCATTGAGGAAGTTTTTTACTACCTGGGTGAAATGATTTACTTAATTCGTGTTTTCTTTAATTATATGGGTCTAATGTATGGTTTTTATCATATAAATTTGTATATTATTATGGCATTAGTCCTAAAAGCGAAGTATATTACTAATTTCTAGCAATTTCTAGAAACTGAATTGCCGGAATGGATGACGGTTACTGACAGTAGATATTTGACATACAGTCAGGATGGATGAACTTATTGTTAAGCCTACACTCTGTAATATAATAATTAAGCATTATACCAGGTTACTTTGTTATTACTGGCCAAATTTGCAAAGAAGGTTCAGAATAAGTAATATAGGTAAATGATGAAGAAAAATGAATACAAAAAAACTCAAACATTCTCTCCTTTTTATCTTTCAAATTCAAAATGTGCGGTTATGCATTATTTTAACTGACTTTACTGTGTCTATTTACCTATGTGATTAAAGCTACAAATAAATTTCAATTTTAAAATTCAAGGTAATGGTAATGCTAAGCGAAGTTAAATCCAAGGAATTGGTTCAGCAGTTCGACTCGATGAGGCCACAGGGCATCAGTTCCAAATGCGCTCAAATGGACCAGAAAATGTTTTTGCCCATAAATCATATTCAATTTGAGATAATTTCATATAAAAGTAGGAGCCTTATGTACTTGTATTTTCAAAAACTGCAGTAATGATTTATCATTATTTATATAATATTTGAACTTAAGTTTAAAATTTCGCTATTCTTCAAATAATAACCCAGTAATATACACTATTACTGTCAAAATAATAAATAGTCAACCATTGATAATTTAAATTCAACAGGCTTAAAAATCAAACTATCATTTTATTTAAAAAAAGTTACTCCACACTAGGATATTCTCCTGTATTGCAGAACCGGTTTACAAAAATAAATTGAACAAGAACAAACATCCGGAACCAGAACAATTACAGGCCATACAAACACTTGTTCCCAGTGCATCAGCTGAATGCTGAGCCGCTACACCGCAGAGGCAACAATTTATTCACCAAGAACCAAATTTTTGTAAAGTAATTAAATTACATCGCATTCATTTTAATGCACTATGGGCAAGTGCTATTATTAAAAAAATTAACAACTTGCCCCTACAAAACTATAAGCCACTTAGATCATGGGAAGTTATAAAGAAACATACATGAAAAAACATTTCTTATTCTTTCTTTTCTTTAGTAAGGGATGTTAAATGAAATAGATGTTAAAATCTAAGAACATATATTCATGAAATTATTCTTAAAGAATTATATATAAACTCAATGTTTACGTTTGTCATCCCTGCTATCCCTGCCATCCCTGCTTGACTTTGAACGGTCATAATCATCATACTTCCTTGACGTCACTCGACTCCTCTTATCATCAGATCTACGATCACGAGAACGCTCCAATTCTCTGTCTCTTGATCGTGATTTATGTCTTTTACTAGAGTAGTCTCTCTTGCGGTCATATGGTGAACGAGATCGTCTTTCTCTCTTCTTATGTCCACTACTATGATATTTTGATAATGGTGGAGTTTTAGGTGACTTCTCCTTTTTAACATCCCTCTTAGTATCTTTGGATGTAGATGCAGCAGGAGAATCTGCTTTTTTCTCCTCTGCCTTTGCTTCCCTCTCTTTTTGAGCTTGTAAATGTTTGTTTGCTTGATAGATTTTTCTTAATGCATCCACTTTGCTTTCTAATTCTTCTGGATTTACTTTCGACCTTTTATAAAGCTGCAATATCCTAAGTGACACATCCCTTATATCTTCTTCTGTAACTTTGAATAACAAAAACCAGTGTGGATTGTTTGGGAGTGGTAGTCCAATTTTACGTGCTGTTAAATAAATACAAGCACATGCAATCGTCTCTGGAGGGAATCTCATGAAAACATCTGTGCGTAGGGCATCATTCATATAGTTCCATGCCATTTGCATTAACTGTCTGTTCTTTTCATATTGCAGTAATTGCAGATATACAACAATAAGTTTATGTGGATGTTTAACATGTACACAAAAGCCTAATTCTTTCAATATACGTCTCTCTGCTTTTATAACTTGATTCTTAAGTTCTATGTAGTTCTGATCCACGATCAAAGGCGATATTGTTTTCTGTGATCTTACTTGCTTGATGTGGTGGAACACATTGATAACATCTCGTATTCTGCAAGGTTTCTCCTCAACTTTTGATGCTAGGTAAATACTGCCCATAGCTGTTGTTTCCATTGGATACCTTACAAAAGATTTAGAATAATAAAACCTTTGTAAGTACATTTGACCTGTAGCCATTGCTACCTGAGGTAATTTCAAAAGGATTCCAGCAGTTTGAATCATTTCACAACCTAAAATTCGTAGGTCGGTCTCTGTTTCTATATCTAGGCCATCGTTTTGTGATGGAGTTTCCTTGAACGCGGATTCTGGTAAAAGGCAATTGTGGAGTGTGAGAACGATCTTGCCGTAGTTTTTTTGTGGTTTTGCAGGTGTTCCATTACTGCTTTTGGTCTGACTTTGCACTGTTGTCGTTGTCATGATGCTTTTACTCCACGAAGTATATTTTTTTAACAAACGAATTTGTAACTTCAGAATAATTGATCAGTACATTTTTCCCTGCACTTTATATTAGATTTTATATATAATTATCATTGAACACACACGGTAAAACATCAAAGTATAAAAACACTCATGTATCGTATCGACGGACGAAAATCGAAATCGAAATGACAGAAAGAAGAAGCCAAGATGGCGCCACAAAATTGAACAGATGTCAATCTAATTTCTCTACATTTAGTGCTGAAGAACTAAAAAATACATTAATTACAACTCACCTTGTGCCATTGTTGAATGTTTATTTAACTAAGATAATAAAAAGTACAACAACCACTTCGTGTAAATAAAAATAGGCGTTGATTTGAGTCACACAAATCAACAACCAAAATTGTTTTGACTTTTGACATGAGCGCGTTCTGTTTTTCCATAATTTAAAATTTTTCTTCAGTGTTTTGTGTAAATAAAATGTGTATTTTAAAATTGACTGCATAATATGTCTCATTTACAAAACGTTAAAATATGCAATATTCATATCATATTAAGAAAATGATTATAATTATTCAATGAATATGCGCATAATTTTGAAGGTATAAGCTCAACATTTATTTTAAAATTTGTCATCTTATTTATATAGATATTCTTTCTTTTTCCCCATTTAAGTTCGTAAGGTCTAGCTTGCTACATATTTATTTATCTATGGTAAGGTCTAAAGCATAGAGTACTACACTCCATAGTCTAATGATTAAGATCTAGGCTAAAGTGAAACAAAAATCAACAGCGGGAAATTTAAGTGGCGTCGTTATGGATCAATAATGTAATTAATTGGATTTATTACAGCAAAGTAAAAATTATTACATTACGATATATATTAAATTACGATGCGATTACGATAGATATGTTTATTATAACAGCTTTTAATCTATTATCACAGAATAAATAATAGTCATAAGAAGTATGATTCAGGAAATCAGTTTGAAAATAAGAGAACATTAATTTATACTTACATCCTGGATCCGTGCATTTCTGGACAAAAGAATCCAAAAAGTCGTGACCTTCGCCGGCTTCAAAACAGCATTTAACAAAAGACATTTTTTTTAATTTTACGAATCTTTTTTAAAACAATTGTTAAAAATATAAATATATCTTTAACATTAATAAATAATATTATAAAAATATTTTTCTTAAATTAGTAACAAAATTAAAACAACAACTTTTTAACAATGAAACAGGTTTTTGTGTTTCTTTTAATACACTAAACACGTAAGTTATTGCTAAAATAAAATCATTTTAAAAAATGGAACACGGCTTAAAATTAGAATATTAACACAGATTAGTATTGATATTAAATTATATTGCTTTAATTTGTACCCTAGAATTTAAAAAAGAAGTCACTGTTTTATAAATAGGTCAAAAGTCAACATAGGTAGTCACATTTCGTTTAATATAGGTATATTTTAGTTATTGTTTTCTTTTATTTATTTTTTGTACTTAGTTAAACGAATACACAAAAATGTCAATGCAGTCACAGCTCACGGCAATGTATTGAATGTTATACGACCAAAATTAAACGTTCATTTTTCATAAACTGGCTTTATATTTGAATATGTTCTTTTAAACTTGGAGATGTAATGCGCATGACGTAGTGCGTGTTAGGCCCAAGGAAGGCTAATAGTAATCTTTTGTTCACTAGATGTCGTTAGTTGAAACTGAAGCAAAGTTATTTGTTACACAAACTTAGTTGAGAAGTTAAGTTTTAAATAAAAGTTGAATGGTTTTTAAAGAATTTAAGTACACAAAACGTCCCCACAGTGGTTACATTTTTAAGATGTATTTAATGTTCTACTTTTAGGAATATCCGTATCTTGGTTTATCCATTTCCGACCAAGTTTTCAGACATACAAATGCAATAATCTTGATATTTTCTTAACACAATAATTTACCCCACCATGAAATCTGTTAAATGCATAGATATAGTATTAAATGTATCGTATCATTTCCATTCCCAAGTGGTGTCGCCCTGGCTCCGGTGGTAGAAAGTCGTGGAAGCTTTCAGTTCTACTATCGAACACAAGATGGCGCTAACTTAATTAAGGATCGATTATCACATACTAGATGGTACTCTCCTTACTTTGCTTTACCTAACATATTATTCATTAAACAAAGCCACGAAAAAAAAGAAAAACATACCTTTACAACCCATCAAGAGTCCACTTTTTTACTTATTATAAGCCAGTACTCGACCACAATTCCACCTGCTAATAAGTGGTGATTGAGCCCTAAAAAAAAAAACTGCGCAAAAACTCGAAAATGGCTGCACCGATTTTGGTAAAACTTTTTGTGTGTATTTGAGTGTGAGTGGGTCCCAGTCCCAGGAAGATATAATTCACAATTTGATCCGGTAGGTGGCGGTGCCGTTGACGTCTAGACATCATCCGTGCGAAGCCCTGGTCCATCGCTACTTAGGTATATAAGTATAAAAATTAAAAACCACTGCTGATATGTTCAGCCTCTCCCATAGATTGCCTTATATAAGGAACATTTGCCATAGTTGCCACACTTGGCCAGCGGGTTAGTAGCCACAGATTTTTATTTTTATTCTGCAGTTGTCAGGAAGATGCTATTGCCCATTTCTTGGTTCGGTCTTCCTCTGTCGCCTTTTACGACACCCGCAGAATATGGGCCCCTCCACGGTTAATTAAAAAATAATGTACTATTATATTATAATATTTAATAAAACATTTTTTAATGTTTTAATATTAAAAAATTAACGTAAACTGAAAATTAAAATTATCATACTCGTACAATCCCACTCTCGGCGACAACAAGCCGCAGACAGAAAAAAATTCTTTTAGGAATTTCACCACACGTGTAAGCCCCACGGAACCATTGCCTCGCAAACTCCGCTATTTACTCAGTTCAGCCGCCGTGTTACGAGGTCCTCTACCCCTCCTAACCCTAAGATCGCAAATGTGTCTACTTAAGGCACGTAGTATCCTATACTGGGGCTTTACCTATCTTCCAATGGACCAAAGTTCTAAAATCGTACCGTTGAGTCTCCAGCCATTGTCTCTAAATATTGCACTAGGTCTTACACCCAAGGGAACGTTTATGGAGATAAGAACCCTTCGGACAAGAGAAGAACCGCGACGGTACAACCTATCAGTACTCTTTTTACATGAAAGTCTGTGGAGCCCAATCTCGTCGACGTCACTATCAAAAGGGATGAGGCTGAATGGATGAGGTAGACACGTCGCTGATCCTAGTCAAATCCCTACGGTTATGCCCAAGCTTTTCCCGTGAAGTAATGTGCCGATATTAATTGATGGTAAAGCTTGTTATCAGTGACTAGTCCCCAGTCGTAACAGCTAAAGACGGGCCTAAGACGGAATATCTTACGATTTCTTTTGGTATTGTTCTTTTATGTATAGCTCTGTTAAAACTAGGTAAATTAATGGAAATAAATACTTCTGTTTCAAGATCAGTATTTTAAAATATTTGAAAATTACGTTATTTAAAAATGTAAAAAATTTATTTGCTAAGATATGCGTAATAAAATAAAATAATATATCTTACCTAGTTTGAGGAGCTCCTCCCGTCCTCCCTCAATTGCGTGCACTTTGGATTTCCGCAAAGTAACGCCTGATTCTATTAATTATCTGAAAAATATGTGCATGATTATTGTGTGACTAGTGTCCCGTCGTGGAGTTACATATATACTACGTATATATATATATATATATATATATTTGTTTTAAATGTAGAAATTATAGATATATATATTTTTTTATTATGTGCTAGCAGCTATGCAGGTCTAGGGAAGGAGACCAGTATCACTGCGACCTAAAAGATCTATTGTGATCGCTGCTATGGCTATAGTTCACAGCTAAGCCCTATGTCTTCAATGAATAGAAGGAGTTGCTTAGCCAGATTGATTTCCGCACACCGAAGTATGGCGAAAATTTCTGCCGGAAGATAGAGGTGTATCTACCCAAATTCATACTAAGTTTGAATTTGGGGCGTTGCCCGTAAATTCCAAAGCCTACGTCGAGGCCCATTTTAGACCCATCGGTATACCATATGAGGCTACCGACCTCACAGATAACCTGGCCATTCAGCCAGTTTTCTCTGGAGGGTAATTCCACTATATACTTTTTATCGAAAGTGTGTAGTGGACTCATGATATCTGAGATCATGCATAAGACCGGTGATTCCTTAATTGAGTCGAGCATGGATCTCTATCTGTAAGAGAGCAAGCTCAGACTGCCCTGGGCGTTAATCCTATACAAACTAGCCCTCGCCTCCTTATCTAGATAAAGATCATGGGCCGTTAGGCACAGAAGTGCATTAAGAGCCGCTCCAGGTGATCATCACATCAGACAATCAGACAATAGAGGCGTAGGTGAGAATCGGCCTCACTATGCTGCTGTACAGCTATAGGACCATACTGGGACGCAAGCCCCAGTTGTTCCCGACCTAACGACTGCACGTACCTAAAGCAATTTTTACCTTATGGCATACGTTGCTAAAGTGAGAGTTCCACGTTAGTTTTTGGTCGATTGTTACGCCCAAGTACTTAACTTCCGTGAAAATGGTACTTCTTTACCATTAAGTTATGGTTTTACTAATTTGTCCAACCGTTTCTTTTTGGTAAAGGGTATTATAACAGTTTTATCAGCATTAACTGATAAACTATTATCCCTACACCAGTTATTTATGGTGTTTAGGGCTTTTTGTATTATTGACGATAAAGTACATTGACAAAAGACCCTCGCAATGATCACAAGGTCATCAGCATAACCCAGTGTGTCAATGCGTAGGTCTGCCATTTTGTACAATAGTTGGTCAACCGCAAGAGTCCAAAGAAGGGGTGACAAAACACCTCCTTGTGGGCAGCCTCTTGTAGTTGCAACCTCAATCGAAGTTTGAAACAGCGCTATTTTTGCCTCTCTGTTTGAGAACATCGACTTCACCCATCTGATGGTTGTAGGGTCAATATTTTTAGATGTCAGGGCCCCCAATCAGCAGTGATGTGGAGCTACTGTCGAAGGCGCCCTCAATGTCTAGAAAGGCACAAAGAGCTATTTCTTTACCCTTCAGTGCTTTTTCGACCCTGTCAATAACACTGATCAGGGCTGTTTCTGTAGATTTTCCTCTGCGGTAAGCATGCTGGTTGTAATGTATGGACCTCGTAGCTAGAGCTACATCCCTTGTATATCTATCTATAACCCTTTCCAATGTCTTAAGGAGAAAGGAAGATAGGCTTATAGGTCTTTGGTAAAGCGTAGTCCTTTCCTTGAACCTTGACAATTGTCCATTGTTCTGGAAAAAATCCCCATGCAAAACTTGCTCGGAAGATTTTCACCAGATAAGGATGTCGATACCCCTCTGTATTTGGATGGGAATTATTCCATCCTCCCCGCTTGCTTTAAATTGTTTAAAGGAGTCAACAGCCCACTGCACCAGGTTTGGCCTTTTTATCTATGCAGCCCTACACCAGTCCTCATTACAAGGCCTTCGTAGGGCTCTGAAAGAATTCAAGGCTTCAGCCTTGTGTGACCCTAGGAAATGGGTTGACGCTAGTAACTCCTATGTTTCTGTTTCACTATTAGTGAAGTTACCATCCGACTTTTTAAGAAGCCCGATCCGATTAGGTTTAGCTTTCGATAGCGTTTTGTGTAGTCTTGCATTGCGAGGCAAAGACTCAACTTCCTCGCATAGCTTCTTTCACGATGCTCTCTTGGCTTTCCTAATTTCTTTATTATATTCACTTAGGGCTGCACTATAAATATCCCACTCTTTGGTTTTCTTAGCCCTATTAAATAGTTTCCTGGTCTTTTCCCTAAGTTCTTTTAGCTTAGTATTCCACCAAAGAATTTTTCGTGTTGAGGTCTTGGTTTTGACGGGACAACTATCCTCGAAGGCTTCACGTACACCTACAGTTACTGTCTGCGTCGCTAACCAGGCCTTCAATTGTTTTAATGCTTTTAGGAAACGTTTCCAAATTCCTCCTTAGGCTATCTCTGTAGATATCCCAGGAGGTCGCTTTTGGATCCCTAAAAGTAACGGTTTCATAGGTTGGTGATGCTGCAATCACAAACTTAATGCGCTTGTGATCAAACATCAAGTTTTCGCTACCAACATGCCAGTTATTTATCCGCCTGGACATGTTATTGGTAGCAAAGATTATGTCTAATACTTCTTTCGTAGCACGCGTAACAAAGGTTGGTGTATTACAGTGGCGTAGCTTGGGGCTGGGCAGAGCCCCGGCAGTGCCCCGGGGCCCTCGAGCTCAAGGGGCCCCTCGGTCTCCATGAACGACGTTCAAAAATTATGTAATAAAATAGTTGAATAAATAATTTGTGACAACCACGGGACAAATTTTTTTTAACTTTTTGGCCCCTGAACAACAAACCTCGAACGTCTCGAACTGAAATCACAAAAATTTCTTCCACCTACAGAACATAAACATCATCTATACTAATATAATAATAAACTAATGTAATAAAGCGGAAAATAATTTTTTTTTGTTTGTTTAAACACGCTAATCTCTGGAACTACCATGCCGATTTGAAAAATTATTTTTGTATAATATAGCCAGATTGGTTGAGGTAGATAGTATAGGCTATCTAGCATTAGGCCACACTCACCCTTAAATATTGATGTTTGTTTATCAAGTCAGAAGAAAAGGCGTCCTGAAATGGTTTTTTCGCGTACGCTGGTCTAATAGTTAGTGATACGTTTATATTCTACAAAAATATAGATCTTTACTACATATAAAGAAAAGTATGCGATACCATACGCCCATTTATAACGAAAGTTACTTCATCTTTAAGACAATTTTATTGAAGATAAACTAAAAAAAGAAAAATTTAACTCTATAAAGCATGTTATGTGGACACATAGTTTAAAAGATAATGAAAAATTAAAATAATTCAAGACGGCTCGGCGCGCGAAAAACGCATAAACTCTATCAGCCCGATGAGAAACAAGAGAAAACAGCAGTGAACGCTTCTAAGAGCGAGGTCAGTTCGATTATTTTAGCTAAAGAATTGGCAAAATTAATAATTTTATATATCAGCATATGTACGTTATAGACAAAAATTTCCTTTCAAAATGAAAAAACCGCGCTTTGGGACTCTTTCTAAGGCGCGTAGGGGAGGGGTTGATAACACTCATCGGGGAGGGGGAGGAAGAGTGGATAAAATTTATACTTCGCTTATATATATATATATATATATATATATATATATATATATATATATATATATATACATATGCTGACAGATAAAATTACTCCATTAATTTTGGCAATTTTTCCATACATTGCTAACTAAAGTGCTTGAACTAGGTGTCATGTCATGTTGCGAGGCTCAGACGCTTGATACAAGCAGGTGAAACCGCGGAGCATAGCTAGTAATATATGTGTGTCATTTTGCCAAGAACTTGTTGCCATCTTATTGTTCTTGGAATTTGGATTGGAATTTTTCATCAAAAAATGCGACAAGTAGTTTTGAAAGTCCTCTCTTGACATTAACCTTATGGACGACACACACGGTCAGTTCAACTGATCAGTTCAAACTAAAACTGTTGATATTTTTTAAAACATCGGATTCAAAAATCCGATCGATCCGATTTATATATAAAACTCCGATATTGATATATTTATATGTATTTATAATTACCGATACAACGAAAATGCAATATTTAAAATAATATCAACAGTTTAAGTTTGAACTGATCAGTTGTAATGATCAGTTGAACTGACCGTGTGTGGTAACCGTAACACTACCCAAAGAAGGTTGCAAGGTCAGGACTTTGCAAGGAATGGTGGATGCATTAACACTTCCCAAGCTCTCTAAATTTTTGCTGAATGGACAAAGATTAATTAAGATTAAAATATATATATTCGCTTTAAATGTAAAAAAGTGGGGTGGTGCCGTAAAACAATGATCACTCTATTTTGTCCCGTGGTTGTCATAAGAGTCGACAGGATCTACCAAGAAGATCTATAGTGCGTGAGGGTAATATGGTCATCCGTTTAATATGGTCACTTTCTTGTACTCAAAACTACAGCCTTGTTGCATATATAGCTTTGTAATACAATAGCTCATCGGTCAATCAAGTAAGGGTTAAAAGAGCTATGCTTTTAGGACGCCAATTTGACAGTTGGTATTATTGTAAATATTTTAGTCGGTTTTTGTATGGTGTAGTGTAGTAAAGTTTTTTTAAGTAGATTTTTCGTAGTGTTCCTAGTTATTGGAAAGCTTGTTTGCTATTTTTTTTAATATAACATTGGGTTCTTACAAATGAAATTAGCGTTTTGTCGTACTGACCATTTTGATACGAAATATCTCCTCTTTGATTAAGAATTTCAAATTTATATATTCATTTAGCTGGTACATTTGAGTTTTGAAAACAGTCATTTATATGTTTTTTCCTCATTATTTTTCTTTGGGATCGCTTATTACCGCATAATGGAAAACATGAAATATTGGTATTTTTAAGAGTACGAGTTCTACCGTGGCACCAGTGCTGCAGAAACAGCTAGAAGGATTAATGATGTGCACGGCGCTGGTGTCCTTCTCCTAGTTTCGGTGAGCGGTAGGGGCAGCAAAGCTTAAAGTGACCATATCACCCTCAAGTACCTTAGTTTTTATAAGTGTAATGGAATACCAAACGAGCACACAGTCTATCTGATGGTAAGTGGATGCTGTGACCCATAGATATCTTCATATATTCTTACATTAGAATCAAAATGCAAATCCGTTGTCACCCCTGAGGACTAAGACGGAATGCCTCGTTTCGTTTCCAGTTAAAAGGGTACCAAGGGGAAATGCAGTGGCATTAAGTTGTTATTTTACGCTGGTCTTCTATGAAAGCAGGGTTCTGCCAACCCGATCGAGCCAACCCATTCGGGCTACTACCATTGTATAGTGGCAGCGTGGCTCTACCCCGTAAGTATCTTAAGCCCAAATGTGAAAACACCAAGATCTGCGACGGATTGCAGCTTAAAAAGTCTGATACTGCATCCGTCTACCAAGTGTAACGACCAAGGCGTGTCCACTGGGTGGTACTGAGGATCTAGAGTCGAAGTTTAAAATTTACTGTTGTTTTGTACCTATTGGTTGTGCGATGACGTCGTTTATGATTGTGTTGTTTTGCTGTGTTGACGTTGTTTATTGTTTAAACACATCATTGTATGGAACATAATGACGTTGTTAATAGTGTAATCGTATGCCGGTGTGGCAGTTTATGTTGCCGTATCATAATGTTATATTAGTCGTATAGAGGTTAGAAGTATCGATTCTCTTTTCTTTTAGGAGACTTTAAAAAAGGAAAAGGTTAACAATTCGACTGTATGTTTTTGAAGTGAAACTTCTTTATGGGCGTATTTAAAAAATTTCGTACGGTATTAAAAAACGTTACGTTTTCTTGTAACGTGTTTTTGTAACGTTTATACCGCAGGGGCTGCATGAGTAATAAAATAAAAGAAGAATGCATTTTTGCATTCTTTTGCATGAGTAATAAGATAAAAAAAGAAGTCTCATTTCGTACGTTTTCTTTCCAAACCATCATTATACAATAATGACCCATCTTTGATGATCCTTTTTTATTAAATATATTATATACTTTTCTATATATCATACCTATCTCATATAAATTTGGAGGAAAATTCCTCCCCTAAATCTGCAAAAATGGGGGTTCAAGTAATATAATTCCAGATACTCAAAAAAAGCAAAAATAAACTTTTATTAACACTATGTGAAATTATTTTTTTGTTCTTTAAAATCCGCTTTCACTTTTCATTAAAAGTTGGTCGTTAATATCATTGTTGTGTCAAACAAATATTAAAGACTCGCTGATGCTGTGGTTTATCAAATCTGATGTGATGACGGTGTCGACCCTGAAAGTCTGCAGCATTATTCAAAAAGTTTTATTCAATTAAGCGGCATTTTAACAGCTTACGGAAGGGCAATTTCAATTTTCTAATTAAAAAAAACGTTAATTACCGTAAACCATTTGTGATACGTTAAGTACTGAGTTATTAAAGTAGAATAAACTACAAATTACCTTTTTAGGAAAAAACACTTATTCAATCACCACATTTTCAGTTACGGGGAGTAAGAAAGGATTATTTTGTTTTAACATTTGTGTTTTAGAGCGAGGGTTTAAGATATTCAGTTTGAAATGCCGTTCAAACTGTAATAATATAGATAAATAATGAGAGGAAATTTATGTCAACAGCGACAAAATGATTTCAATAGAGTAGAATAAAATAGAATGGAATGGAATAGAATAGAGTAGAAAAGAATATTTTTTGTTCAAATAATACGGGTAATTCTTATTGAAACTCGTTTTTTTAATTTTGCCACTGGTTCGTAAAAAAAGCTCTGTCCTGGGAAGAAAGAGTAAGAAACCCAGCGGGACTTATTTTTAAATTATACAATAGAAAGGTGGTACAAACTACTTACATTTTTTTTAGAAACAGCTTAGAAGCGACCAGTTAATTTCCAGGGGTTATTATCAATATTTAAACTTAGTAATAGTGCGATCTTGAACATTTCTGGATGGCCCACCTGATGGTAGGTGGATACCAACTTACACAAGTTTATTTACCTAAAATAGATGAAGATGTCTATAGGGACCAACACAATGCTGTGTTGGTCCCTATAGATATCTTCATCTATCTTTGATTAAAAATCAAAATGCAAATGCATTGTCATCCCTGATGATTGAAAAGGGGTCTCCGGTTCACTACATTGGCCATATGTAACACGGCAGCATTAAGCTGCTGTTTTACGCTGGTATTCTATGAAAGTGTAGGCCATCCATAGGTCTTAATATAGTTGCATCATGACTCTAGGCACGTAAAATTGTCTCACGTCTATATACTTAAAAATGTTATTTGCGAGTCGGCATCGTATGGATCATTCAGGTGTTGTAATTCTGTGAAATTAATGTTGTTTGCTGCAGCTCGAATAATTTGCAGAGCGATAGTGTGGTGTAACTGAATAGTAATCTCTAAACACATTTGATTTTATAGAATAAGACTGATAAACGAACACATAGTCCACCTGATGGTAAGTGGATGCCGTGGCCCATAGAAACCTACATTTATCCACAGTTAGGAATCAAAATGCAGATGCGTTGTCACCCGTGAGGACTAAGATGGAATGCCTCGTTTCCAGTAAAAAGGGTCCCCGGTACACTCACCATACGGAATAATGCAGCATTAAGCTGCTATTTTACGCTGGTATTCTGTGAGAGCGTCGTACTTCCCCAACCCATTCCACAGCCATAATTTTACATGGTACCATGTTGCATCAATGTAGTAAGTATTCAAGTTGTGTGTTTATCGGGTGCCGAAAATCGAAGATCCAGTTAATGGATACAACGAAAAGTTTCGTCATACTTACTTTAGTTACTTAAGCGTAAGCTCAACTTAATTGAAATGTTTTGGTTACATATGTTTACGTCAAGTGTGAGCTAGTTGAATGCAGTAATCCCAAGTCGTTTTCCTTGCAACGCGAACGCCTTCGGATAATTCCTCGCAGTAGAGCCTTTTTAGACTACGCAACGATCTCTCACTTACCGCTCGCCAATTTTAATTTTTAACTCAAGTAATTCAGTCGACCTCGAGAAATGGAGGAGAACGGGCGCGCTTGACGCCATCTTGCTGGTACTGTCAAACTACGCGCTAGTGCAGTGTTTATTTTTTTTAAATATAAGTGAACCGTGGTCATTTATATAGAGTGCTCTATCTCTTTTTTAATTTGTGTGTTTGTCATTATTGCTATATCTGTTGTGATTGGTGGATTCCGAGTGTTTTAGGTGTCTATCTAATTGTAGATTCATTTGAACTATCTCCGGTGTTACGGATGCCGCTGTTGTATTGGTAAGTTTTTTTTTAAATTATGTTGATTGTCAGCTGACAAATGATCTACCTAATAGGTTGCGTGATATTAAGAGGCTACCGCAGTTCATCTGTAATAACTTCAGACAAAGAAGGCCATAAATGCGTTGTCACCTTTGAGGTAATGATGCCTCGCAGTTTGTCATTACGTTGGCTCTATATACCCTTCAGAGCAGAACACAGCAGTGCATGTACTCCCGCATGGTGATAAAAATGGGTACTTAAGAGGATGGTACAGATCTAGACGGAATTCAGGATAGTAAAATAGTTTTTTTTTTATATCCAGTGTTATACTCTCATGTTTATAACACGTGCATATGAAAAGCAAATAAAAAAATTTTCAAGTTTAGTTCAAATAAAAACAGTTTTATATCAGTGTCGGAACTGGATGTCCGGCAAGGGTATTTTTAATTACGTTTCTTTGCTTAGTATATTTTAAATATTCGACAACTTACAAAAACAAATTGCGTTTTATAAGTTAATATATTATCCACAAGAATTTTTCAAAAGAATGTATCCTAAAATGTCCTAAAATCCTATAAATGTTATTAACAAGTTTATATAAACAATTTTCTACCTCGTATAGAGCCGGGGAAACATCAGAGGCAGCTAAGTAAGTGGCTCAAATATGATTCTCTGAGAGATGACTACATATTTATGCCATTTGCTATAGAGATATTTGCGGAAGTTCCTAAGGGAACTGTATTCACGACTGGTTGTTGCTGCTGGCGATAAGAGGGCTGTTCTTTTCTCACTCAAAGATTAAGTATAGCCATTCAGCGAGGAAATGCAGCCAGCGTTCTTAGCACGGTACCTCAGGGAGTAGGCTTGGGTATAATTAAAGTTTTTAGTTTCATTAATTTTTTGTTATAGTTATGTATATAAATATACTATTATTCACATAACAACGCAAACAAAAGAAAATTAAAATTATATTAAGTTTTAATCAACAACTTCGACAGCGCTTTTTATAGTAAATTACATAATTTAACTCTATAACTGCTGGGTCATTAAGATCACTCTTGCTGACAGGTTAACCTTTTCATGTAATTTGAAAGTTTATTACAAGTTTATTTACTTAAATTGCTTCAAATGCAATTTAGGTTTACAATTATTAAGCATAATTTATATATTTTTATTATTCATCGTGGTTTTGAAGAATTGATGTTGTAACATAACAGATGTTTTTCCCCTCACATTTCATAAGTTTGCGACGTAAGGTGGGCAACTCTGGTTGGAACCTAGCCAGCACTTTGTAGTACTTATTTACCATCTCCTCGGTAAACAAACTTGCATATTACAGATACCACAAATGTTTCGAGAACATGTAAAGTCCGTCAACAGACACTGAAGCAACACAGATAACTGCTAAAAATGTTCATAGGTAAATACCGCTTTTGTCAAGAACAGTGTTTTTTTTAAATATAATTCTAAGCCAGTGCTTTACTACAATCTCACCTACGTTGATTAATTATTTTGTGGAAAAGTATAGTTTTGTAAAGAAAATAAAATACTATTAATTAAAATTGTCAATTTCTCTAAATACACAATTTAGTCATACTGTCGTAACGTTAAATACGCTAAGAGCTCCTACGTAGATATTTTCTCAACCTAAAACTTGAAATTCAAAATATTATACCATTATATTTGTCTTTGATTCGAAACCAATTATGTATTGTATAATTTTCTATGCGGCAAAAATTGTACATTCAATAGTCCCTTGTTCAAATCCGGCTCAACGGACCATATGTTAGCGTCGGTAGCAAGTTTTAGTAGCCTAAATTGTGACATTTGGCACTTTTATTTTACATTAAATTTAGCTTATTAATTGGACTATAGTATGTGAGTAGACATCAAATTAATGGAACATGAAACACACAAGAAGTTTAAGTAGGCTGAGCCGGTAAAACTGCAGACTAAGACAGTGAATAATGTGTCATTGTTTGAATCGTTGCAGATTATTTGTAGTATTGCTGCAGGTGTACCTGTGCATTACAGTGCCCACTTACGATCAGTTTGACTTCGTTATTATAAATTGATTCAAAGAGAGCCGTGGTAGCTCAGATGGTTAACGCTCGCTGTAAATTTCACAGTACGTGAGCAAACCGGGTTCGATCCCCGCCGGCACCAATGAAATTGTTAATTGCAATTTTAAGTGCTGATTTATCACGTGCTCGGCGATGAACGAAAACATCGTGAGGAAACCTGCATGTCAGAGAAATAAGAAAAAAAATATATTTCGAAGACATGTGAAGTTCGCCAACACGCATTGGGGTAGCGCGGCGGACAATTCCTTGCCCTAAAACCCTCTCAAAAATGAGCGGAGGCCTGTGCCCAGCAGTGGGACGTATATAGGCTGTATTATAAGAATAAAAATAAATTATAAATTAATAAAGCTTAAAGTAATTACATATCATTATACACAATAATTAAGAAGTATAAGACCAAAATTGAATAATTATCATCATATCTTTAAGTCAAAGATTATTTTAGTTTTAGTATAGTAATTTAATTAGTAATAATAATTATACTTTTATGTTTTGTTAGGCTTTAATAATAATTACTGCTGACACTATAGATTGTTAGCAGTAATAGTATAAGATATACGGGACGGGATTGCCATGTTGTTTACATAAAAATCCCAAAAAAAAAGAAAAAGAAGAACAAAGTTAACACAGGTCCTTGAAAATAACGAATACTGCATAATCACATAAGAAGGTTTAGTCCTTGAGCTTTTGAGTAAGCCAATCTTGAAAAAGTTCATGTGGTGGTGGGTTGGCATAATCTATCAATATTGGTCCATATTATAATGATATCATATATTAACACAAATACTAACAGTACCGTGCAGTGGCGGTGTGAGAATATCCACTACCCCATATTCTCTCGTGAGTGTTATGAGAGGCGACAGAGGGAAACAGATCAGGAGATGGGCTGCAGCGTCTCCCGATAACCACTAAAAATAAAAACTACGGTTGCCAGCCCGCTTGCCAAGCGTGGCAACTATCGCAAATATCCCCCCCTATTGAGCATCTATGAGAGGCGTGTGTCCAGCAGCAGGCTGCAACCTTCAACAGGCCACAACAACAACACGACTACTACACATTGAATAGCACTAATTGCTGCCATCCTACTGAATCTTCTGCATAGTAATGCATGCTATCTGGTTCATTCTTTGAAAGGTCTACATCCCGTAGTTTACTTACAAAGGTTTTTTTGTAGTGTGATTTTTTGCATATGTATTTGTTATTGGCTCTGATAGCTGAGGATTATTACCACAACTAAGTTTAATTTCCCTAATTGGTACTATAATAAAGTATTTTTTATACGATAGGGTGACAAACGAGCACACAGTTCACCTGATGGTAAGTGGTTGCTGTGGCCCATAGACATCTACATCCATCCTCGATTACAAATCAAAGTGCATATGCGTTGTCACCCGTAAGGACTAAGATGGAATGCCTCGTTTCCAGTAAAAAGGGTCTTCGGTTCTCTACACTCACCATACGAAATACAGCAGCTCTAAGCTGCTATTTTACGCTGGTATTCTATGAGAGCGTGGTCCTTCCCCGGTCGAGCTGACCTATTCATAGTTCAACTATACTACTAATATAACTGCAGCATGGCTCTACCACATATATATTGGAGGTCTTCCTTTTCTTCTACCCAGTCTGTCTGGTAGCGGTGCGAGCACTACTGTGTCCTCAGAGGTGCGCATCTCAGTCCTCAGAGGTGACAACGCATCCGCAGCCTTCTTTCTATGAATTTAGTTGCAGGTGTCACCTGGGCAGCAATTGCCACTTACCACCATATTGGCTGTAAGCTCGTATGTCACTTCAATTTTATAAGAAAAAAACTGTCAGTCGTAGGACTGCACGTGAGAAGTGAAAACTCTTAGTATCACAAACATTTAATATGTTATGTATCTGAGTGTGACGGTCACGCGCGAGTTAAGTGCTTTTTACCATCCCAAAAATGCCCAGCGTGTTAATAGAAGTTTTCACTTCAAAAACCATTTTATTATGGAAATTCAGTAAAAGTACTAATGAATTATTAATCAATGTTTACTAATAATATTAGTAGAGCTCGCGATTACAAAACACACTTTCAATTCTCTTTAATTTATTGCATCTGGAGTATTCATAAATATAAATTTATAATATTTATACTTTATTTCTTTACGTTTCTTTATGTAGTCGTGATAGCTCAAAGGCTAAGCGCTGGTCGTAAATTTGCAGACGTGAGCAATCCGGGTTTAATTTCTTGCCCTAAAACTCTTTCAGATATGAGAGAAGTCCTGTGCCTGTGAGACGTATATAGGCTATAATTGAACTTTCGTTATGTGAATTTCAAAAGCAAACTGATAATAAATTTAAAATATATTGGAATAATACTAGTTTTTACGGAATTTATCGCGTATATTTAACTTTTTAAAATATATTTTTTAACAACTTCGCTGCCAGCTCCGCGAATTAGCTGAGTGCGGGGTGAGCGCGGGGTGCCGGCCCCGCTAATATGCGGAGTAGCGCCGCTTGGTTACTACGAATTAGTACGCGCCCGGCACTGCTACACTTACCAAATGTATTAGAATTTAAGCAAACTACTCTTTTCTTTATGTTTATATACCATAGATAATTTTAAATAAACCATAATACATAAAAGAAACTACTCAGCAAAATTGCGGACTTGGGTTAAAATGTCAATCTTAGTGCCAGGTCCGCAAATTCTCGGATTTTTTTTTATTTAGCATTTTCTTACCAAAACCTTCTAAAAATAGTTAAATATTTCCAAAATAACAATATTGAAACGTCCTTCATGCATATTTTACAAAAAAAAACAACGGATTTTCCCATGACGTCACCATATTCCAGTTGGCAGCGAAGCTGTTAAACGCGATAAAATCCATAAATTCTATTCTATTCTATTATAAAAAAATATTAACAAACAATGAAGTTAGTGGCTATTATTACGGCTGGTTACCACAGTGGCTAAGTTTTTAGCTGCACTACTGCCACGGTTTGAAATCCCGCATGGAACAAGTTTGGATCGCCTGCAAATAATTGTTAAGTGTCTGGATTTTTGTCCGCATGTACAATACTATTTTTACCATCAAGAAAAAATTTTTTGAATGCATTATTTTTTTAAGATACTTTTTTCAAAGTTATGAAAGAAAAAACGTTTAATAAGGAAATTCAAATCATGTGAACCCTACCTTACTTTACGCGTGGCAAATATCAATGAATCCGTAACGCCCTTGACCTTGAAGCCGGCCGCTAGGTAAAAAGTTTACTTCAAATTAGGGCCGATTATACAAACTTTAGTAAGTTGTTCATGGCATAAAATACAAAATTAGCAAATTAAAATAAGAGTTGTATAAATAAAGTAACAGCCTATACACGCATTTCTCATATCTGGGACGGTTTTTAGGGCGAGGAAGTGTCCATGTTGACTTTACACGTGTTCAAAATATATTTCTTTATATCTTATCCACGCCGGTTCGTGTACTATTCTAAGCCAGCACTTGACTACTATCCTACCGTATGGTTATAGTGGTGATGAAGCGGAAGATGGTAAAGCGCGCTGAATTAACAAAAGCCTGTTCACTGTTGCCTTGAACATGCCCACATTGTAATTTGATGGAAAGACAGATACTAACAACCCTTTGCTGTACGCATGACGAACGATGAAGCAAACCGTTTCCTCGCGATATTTTTCTTCGTCGTACACGTGGTAAATCAGCACTTAAAACTGTCATTAACAATTTACCGTTTGTTGTTTGAAAATAGATCAACTGTTTCTCTAGCCTTTTAGTGGTATTGATAGATCAATTTCATAATATTATGCGAATAAAAAAACAAATAAATTTGATAAATATATATTATCTCTTCGTCCACCTCTTATATACTCTATGTTTACTGCCTAAAGTTAGTTGGCATAAATTTAAAACATCACCATTTTTCGTAGTGATAAAAAACTATAGTGGGAGATTAGACCAAAGAAAAAAGAAAGACGGAGCGTTGCGAAGATGGACGTATAAACTAAGCTAAAATCATACAACCCTCAGAAGACACAAGTTTGCGCGTTAACCGCTAAAAAGAACACCTTTGTCGTAAACGTCTCCGAGTACCGGGACAAACTTGTGTCTGAAGTCGAGTCTTTGCTGAACAGAGTCTCGGATTGGGTCGACTAAATCTAGTCCAGTTTAACCCTCAGAAGACACAAGTTTGCGCGTTAACCGCTAAAAAGGACCCCTTTGTCGTATCTCCTCAGTTTCAAGGCACTCCCCTTGTTGCCTCAGCCAATACTGGAATCCTCGGCGTTGACATATCAAGTGACGTGCAATTTCGTGGTCACGTGAAAGAGAAGGCCAAATTGGTCTTTAAAAAGCTTGGAGTGCTCAGCAGAGCGGGACATATTTCATGCCGGCGCACCGCCTATAACTTTACAAGGCGCAGGTTCGGCCGCACATGGAATTCTGTTCCCATCTCTGGGCTGGGGCTACCCAGTGCCAGCTTCTTCCACTTGAACGCATCCAGCACAGAGCGACTTGAATCGTCGACGACCGAGTGCTTTCCAATCGGCTCAATACACTGGCGCTGCGAAGAGATGTTGCATCTGTTTGCATTGTCTTTCGCATATACCATGGAGAGTGCTCTGAGGAATTGTTCGGATTAATCCCAGCCGTCAAATTTCGTGAACGCACTACACGACAAACCTCCCGATGTCATCCACACCATGTCCATGCTTGACGGTCCACCACTGTACGTTTCACTAGGAGTTTTCTTCCGCGTACGACCTCTTTGTGGAATAGTTTATCACCGGCGATTTTTCTGTACCGATACGACCTAGGGACCTTCAAGAAAACAGCTTACTCCTTTCTAAAAGGCCGGCAACACACCTGCAATTCTCCTGGTGAATGGTTGCAGTTGTTCATGGACGGCGGTAGTCACTTACCATCAGGTGAGCATACGGTTCACCTGATGGTAAGTGACTCTCGTTTGCCCCCTCTTCTATAAAAAATGTTCAACTTATTATATATATGTGAGTAATCATGTATATTTTAAATATTTTTTTATTAAATATGTATACATAATTCATGTAAAATCATTTGCTACAAACAACATTGTTTTATATCGTGAAGAAACCTGCATGTCTGAGAAATAAGAAAAAAAATTTTGAAAACATGGGAAGTTCGCCAACGCATTGGGGCAGCGCAGCGGATATTTCATTGCCCCAAAATCCTTTCAGAAATGAGTGGGTGCATATGCCTAGCAGTGGGACGCATTTAAGCTATAAATTTAACTTTTAATGAAATAAAATAAAACAAAATATTTATTTACGTTTGGTTAACACAGTTTAAGTCGTCGGTCATGTTTTAAAAGCAATACTTCGTACAAAGTGACTGACACGGCCGTCAAAGGCTTAAGGTACACTGAAGATGGTCATAGTACATAGTAATTTTAATTACAAAGACCATCTTCATCATTCGCTTAATACAGTCATTATTAATGGCATGCAAATTTCAGAACTACTCGTATAAAATGCCGAGATTATATTATAGGAGTAAAATATCATTAGTGGTAGATTTCGTTTTAGTCCCGTAATTTTATTTCAGTCAAGTATCGCAGTTCACTCTCACGTGTATTGCTGTACAGTGTAAAAAACCTTTTCACTGAGCCGGTTGTATAATTCTCTTTTAAATTTAATAAAGAATAGGTGTTGAATCACTTGAGGTATCTTGTTATAAGCTCTCATATACATCTAATAGCAATTTTTATGGAATCTCGCACTTTTGGGAATAATAGCGGAAACCGACCCATTCCTATTTCTGGTGCCTCATGTGTTGACGTCTTTAGCTTGCGTGAAATAATTAATATTGTTCTTTACAAATTTCGTGGCTCGAAAGTATTTTAGGTTCATACGTGTACGTAGCTGTGAACTATTGCAAGGTGATAAAGAAATAAAAAATAAAGCATGCAGCAAATGTGGATGAACAAAAAAAATTATTTTCTTAATGCTGCAGATTTTCTCATGATTTTCGAGATGAAAACTTCTTTAGAATCGCTTTTCTTTGAAATTCTATGAAACCAAAAAGCGACAATAAAAAGAGACAAACATATGTATCTATAAGATTTAGTATGCGAAGGAATAAGATAGAATACAGTATGCATGTTTCCTATTTGCATTGCATAATGTACAAATTAATAAATATTAAATTATCACAATGGGAACCTTGTCGGGTATAGAAAATTAGAACAGAGGAAGACGCAAAAACATGTTATTATACATTATTATTTTATCATTCGTTAGTATTTTATTATTCATTATCATACTATCATCATTCATATTATTCATTCATTTTTTATAGTATTCATAAATATTTTTACATTTGTCATTCAGGTATTTATTTAAAGTATAACAACATTTATCATTTATATTATCATTTGTTTTGTTTTTTAAGGAGTTTGGCAGTTTATTACAGACAGTTTTGTTACCTTTTATTTCTAACTCAATAAATTAGTAATAAAGAATGAATTATGTAATAAATATAAATAAGGTTTAACTTCTACCACCAGTGAACTGCACACATATTTTTTTTACGTCCAACAGCATTTATTCATTCATCTTATCAAAAACACACAGCTAAACATAAATTGTCTCACAATTTCGTATAAATGTTCAATTGTGTAAGACAAGAGAAAAAACAAAGCTGACTAATTGCATGAGGACTATGTCCAACTGTGGCGTATAAATAGATATATGATTTCTGTTACTTACTTTACAGAAAACACAAAATAAAATACAGAAAATATTATACTTACTTATATTTTCTGTTCACTTATATATAAATAAATGTTTACGGTCTTACCATGCTTATTATCGGTCATTAAGAAAATCAGTTAAGTCCACAGCATAACAAATTACATAATAATTTAAACATGGCAATACTAGTTTGCGGTATGTACGTGATTTATCATTAATACCGTCACGAGCTTTAATACTTATGTAATACAGATCGAAATAGGTTGCGGTTTCACTGGTACACAAAACATGGCTGACATTCAAATGCACATATAAATCATGTCATTACTTAATACGAAGCTTCACGACAAGCTCATCTGTCTATGTATCTGTGGTGCTAAGTGAGTTTTAAATTTTACAGCATTGGTATATTACTATATTACTTCAATTTACGTCGTTAAACAACGTTATATTACTACAACTATACATGTAAACGAAATTGAAGTCTCATCTGTTTTCAGTATTGAAATGACTGCCTTTTATTAAGCTCAAGGAGTTGTTTCTATGTTATTAAGACATAAAGAACTATTTGTAAATTTTCTGTCTATCTGTCTGTTTGCCCGGGCTAATCTTCGCAATGGCTGAACTGAGTGTGATGAAACTTTACCAAGAGATTAAGCGCAGTGTCGTGGCTCTGCGCTTAATCTCTTTCTCTAGACTATATTTTATTCACTTAGAATTTTTTAATCAAAAAAATTTAAAAATTTTTGTAATCGAAAAATAATAATCGGTCTTTGATCTTAAATATAAATACCGCAACTTTATTAAATCGTATCTGGGCGGGGTGTGTTGCTAGTCGTAAATTAAAAGCTAATCCATACTTTTATTAATAACATTGCTAATTCTCTTTCTTCAGCCGGTAGCTGATCAGTTCTGGACAGAAGCCTCTACTGTAGTAAAGAGCTCTATCTCACTAGGATTTTCGATATAATACAAATTGCTGTTTTTTTTCGCCAGCGGTTTTTTACTTATTACAAACCAGTTGAAACTAAAAGTTAAAGTTAACCTAAAAAAAGTCTGATATGACTTGAGTGCACCATAATTTAGTACTGCGCGAATGGTTAGTCTCCGTTGAAAGAGGGTATTATCATCTTATAACTATTTCTGTCGCAATGCAGCAGTTTATCCGATGTCGGTTAGTTTTAACTTAAAAATATGAAGCGACAGAATAATTTTTGAAAGTGAGGAATTCCATCTCAGGCCTCAGAAGAGGGAACAACTTCTACGTTTCAATTTTTCAGAATGTTGTCTAATTAGTTGGATTGTTAGTATGTTTCTTTTTCAATAGATTTCAGGAAAGGAATGGAAGGAGACTTTAATTCGACTGTATGTTTTTTATGTGCGTTACATCAGAACTTTGTTATGAGTGAACCGATTTTGATGATTCTTTTTTTATTTGAAAGCTGATGCTTCTCATGTAGTTCCATACAAATTTGATCAAGATCCTATCAATAGTTTTGAGTTATCCTGAATAATGACTTCGAATACGTTGATGATGTTCTCATTTTATTTATATTGAAGTCGGTTGTACAATTTTTTTAATTTTAACTCTTGTTTATTTATTATTCTATAGTAGTGCTATATCAGCGTTTTTATCTAGCTCTTAAAGCTCCAAGGAAATTAACTTTAATATCAATTAATCAATACTATATTTAAAAAAGTGCCCTTTTTTGCGTCTGCCTAACACTTTTCATATTGTCTTTGTTTAATGGAAGATAATTTGTTTTGTGTTTATAAAAAGGACATTTCATCTCAATGTTTCATATGTAATTAAAAATAATACCAAATTAATTGCGGTTTTGTCATTCATACTATGGAGTATCGATCCTCAAAACTTTAAGTTATAAAATATGATATGATAAAATATACCCTAGATTCCTCCTAGCTCCCGCTATTTATCTTGTAGTTAGTAGAAGTGTAGTAGTAGTATGGTAGTGGTGTAGTAGTAGTTTAGTTGTAGTGTAGTAGTAGTTTGTAAAGTTTCGTCACAATCGACTCAGCCATTCCGAAGATTATTCCGGACAGACAGACAGACAAAATATTTATCCTAATAGCATGTAAATAACTCCATGGGCTTCATAGAAGCTAATTATTTCAGTACAAACAATACAATTTTATTTAGATGTATAGATCAATATCCCAACTATGTAATCTGAGACCCAGTGTGGTCACCTTAGTGTCGACTGTGCTAACGGGAGAATCCTAAGCATAGTCATATCATCAGTGAAGGTCCATGTTTCTCTTGAATGTGTATTACTCATTATACTTACTGTACACATTACTGATATATTTACCGATTTATTGCAATCACTTACTTAATATAATATTCGTGTATACGTATCTCAACGATGCCCATTTAGGGAATGTCTTGAGACAACTTGCAACACATTTTGGACAACTTCCAACATGAAATGGCGGGAAATTATGTAATTATTTGCTTAACATTGACAAGTTCCTTAACTCGCCTACATAAGCTGTAGTTTTAATATTTCCACTTAGACACGGCCTCCGCGCGCAACCCGGAGTCGTGTTTCTCTAAGTATTTCACCAACACAGTCTTACAATAATATGGATGCTTTAATATAACCACCACGCTCAGTAAACTAATTGACTCGCAAGTTTTAACTTCTCACTATGAAATTTTTTTTAAAAAAAATCGGCAAGTATTGTTTTCACTTCGATATAGAAAATCGAGTTTTCATCATATCTCGACGTTTTCAGGTCCTAGGAAGCTATTCCGGCTATTTTGGCGATGATGTCCGTGTGTCTATACTCTATATGTATGTGCGCGCGTGTATACGTGCGTGTGTGTGTACTCAGAGAACTCAAAGAACTCATAACTTTGTAACGGAGTGTCCGATCGAAAAGCGGTTTACGGCATCTGAAAGGACCTCGCTGAACTTAGATTCCTTGTTAATTTAGACGGAATCGGCACTGTAGATTCTGCAAAAAAAAAACTATCAAATCAATCAATTTTGAGTTTTCCTAATTTTCAAAAAGTGTTTCTTTTTTTTTAACTAGTTCTACACCCTTTTTTGATCAATGCTTTGATCTAATCTGCTTTTCTACTTAAAAAGGTTGATTCGTTGGAGAGATATCGATATCAAAAGAAATTGTAAATGTATTAGATTTAATTGTAATTTGTAACTATAATATGTGTATACCTAAGGGTTGAATGCAGCGAACATAATTTTTTTAAGATCTATTCTATCTCGTAGGTACATGAGTATGTATTCACGTATGTTCAAGTAATATTGAAAAAAAATCTCGAACAAGTGTTTCTGCAAAATAACTCGAAATAATTTAGTACGTTCACAACAATTATATCTTGATCCTGTTACGACGTTATTGAGCTTGAAGCTAATGTAATGAAAAAGTGGTAAGAAAATAAAAAAAAGCTAATTTGAAGCGCTTTGCTTTTGAAGTTGGCGAGCAGTTACTGGGATGGCCTGTAGGGTCAAACGTATTTTTTCAAATTATATATTTATAAATTATTTATTTGTACGTGAATACAGAGAGAATTAAGTGTTAATAAAAATTACATTAGATATCGTGTATTCCATCACACAATGTGGTGTACAAATATATGTCTTTATTTGTAGTCATATGAGTAGAATAGGTAATTTAAACATATAAAAAATAAAATAATTCTGAGTGTAGGTGTTAGGAAATATTCACAAAACGCTAGGTCCTCGTACAGGTGGGTCTACGCTGTAGGAGCCGAGCACGAGCTGAGCCGCTGTACTCGAGGCGTCAAGTGGACGTACGACGAGCCTACAACAATCACTCTCTTCGAACGTAGTTTTCCGCAGTGAGCTTGCGGTTCGTGTCGGATATGAATCAGGCTTAGGATATGTTTCAGGTTCCATATCGTTGGATTATTTTGATATAATTCAATTAATTGCAAACAATCATCTGTCCACGTTTCCATGACGCTCGAGCGACGTCTACCACTGAACACTATTACTCCTACCGAAGGAGCGCACTACGAGTGCGATGCGATTCGCAAATTGTGTTCGCCAAAAAACCGACAATAGGCACAGTCGAGCACGAGCCAAACGCTCGAAGCGCTCGTTCGAGTTTTGTAAGTCGTTCCACACCATAGAGAGTGGTTATATAGTCTTTGGTCCACACATACATCATAAGTGAAACAACTTGCAATGACACCTATGACAATGACGTCATAACACATTTATTCATGGTACCTTTACGTCCATATTGAGAATTATATATATATATATAGTGCTTAGTCTTTTATGTACAATACTAAATACTGTGTGTAATTTAATAATTTATTACAAGTACCAGTAACTTCCTAATGCAGTCATAATAAAAAGCAGCGTTGCTTTATCATGTGTAAACTTATGCTTTGTAATTGTTATTTTTTTATGAATAAATGAGAATTATGAGGCATTCAATGAGACTCGTTTAACCTTCGCCTGCATCTCAATACCGTAGGTGTCCGTAGGTCGGACTAGACATTTACGATCAGGTCGATTGTGGGCTATCAACCTTGTTTACATAAAAATTTAACGATTACCTAACTAATAGATGTTTCGGAAAATTTTGTTTCATAAAAAATCCTTTTTTTATTTTTTACATTTGAAGGTTAAACCTAGGTCTAAATGAGCCGAGCCTTGGGTATGGTCTATATCAAGTAATGGAGTGCTGCCGGCGGATGATGATGATGGTGATATATTCTTCATCTCGCCATGTTCAGCAGGAACTTTAGAGTACTACAGCAGCAGACTAAATATTGTACATTTAGACTACTAGAGATAAGATCAAAGCCACAGCAAGATATGTATATGCCCCGCTGGTTTCTTGTTGGTTCTTCCCAGGTATACACAGATATTTTCCGAACGAGTTTTAAATGAAACATAACAGTGACTTACAATAAGTATTATTTATACTCTATTATTGCATAAAAATGTCTTAATTTCACATAACTTTCCTTATGATAACTACCGTGGGTACTAGACCGCCTTTTTTTAATAGGAAACCAGCTGATACCTCCTACTAAAATAGCAATACGTCGTCAAGTTCTAGAGATCTGGTACTGCGATCTGCTATATCTTATCTAATCTAATCTCTAATAATAATCTAATCTAATCTTTTCTACAGAAGAAGAGGTCCAGCAGTTACAGGCTAATAAAAAAGAAACTTCGCCCCATATAAAATATACATGGAACGCATTAGAAGTAAATACAATACATATATATCATCGAAATAAATGAAGTATTTTTTGAAACGGACACTACACGGTTTTTCACCTTTACTTTTCTAAAATATTTAAATCTGTTTAAGGGGATATAGAAAGTCAGCTCAAATTCTAATTTCGCCCCCACTTCTCTGCGCGTCGTATGCTATGTACCGACATGTTTGTAATCACTAATACTGTAAATAGATAGGTCGTTAGATACTTATTTCATTAGGTTTATCATATTTATGCCTGTTTCTTTACGCCAACCCAGTTGCTTCTTATTTTAATTACGGTTATTTCCCATTTTAATTTTACGTCGTCCTGTTGCGTAATGTGTATCCTTATCGTAAATGACACATCTTCCCCCTTCAAAGGCCGAAGCGACACTGACCAGGTATATATAATGTACTCTGTGCACTGACCTAAAGACCAAAGAGTATAGTAAATATATAAGGAAACACTGACCGGGCGGCAGGAAACAAGCTTCAAGATGCCGATAGTTTAGGTAATTTCTTTTGACAGTGAAAAAAATGGTAATTTAAAAAATAAAAACATAAGCCCTGCTTTATAGTTAGTTCAGTTAGTATGCAAAGTTTCATGGTCTAATTTAAAGTATTTTATGAATACCAGCGGTTTATATTTCAGTTTGGTAACTTTGGATTTTTTTTCTATCGAGAAAATTTTACGGAATCGTGTTTTCGCCTGCTTTCGTACTTTCGCCGCACATAGTACTTAATATTAATCCTCAACTTTACCATATATTTATTTCATACCTAATTAATGCTGCAATATTTTCGATATAAGGGAGGATCTTGCAAAGCCATTTGAGTTTATATTTCCCCTTAACCATTTAGATGTGATTGAATAACGAACATCTAATCACCAACTTTCACATGTGTAATATTAGCATTATAAAGATGTTTTCTGATGTAACAAAATATAAAAATCTATTTCGTCGTATATTGAGTGTTTCTTTAATTTACGTTTTTTACGTTTACGTAAACGCGATAAAATGTGTTGGGATTTATTTTTATTTAACGAGTTAGTATTCGTTTAAATATAAAACATAATTTTCGGTGGTACTTGAATTTACACTGAACACACGTTTCGTTTTATAATTGTTATGGGGCGAATTTTTACTCGTCAATTAATGGTTATCCATCAAGTAAATTATAACTCGACCGATTATAAAAGTGAAACAATTGGACTATTTTATGCATGCAACTGTTATTTTCAATTTGTTTCTTTTTTAATTCATCCTGTGGATAAATTTTAACTAAGGATTGTAAAGTTTCTTAGGACCAGACCGAATTTCGTTCACGGCGGCAAAACTCAACAGGAACTAGAAATCTGCGCAGGCGTAAGTGTACTCTCTCTCTCTCTCTCTCTCTCTCTCTCATAGTACAATAGAGCCGTGGCTCATTGCTCTGGGTGTTTCAACACGCCAACTTCCTAACTCCGGGTTGCTGCTGAGAGGTTCTTGACAGAAAAACTCGCTAACTCATTTTTGTTTGGCTGACTTGGGATTCGAGTCCAGGACATCATGGTCAGCAGTCGCATTAACGACCACTAGACCATCGAGGCGGTCAAACCTCAAGTCTCACCATAGTATAAAAAATAAACGAGACTGTCATACAATAGCAAGTTTTGTTCACCTCACCGATATAACCCTAACATGTCTGAATAAATACGGTGAGTGTATCCGATTTGGGTACCGACTCAATATTTCGACGTTTTTTTGCTGAAACCTTGCGATACGCCCAGACTCCGGTTACGTAAGCCCATATAAGATGCTTGGCACACTTTGCCAACCGACAAATAAAATTTTTTATCTGTGCTACATTTCGTTTTGCAACGAATCGACGATAAACATGAATCATGCCATTTTATTATGCGTAATATATGATTTATTGGCATATGGTGGTAACGTAACAGAACTTAACACGCTATTTCGCCTAATGAGGGGTGTTAAGAACTGAACTTCTGTTAGATGTGATTCACGACAGTAGTCGAGTGGCGGATTTGAACTTACAACTCTTATATTCGCGACCCATAACTTTAAAATATACTCGACTTCAAAAAATTTCAAAGAATTATCAGAATTTTTTTCATGGGTTGAGGTATACGCTCTTACAGTAAAGTCCCTGAAAATATGCAGGACCTATCTATCAAAAAATTTGATTACACTAGTAAAATGTTTGAAAACCCTGAATGAAAACCGCTGAGAAAGAGGCGATCCCTATTAGGCTGTTTTAAATGTTTTCGTATTTAATTGTATAAAATATTATATTATTGTAAAGTGCCACTGGGTTCCTTCCCTGGTCAGAGCTTTCGAATCAGTAATAAAGCTCAAATGACTTTGAATAACTATTCTTGTAATCTATAGAATAAAAAAATGTTAATAAATATTACCGATAAAAACGGATTTTGACGTATATAGTTTTTTTTTAACTTATTGAATTTAAACATACACTCGAAACGTGTTGTTTAAACATTGTGGAATAAATAAAAGTTATATTCAAGAATAATATTCCCGATTGAAAAAAAAACTAAAGTATACTAATTAAACGGGGTTAAATACTTAAAATTAAGTTTCGTTTAATATATAGAAATAACGTAATATATAGAAATAGTGTAAACTTAAAAAATTACAACAAAATTATTTACTGTAATCGCAGTACTATTGCCGCCAATGAAAAACTAGTTGCAGTCGCCTCCTTGACTCAGGTTACGAGGAAATTATTATCATGAGTTGACAAGGTCTTCGATATTACGTTTCATTCATGACCATGCATCGGTAGGCGAAACTTAGCAGTGCGCTAACAAACATAATGTTATAATGGATTTATTTATTTTATTTATTTATTTAAACTTCGTTGCACAAAAATGTACAAAGGCGAACCAAACACCTTAAATTATTCTCTACCAGTCAACATGTGTTACTACTACTAAATGAACAGAGAACACTACTTCGGAGGTATAATATATAATGATTTATTCATATTTATATCTTAACACAGGTTTATTTTCGGCTTTCGAAAATGTGACCGTACCTCTCAACGTCGTATTCGCCTTTAATGGCTGTCTGTTCTCTACTCTATTTTTATTTATTTTATTTATTTATTTATAACAGGAAAACTTACAGCTTTTAATTAATACTATAAGGTATATAATATAATTTACAAAGTATGCCTATTAAAAGTTTTCACAGATGAGTAATCGGTTTGAGTAAATACATGCAACATATATAAGTAGATATAATTTATACATTGGTGTTGATTAGGTTTAAGAGTTCAAGAGTAAATTGCTACTGAATTCAGATGTTATCAATTTGCAGATAGTAGTACCACTAGTAGAAAAGAGGTCAGCCTTATCACAGTCCTTAGAAAATTTATTAAATGAGTTACATGCTCTTAAGAAGAATGAGTTTCGCCTGTAATTTGATCTACATAAAGAAACATGTAAGGGATTGTAATAGCGCAGTGAACGAGAGGGAACTGAGATATGTAATCTTTTTAATAAGTCAGGGCAGTCTAAACGATCTTGAGCAATTTTACTTAGTAAGACCAGGTCAGCTGTATAGCGCCTAGTTTGCAGCGGGAGGAGATGAAGATGAGAACACTGCAATTCGTAGCCTCCTTTGGATATATGAAATTTAGAACCTACATATCGAATGAATTTTTTTTTGAATCGCTTCGATTTTGTTAATATATATTTTATATTGAGGATTCCATACTTGACACGCATATTCGAGATGGCTACGAACAAGAGAACAAAACAATATTTTCATTGATTTTAACTGACGGAATTTGCAACAAGACCTTAAAATAAAACCCAGAGCCTTATATGCTTTATTAACGATATCTTCCACACGCTGATCAAACAAAACCTTAGTATCAATAGTAACTCCAAGGTCCCTTATTTTATCACAGCTAGTAACTGTCAAACCTTTAAGTGTGTAAGAAAAATAAAGTATATCACGCTTCCGCCCGAAAGACATAGTATTACACTTCGAAACATTCAAGTCTAATTTGTTACGGATACAATAATTATCTAAGTTAATAAGATCGTTTTGTAGGAGATTAGAATCATAAGAGTTGTTGACTACTCTAAAAACTTTCATGTCATCCCCGAAAAGCAAAAACTCGGAGTTCTGGAAGCATTTAGCAATATCATTGATAAATAAGACAAAGAGCAGAGGGCCAAGTAGCGAACCTTGCGGAACGCCAGAAGGGACACCAGCCCAGCAAGATGTAAATCCGTTTAAAATTACCGCTTGTGATCTGTTAGAAATATAAGACGTAAACCATCTAAACAGATCGCCCCTGATACCAGCAGCAGATAATTTTTGCAGAAGTATAGAATGGTCTATGCGATCGAATGCTTTGCTGTAGTCCGTGAAAATGGCATCAATTTGGTTTCCTTTATCCATGTTATAAGTAATAAAGTCCGTAAATAGCAAAAGATTAGACGTAGTTGATCTTTTCTGAAGAAAATCGTGCTGTTGAGGTATAATGGTATGTTTAATTGCAGGATACAACTGGTTATATACAATTCTTTCAAATACTTTGGCGATTAGACTTAATTTTGATATAGGAAGGTAGTTTTCAATTTGATTCTTAGCACCTTTTTTATGAATGGAAGTTATAAATGCGGATTTCCATCTTGCAGGCATTGAACCCTCAGAAATAGATCTTTTAAAAATAAATGATAAAGGTTTAGATATAGTTTCGGCACACTTAGTTAGGAAAATAGCCGGAATCCCGTCAGGACCAGCTGATTTGTTTAAGTCAAGTGATTTTAGCAACCTTTTTACTTCACAAAAACTAATTTCGATTGAAGAGATATCATTAGAAGTTATGGCAGCTATATTATTTAGGTTTACTGTTGAGTTAATAGATTGAATGAAGTTAGAATTAAAATATTGAGCAAAGAGATTACTAATATCTTCTCCTGAATTAGCAGATATACCAGAGTACGTCATACAAGAAGGATATGAAATATTATTCTTTTTATTTCTGATATAGGACCAAAACATTTTAGAATGACTTTTTAAGCTATCTTCAACATTACAAATGTATTTGCCATACAGATCTTTCTCAATTCTCTTTACCCTTTCTCTTAATAAGATAAATGTATTTTTATCACTTAAATTACCGTACACTTTAAACTTCTTACGATACTTATTTTTTTCATTAATTAATTTTATAAGTGCATGGTTAAACCATGGTTGATATTTTCTTTTGTGTTTAAATGACGGGGGAACATATTTATCACGAATATTAGATATTATGTTGTAAAAAGTATTAACCGCATCATCAACGTTACCACTACTAAGAATTTCGTCCCAATTAGTCGAACCTATGTCTAAGTTTATTATATCATAATTGCCCTTACTGTAAGAGAATGAGACATGTTTAGAGTATGGAAGGGACTGAAGCTCGACAAAGTTAACACAAATTGATAAAGCTTTGTGATGCTGGTCTTCCGGCACCAAGGGGTCTTGGCAGTGTTCAACTTTTACATAGTCATTGGATAAAACGAGATCATAACAATGTTGTACGCTCAAATTATTGCAAGTTACAGAAATTTAAAGTTTCAATAAAATATTGCACATGTTCACCTTTAGCACCGCAAGCTTCGAGACCTGTTTGAGTATTAGACCAGAAAATAGAACTCATATTAAAATCGCCTATAATGAGGAATTTGTCATTAGGATTTGCTGATATAAGTGACTCTAATGTATTGCAAAAGTTAATAACTTGATCAGAGAAGGAAGCACCCATATTTTCATTACAAAGGTATACAGTACATATGTTAAGTTTTATGTGGCGCTTAGAGCGAGGGCATGATAGCGTCAATGAAACCCAGACATCTTCAGCTGAGGAACGCCAGTCAGGTTTGTCTACCGCTACGATGTTCTTGCTTACCGCTATAAGCACACCACCGCCTCGCGATTGTTTAGTTCGATTAAGATCACGATCGCGACGCCAAACACAATAACGATCATCGAATAATTCCGCATCAAATATGCCATCCAATAACCAGGTCTCAGTTAATGAGATAAGATCATAGTTGTTAATTGCAACATTACGATAAAACTCATGAGTTTTCGATCTAAGGCCCCTAACATTTTGGTAGTAAGCGTGTAAGGAAGCCATCACGATTATTTGAAACATTCAATACGAATAAAAGAATAAAATTTATACATAAGAAATTCAACTTATAGTGCCAGATAAAGTATTTGTTGGTTATTCGTGTAAAAAATAAATATACGGTAACAACTAAATAAAAAGTTATAAATAAGATTTCAAGCATTAAAATTGTGTCATGTACACTTATTGAAAGCACCAAAAGTGCACGGTAATAACTAACTATTTTTTCCTATACCATCTTATATGAAAATAATATGCAATAAGTACATTTGTTTTATAAACCAAGTTTGGTACTATAAGCGGCAATACACAGAAATTAAAGCGGTTGTCGAAATTCACGGCTTTAGTGTAGAATATTACTTGTGAAAATACAAATGAATAAATTGAATAGCTAAGATTAGTAATACGAGTAATTAACAATGTAATATAATTACAGCCACTAGATACTTTTACTTTATAAAATTCACAAAATATATAATATACTACTATATAATAAAACGGTAGTAAACAAGTGACATCGTTATAAGTATTGTTTACTGCGCTGAGAAGGAAAAGGCGACCCGATATATAAGAAAATATAACCAAAAGCAATAAATGGTAATAGCGTAAGTGGTTATTAGAAAATAAATTAATATGGAACCGATCGTGTTTACTTACAGTTGCAGTGTGAGAAGTGATCTCTGGTATAAAGATAATAGGAACACAAATTGCATGCAAACAACAATTTAAACAGGTGGGTATTAGGCGTAACTGCAGACAAAAGACTGTGATAAGGCGGAAAGAAACACCGGTTCTCAAACTATGTTTGGCTGTTGAAAAATATATGTAAATGTCTAAATGACACCAGAAACTTAAAAGTAATAAATAAACAAAGGAGTATTTATAAGTTAACGCAGCTAGACTAGGTCCGATTCCGATTTTATATTGTAGACTTGCGATGTATCGATTTTCCTCACAAATATCTTCCCGTGCTTGACCCATACGTATTTGTAGTTTTTTTCTTTTGCAGCAGTTTTATCTTTTTCTTTTCTTCATCATCTTCATCTTTTCATCTTTTTGGAATAACTAAGGTGATCATTTATGTAAATACGGGTGTTTCCTTTTAGACAATATCTTCCGTAGAAATATGTTTATGCAGGCGAGAAGCTGCGATGAAGTTTTCTTTCATATATTTGTTGATAAAGGAAAGAATAATAGGCTTGGTCTTGTTCGACCCAGCATCTCGCGTCTGGACACGTGTTACATAATTAATGTTACTCTTCAACACAGGATAGGTTATTATAGATCCTAATTTAGTTACAATATCAAAAAGATTCTCCCCAGGTTTAAATGGTACTCCCTTGATTTCGACGTTATTTGATCGAAGCCACTGATCTTTTTCATTAATTTCTGCTTCCATCTTGTTTATCTGTTCCTTTAGGGACGATATTTTTTGCTCAGCATTTTCGACTACTTGAAGTCTTTTTTCAAAGTTATCAAGCTTTTTTAACATATTGTTTTTAGATTTACGTAGATCTGAAATATCGTTTTTGATTATTCGAATATCATTGATGACTTCTTGAAGGGGCAGTAATTGGCACGAAAGCTTCTGCAGTTCAATCATAACATTATCAAGAGTAGGTTGACGTGTAGTTTCAGGAGGTGGTGATCCAGGCCGGGTTGATTGTTGAGACGTCTTACAGTAAACACAGCGCCACGATGACTGTCTATCTCCTAGCTTGCGATAGCCAATTTCAGTTATCCCAGAACATGGGTAATCGAAGAACTTACACTAGTTACTAGACACTTCCTCACAACATTTACCACACACCACCATATTGAAGTTAGTAGGAAATATTCTATAAGTTTGAGGAACACTTGGTAATGGATGTTGACAATGGTACTTATATTTTTACTAAAACGTTTAGAAGCGAAGTATAGACGTGTGTCTGATAAGAAATCTTGAACCGAAGTGATTTTAAATGATTTGTCCTCCCCTTCCTACCTGAAAGATTTCGATACTTTTCCTCCAACTACGATAGGGTACTTCGCTCTTCAACTAATCTGAAGATTTCAGTTCCACTCCATTTTACTGATTTTATCGGCAATTCCTTTAGGTACTGTTCAGGCTACAATGTCAATTTAGTACTGCTACCTTTATCCAGACATACCATAATATATATAGTATGTGTGTATGTATATATGTATTACCGATAATTGTTATATATGGATTATTATATATTTGTTTATATTCATATGCATTAGGCTTATTTTTACAGGTATGTGTTCTATATAAATTTATTATATTTAGTTATTTAAGTCACCTGCCACTAATTTCTCACCACGCCATGGGTTGACAGGCAGAGATTGTTACCTGGCATTAAGCCCGCCCTTTAAAACTTTTATGGTTAGTATAATAAAGTATTTAAATAATATAAATAAAATATGATTTATAAGAGAAACAATTAAACATCAATACAATAACTAATTATATGAAAATTAATTAAGTACGAGTATAACTCATGCATGTTTAAATAAAATGTTTCTAATTATGAATAAGATAACCAGGTCCCGTGGGTTTTGAAAGCTTGGATCGAGGATGTGTGCTATCCCACAGATGGAGGAACTACTGCCTCATATCACAACAACAACCTGCAGGTGGAAGGACTGCTACTCTGTCTAGAATTCCGCCAGAATAGGAACCACTCAGTTACTCATTCTTGCTGCTGAATAGCAGCGCTTGCTCTGCTGTGTCCTCCTCTGAAGGTATAGAGACTCAGTGTATTTTTTTTGTTTGGCTGTAGGTGTCCATAAACAGATGCCTCTTACCATCGGGTACACTGTAAGCTTGTTTGTTTATTCAGTTTTATAAAAACAGAACGTCTTTAAGTTAGAAACAGTAGCTTGTAGCTTGCTGAGCATAGCTCTCTTCGTAGCACGCCGAGGGATCTTAAGCATCCCCATACGGCCAGCAGTGAAGGACCATTTTTTTATAGAATAAGTGTGACAAACGAGCACACAATCCACCTGATGGTAAGTGGATGCTGTGGCCCATAGACATCTACATTTATCCTCGATTAAGAATCAAAACGCAGATGCGTTGTCACCCATGAGGACGAAACATAGCAGTTATTGAACAGCTATTTTACGCTGGTATTCTGTGAGAGCGTGAGCGTGGTCCTTCCTCGGTCGAGCCGACCCATTTCCGCTACAACCATAATATAGCTGCAGCGTGGCTCTACCACGTATACGTACATATATCCATATGTCGTCACTAGTTACACGCACTGGATGTACTCTCTTGTTTTAATATTTTGGGGAATAAGTGTCGGAAAAACGTCATAATTTTGAGAACTTTGACCAGTTAAGCTAGTTTCATCGATTGACCTCTTCTCTTCTCTTCTTGTTTTAAGTGGGAATTACCCAGTCCGACAATATCTTCTAGGTAAGCATACTCGTCAAGACTTCAAGCGTATATATACAATATGTAACAAAAACGCTGTGCGCCGCGTTAACTGAATTGTCAAACTCAGTATTCAAACCTATGAAAATAATTTTATTTCAAGAAACTCGACCATAAATAAATTAAATTAAATTAATCTTCATTTGCAAAATGTATGTGGTTTTCAGGTATTTTTACCTCGGACACTTGCATCGGCAAAGCTGGGTCTTTGGCAATACTCTTTTCCCGAAGTGAATTCAGAGGTACCTACTTCTCAACCACAAACAATTTCCATATAAAAAATTATTTAAGCTTAGTGAAATTTTTTATGGTAGAGTTTTCTGAAGTAAAGTTATTTCTATACGTTTGAGTACTGGTTTTGATAACGCACTTAACGGGAACCACAGGGTTTTTGTAACATGTTGTATATCCGTACAATTTTGCTAATGAGTAAAATATGAAGATATTCGACTCCCAATATAAGTCAAAACTTCGGTGAAATTAGGCGCTGACGTCAGGTCACGTTCGGTTGGCTCGACGGGCGGCCTACGCCCCACCCGCATTTACAAATTATTAATTTATTATCACGATAAATCTTTTAGATTTTAAAATTTTAATCATATGTTTATCACCCAATAATAATAATATCATGAGCACGAAATGAAACGTTTTAAAACTTTAATACGATTGATTGCACGCGAGTTCATTGAACGCAAATGTAATGAAGATCTGGCATGATGAAAATTACTTTTATCTTTTTTGTAACTGTTAAATGTTAGTGCAAAATAAGCAACTGTAGGCGTTGGCTTCTGCCCAATTAGTAGTTTCCAATTATTTTTATTTGCAATGGTTGTAAAAGAAGTTGCTTCACCAACAATTTTTATTTTTTAGAAAAGCTACACCGCCACTATAATGATTTTTACTTGAACTTTTAAAGTGTATATTACTGGCAATCTACACTACGATTTCAAAATGTAAAAAAAATAGAAACATTTGTTAATAGAATGTAATTTTTCTACTAATTGAAATATTTGACAGATTTCGTGGCGGGTAAGTTAAATTGTTAGAAAAGTGTAAATATTATTATTTCTATCTGAAATTTTAGTAAAATTTTTAATTTATTGAATTAGAAATGAAATAAAACAAACTATGAATATTTCTAAAAGTAGAAGAATTAAATTATTATATTTAAAAAGATGTGCAAAAAATTAAAGAGATTAATTACATACATTCATTCATTTTCTTTTCTTCTTCTTTTTATTCATTTATTTATTTGTGTATACAGTGAGTTAGGTAGTGATATATATTTATTTTAGTTCTAGCCAATAGAAGTAAAATAGATAAGATAATATATAGATATTATAAAAATACAATAATCCAGAGTGTGTTAGAAAATATTCACAAAATGCTAGGTATATTGATGTATGAAAAGATCGTGCAATGTACATTTTAAAAACTTTTATTTGAAACGCAACTTTTCAATGATGTTGCTCTGTGCGACCTGAGTCCTTACTGGGGAGTGAGGACATCTGGTAAGCGGAAGATTATTTAAACTTATTAAATGCCCAGGCATGCACTTTGTGCCCTTTATAGGTACGATAATGCAGAAATATAAGAGTACTATATAATTTACTCTGATTTATTATACTTGACATTAATAAAGGATAAAGTCGTGACGGCGTCATAGATTTAGGTCACAGTTACAAACCTAAGTTATACAAACACGTATTTTAATAGCTGCATTCAATTTCAATGTTAATTTTAATTAAAAAGTAAAGTAAAATTGTAGCAACCTACGTATTAGAAGCAAATGTTCGTTTTCGTCGGAACAGTCTTGTTCTCTCAGCCTCTGTTTTTGGTATTACTCTGTTAGTATGTCGGTTCAAATAGTAATTAATTTTTTACTTAAGTATCATATATCACGATTATGTGGTATCAATATACCAGTGACCCATCCCGGCTTTGCTTGGATAATGTAATAACGTGACGTTATTATGATTTATTTTTTCGTCTTTTCAAAAACAATCTTAAAGTTTCTAAGATAAAATATAGCGTAGATTCATTTTGGAATCGTTCTCTATTCTAATATTATTATTTGTGAACTAAGTATAAATCATAGAATAGTTATTTATAAATGTGAGTTATGCAAGTTGTGAAAATAAAGTATTATTATTATTATTATTTGTGTTTTGTTTCAACTCAATTTGTTGAGTCAATCCTAATAGTTGCTAATGTCTTAATGGCATATAAATAATCCCTGAGTTTAATGGAACCAAGTTGTTTTAATATTAACACAAACAAACTCGCACGCACGTATGTGCGCACGCACGTATGTGCACACGCACGCACACACGCATGCACCCTCTCATATATGCATATTTGTCCATTAATCTCATAAATTTGCTTGTTTTATTGTTGCTCTACCCATAGCTGTCATCACAAATATTAGTAAAATACAGAATTTGCTATCAATTTTTATAGCGTTAGGTGACAAACGAGCGCACAGCGTATCTGATGGTAAGTGGATGTTGAGACCCATACAATCCCATACATTTTATCCTCAATTAATATTTTAAAATCAAATTGCAAATGCGTTTTCACCCCTGAGGACTAAGATGGAATGCTTCGATTCCGGTTAATAGGGTGTCCGGTTCTCTACACTCACCATACGAAACAAAGCAGCATTACGCTGCTATTTTACGCTGGCATTCTGTGAGAGCGTGGTCGTCGAGTGTGGTCGAGCCGACCTATTCCTGCTACAACCATAATAATATAGCTGCAGCGTGATTCTATCACATAAAAAAGTATAGTATCTTTATTGTGAATGTCCATTCTCTGTATTTCTGTCTATCTGTCAGTCGCGCTGTGTTGATGTGTGTTGGCGGACTTCACATTTATTTACTCTTCATTTTCTCTTTAATAATTCTATAAAAAAACCAGATAGAGGATTCAAATAAAGTGCCCGGTTACCAGTAAAAGATAATGTCCGGTTCTCGTCATACGAAGCACAGCAGTATTATGCTGCTATTTTTATGTTAATATGTCTTTCTTAATGCGTAGAGCAAAAATGTGGAATAATTTGCCAGCGTTTACCAATTTTGATTGAATACCATAGCATTAAGCTGCAATTTACACTGGTATTTTGTAAGAACGTGGTTTAACTCCGGTCGATCTGACACATTCGTGCTACAACCACAATACAACTGCAGCGTGGCTCCACCACGTATAACACGTGTATATTCATTACTGGCATGAACGCCACAAAGCACTCGAAACGCCGGGATTATTTATCGAACCAATGCAGTTCAAACTGTCAAGTACCCACCTTTATTTTCAAAATCCTATTAAAGACCCTCTTTAATTGCGATGGTGGATTAAAAGGTGCGACGAACACAGATAAAAAATCCATTATTCTTAAAAAGAGGTACGTGATAAATGTGACAGGTCGTTCTGCCCACGGAGGCGTGCGCGCTCTCGTCTTATGCTGTATGTTTTTGATAATGTTCCTATGAGTCCGTTTGAGGACTTAAAAACTGAGTTTTAAATAATATTATTGACAGATGCAAATGATTGGAATGATGAAGCAGAAGATTGGCAGTTGCATTTTCTTGACAACGACTCAAAATTAATAATAATATCCTCCAGACCAGGTTTTCGGTTCTCAACACAAACCATACGAAACACAGCAGCATTGAGCTGCTATTTTAAGCTGGTACTCTGTCAGAGCGTGATCCTACCCCGGCCGAGGCGACCCGCTCGTGCTAAAACCACAATATAGCTGCAGCGTGGCTGTACCACGTATAGACATAAATGTGTTCATATACCAACGTTTCATATATCAACTGAAATAATATGTTTTATATGCAACTTATGTGATATACTGACCTAGTAATATAGTTTTCTTTGATTTTAAAAGATCAGATATTCGTATAGGTGTCATTCGGCAAATGTGTTCATATACACCATTCTTAATGTCCATGTTAAAATTTAAACTAGCTTTATGGATTTTATCGCGTTTATGAACTTACGCACCCACATAGGTGACCATTCACGGAGGGACTAAGATGATTGACGTTCCAATGTTGTTTATTAAGCAGTAGTAGATTGAGCCCTAATATTGAACGTCCCATGTTGTATCAATTCGGAAAAACTTCTGCTGACGATAAAAATGTAGTCGTAATTCATTCCTAGGGAGTTTAGAACTGAGTCTGAGTCTGTCCATTGTTTATGCATATATACAATGGCTAGAGTATAGAAAGTTCTAGAATATCTCAAGCACATCAAGAACAACACATCACAAGCTACATAATATGATGTTCTATTCTATTGTAATAAACATAGCGCTACACAATTCAGCTTAAAGTCAATGCTCATACCAAAACGGTCTGTTTCAACGAAATTACCCAACGTCGAATGTAGACCACCGTCCATTGCGACATGCGACCTTCGATTAAGTTGACAGGTGCTTTACTTGTCACATTTAAGCAGCTCAATAAACATGTGTGGTCACTGATGCATGAGCACAGTTTCCAGTACAATAAATTTTAATAGAATTTATAGTTCGATGCACGAAAATATTTTATATATACAAAAGGAAATCATACTCAAGAGTGATTCATCCATCCACATCAGTTCATTTTTAACACGCTTATAGTGACTCCACCTGTAATTTTTAGTTATTATTTTTGTAGTGAAAATTTCTTTGGCACATCGAACACTTTTGGGATGGGGATAAAGCACTGAGCCTGCGTGACTGTCACGCTGAGAGACATATATACAGATGTGCGTGTGTAAATTTAATATATAGCTCTTTTAGGATGGGGCAAAAGCACTGATCTTACGTGAACAACACGCCCAGGTACATATACTTCTGACGTGCAGTCCCACAACTGCGAGTTTTTTTTAACTATAATATTATTTGTCTTAAACTCGCTCGCATGGATTAAAAGTTTTTAACTTATACAAACGAAAGTCTTCATCAACTTATATAGGTGGGTATGAATTTACAGCCTATAAAAGTTGATGAAGTTGCCTTCTGAACATAGGCCTCCCCCATAGATTTGGGTGGGATTTAGCCAAAGTTGTCACGTTTGACAAGCGTGTTGGCAAACGCAGTTTTCTATGGGTATGAGTTATTATCAGGAAGATGCTGCGGCCATCTCCTGTTCCACAGTCGCTATGTGTGTGCGACACCCACGGGGCGATATAGGATGGTGGATAATTTTTCACTGCCACTACAGGGTTTAGGTATGAGTAATGGGGGGACTTATTTTTGAAAAATAGTCTAATGAGATAGAGTCATGCGACAGATTCCAGTACGAATGAGTCAGCTTGATGGTAGATGATCACGCGATCACAGAATATCGGCCTAAAGTAGCAGCATAATACTGCTGTATTTAGTAATGGTGAGAACAAAGCACTCTATAAGTATAAGTTTATTAACTTTTTTATATCACGATGTTATAGTTAATCACGGCTACCCATAAGATTACAATTATTAGATATATTATTATAAGTTCACAGTGTGTAGGACGGAACAAAAATTATTAATCCTAATCTGCGGTAACTACGGTTAACTATGACATCTGGACGTTGGACATCTCAGTCCCGCCCGTGACCATGGGTGCTGTAAAGTGCACGGAACGTCGGGAATACAAAAAAGTTAATATATGCGATAAAATCTGTAAAAACTAGTTTCACTCCATCTTATTTCTCAAAGGTGACAACAAATCTGCGTTTTGATCCGTAATCGGTTATGGATGCGGGTGTCAATGGTCCACAGTATCTTGTTACAATCAGATGGATTGTGTACTCGTTAGTCTATTACTTCTATAAATAAAACGCGATGGGTAAACGCAAACATCTTTGCGAATGACGACATATATGCATTTTGATTCTCTTACGAGTAGTAGAGTTCTACTTTACTTTTTTACCGACTTCAAAACGGAGGAGGTATTTAATTCGACTGCATGTTTTTTTAGTACCTATGTTCTTTTTTATTTAAAAACTGGTGCTTTTCGTGTGGACCCATACACATTTTATCCAAACCTGATCAGTAGTTTTTGAGTTATCCTTACTAATGCACATTCAATTGACTTTGACTACATTAATAATAATATAATAAATCATTTATTTCGGCCAACTTGTACATCCATATTGTGTTAGTAAAAATGGCTTACAAAATATGTTAGTATTTTATTAATTGGGATTAAAATTATAGTTATTACAATAATAATAATAAATAAGTTACCTACAGTTATATTTGTGACTATGAGTGACCATCAAGAGAAAAGGTATGTTCCCGTGATCGTCACTCTTCGCACAAAGCATTTACAAATTGGAGAAGTAAATCGATTTGCTAATGTCTTCAGGATGCTATTGGAACTGTTCCTCACTCTGCTAATCAGAGAGCTCGTTTTTTTACGAATGATGGCATCGAAGCCATCAGTTTGGTATTCCGCAAACATTCCCGATGCGCTGCAAAACCGCGGCAGGCCCAACATCATCCTGAAGACATTGTTATACTGGATTTGAAGAGTGTCTAGCGATTTCTTGGTATGTTTGAACCACAGATTTCCCGTGTACGTCATCTTCATCATCATCATTACAGCCCTTCACAAGTCCACTGCTGAACATAGGCCTCCCCAAAGTAATGCCACAAAGCACGGTCCTGAGCCACCTGCATCCATTGACTTCCTGCATATCTTACCAGGTCATCACTCCATCTAGTGGGGAGTCGTCCTACACTACGCCTACCGGTACGAGGCTGCCACTCGAGAACCTTTTCTTCCCCATCGGTTATCGGTTCTTCAAACTATATGGCCGGCCCATTGCCACTTCAGCTTACTAATCCGTTGGGCTATGTCGGTCACTCTGGTTTTACTGCGGATATCCTCATTTCTGAGTCTATCACGCATAGAAACTCCGAGCATAGCCCTCTCCATAGCTCGCTGAGCGACCTTGAGCGTCCTCATACGGCCAGCAGTGAAGGACCACGTCTCAGATCCGTAAGTCATCACTGGCAACACGAACTGGTTGTACAATCTAGTTTTTAGAGATTGAGGTATACCTGACGAGAAGATATGTCGTAATTTCCCGAACGCTGCCCAGCCGAGTTGAATCCGTCGATTGACCTCTCGGTCGAAGTTGGACTTACCTAGTCGGACTATATGTAACCCAGGTAAACGTACTCGTCAACAACTTGGAGCATAGTGCTCCCAACAACTACCGGCATAGGCGTGACATGGACATTAAACATAATCTTTGTTTTGTCCATGTTCATCCTTAAGACCTATCCGTTGGGAGGCAACATTGAGGTCATTGAGCATAGTGCTAAGGTTCTCCAGCGATTCTGCCATAAGGACTATATCGTCGGCAAATCGACGGTGAGTGATGTACTCGCCATTGATGTTAATACCGTATCCTTTCCAGTCCAGTAGCTTGACAACCTCGTCTTCCAATGCAGCGGTGAAGAGTTTCGGGGATATAACGTCACCCTGTCTTACACCTCTCCGCAGTTGGATAGGTTTCGAACTCTGGTTCTGTACTCGGATAGCCATCGTAGCCCTACTGTACAAACACTTTAGCACTTCGATATACCGACCGTCAACTTGGCACCGCTGAAGGGACTGAAGCACCGCCCAAATTTCGACGGAATCAAAGGCTTTCTCATAGTCCACATACGCCAGGCAAAGTGGCAGATTGTACTCTTCGGTCTTCTGTACAATCTGCCGCAAGGTATGTATGTGGTCTATGGTACTGAAGCCTTTTCGGAAACCGGCTTGTTCGGGAGGCTGGAAGTCGTCGAGTCTGCGTGCGAGACGATTCGTAATGAATCTCGAAAACAGCACGTAGACGCGGCTCAGAAGGGAAATCGGTCTGTAGTTCTTCAAGAGTGCGTTGTCGCCTTTCTTAAAGAACAAGACCACCGCACTTCTGCTCCATGCCTCTGGAGTAGTGCCACCATGGAGGAAGGAATTGAAGAGCTTCTGAAGGACCTCAAGTACCGGTGTTCCAGCCGCTTTTAGAAGCTCCGCTGTAATTCCACCCTCGCCTGGGGCCCTTCCGTTTTTAAGGTGCTGGAGAGCCATTCTAATCTCACATAGACTGACGTCCGGGATATCATAGGAATAGTGTCGGATAGGACTTGCTCTTGAATCGTTACTCACATTTGCGTGTGGCTCCAACGATGATGTGTACAGCTGCCCATAGAACCTCTCAATCTCACTCAAAATCTCAGGTGTCCCGGAAACGACGCTGCCACACTCAGTCTTCAGCTTTGACAGTTGGCTCTTTCTGGCAGACAGATCTCTGGCAAAGACTTTGGAGCCCTGGTTCCGATCGATCGCTTCTTTAATACGAGCAGTATTAAAGTTGCGTAAGTCTCGCCGCATGCATTTGGAGATCTGTCTGTTCAGTTGCCTGTATGCTGTCAAATCTGTTGACGATTGCAGCCTCATCTCCCGTCTAACAGCCATGAGATTAAGAGTGTGATCGGAGAGTTTTTGTGTTCTTCTGCAGCGGGTCTTGCAGAACTTAGCTCCGATCGCATGGACATTTACCACGAGCTTGTCGTTCATATCGTCCACTGCATTGCAATCATGTAGGCACTGAAAGCGATTACGTAACTCGAGCTGAAAGTTTTCGGGATTCTGGATTAGAGCACGAGGGGGACGGAGCGTTGACTTCATTAGACGAGACCACTCCAACTTAACGTTTAAGTTCAGTGTGCCTCTAACCATTCGGTGATCGCTGCCAGTTTTCACCCTTGCGATCACTGAGACATCACTGAACAGTTGGCGTTTGGTCGTCATAATGAAGTCAATCTCATTTTTTGTCGAACCATCGGGGCTCGACCAGGTCCACTTCCTGTGGGGCCGCTTCTGGAAGAAAGAGTTCATCATAAAGAGTCCCTCTTTCTCCATAAAGTCGGCCAGCTGCTGGCCCCTTCGGTTCCGTTGCCCTACTCCGAATTTCCCTAACTTCAGCTCACCGTTTTCTCTTGTGCCTAGTTTTGCGTTGAAGTCTCCCATCAACACCGTGTAGTGGGTTTTGGAGGAATGCATGGCTTTGGAAATATCCTCATACATTTCCTCCACCTCCTCATCGGGATGTGCCGAGGTTGGTGCGTAAACCTGTATGACCTTCAGCGAATACCGTTTGGTGATTCTGAGTATCAGGTACGCGACCCTCGTCGACACACTCTCAATCTTTACAACGTTGTTGACGAGAGACTTGTGGACGATAAATCCGACACCTCCTTGTGACAGATGGTCGCCCTCCCGGTGATAGAACAAGTTGCCGGATTCGAGAATCACCGTGTCCTTCCCCTCTCTTCGGACCTCGGATAATCCTATAATATTCCAGCGCAACTTGTCTATCTCTTCTTCCAGCTCCAGGATCTTTTCGTCAGTCCTCAGGGTGCGTGCGTTAAATGTTGCCAGGTCGAGTCGTCGTAGGTGGCAACCGAACCTCCACCGGAGATTCTTAGCACCCCTGCCCCGCCGTTACCATGGTCGCCATCGTAGCCAGGAATAGCGGGGCCGCCGGGGACTGGGGGCCGTCAATTTGTGTAATTGTTCATGGAGGTATATTGCCATAGTTGCCACGCTTGGCGAGCGGGTTGGCAACCGCAGTTTTTTTTGTCGTACAGTTGCTGTTATCAGGAAGATGCTGCTGCCCATCTCCTGATTGTTTCCCTCTGTCGCCTCTTACGACACGCACGGGAAGATATGGGGTAGTGGATATTCTCAACCGCCACTACACGGCCGTGTACGTGCTTTGGCAGTATGCCTTAAATAGCGTCACTTTAACCTCTTCGGTACAGCGAGAAAATCTGCGAGTCAACATGTTACCTCTAACCGCCAGAGCCCTTCGCTCCCTTTCAATATCATTATCGTCTTTGAGGCTGCTTGAGCGCCCAGTGATGACATGCACATTGATGATGTTCTCATTCTATTTATATTGCAGTTGATTGTACAATTTTTTCAATTTTACAACTTGTTATATTAAAGAATGCGTCATCAATGAGTTTACCGTCGACATCATGGTATGTTACATAAATCAAACACCGATTAAGAATCAAAATGCAGGCGCGTTATCACCTCAGAGTCTAAGATGTAATTCCTCGTTCCGGGTATAAAGGATCTCGTGTTCTCTGCAATACAAAAACAGCTGCATTATCTAAAATCTATTAACAGCAAAGCTGTGCTGTGCGTATGATTCCAACTAATACTTTATTACTGTTATAAGTACAGTATGTGAAAAAGATCCGGATAGTTTAAAATTGTTAATAAAAATACTATTTTAAAAAATAAATTAAACTTGGTACACGCGACCATGTAACCAGTACTAGATGCATAATTTTACCGCAGTCTTATGCAATGGCTTGTAGATCTACATACTACCTATGTATTGATAGGGTTACCATGTGCTGAGATTTGTTGACAGCAATTAATTAATGTTACTTGTGCTAATTAAGAATGTTCGATACATATATATGTAAAACATCATCACCATTATTATCATCACAGCCCCTCATATGTCAACAGCCGAACATATACCTTTTTAGACGTAGAGGCAGCTATATTATGGTTGTATCACGAATGGGTCGGTTTGACCGGGGAAGGAGCATGTTCTCATACAATACCAGCGTAAAATAGCAGCTCAATGCTGTTGTGTTTCGTATGGTGAGTGTAGAGAACCAGAAACCCTTCTTCTTACATACGAGCGGTTCCATCTTAGTCGTCAGGGGCGACAACGCATCTGCATTTGTATCTTAATCGAGGATAGACGTAGATGTGTATGGGCCACAGCTTCCAATACCATGAGATGAGCTGTATGCTCTTTGTCACCTTTATTGTATTAAAAAAATCCTTTAAAGAGGAACTCTTTAATGGGGCGATGCATATCTACATCAATAGTTGGTGTATAATTTGTAAGTATATAAATCATTATGCGTGTATTTCTATATGTTGATATCATGTTAAATAAAAATGTTGTATTCTATTCTTTCATATTTGGATGAAGTCTTCAGTTAGTTTCAGTTTCGTGTTTGGATGCAGTCTTATAGATACGCTAGGTTGATAGTACACGTAGACTTGAAAATTGTGCCGAATATTAAATGGTAGACCCACGCTGCTATTTACATATAGGGTTGTAACACGAATGGTTCTGCTGAACGGGGGTTCATTAGCACGCTCTCACAGAATATCAGCGTAAAATAGAATGTTGCTGTGTTGATTATGGTGAATATCGTGAAAAGGAAACTCTTTTTATTGGAAACGAGGCATTGCATCTATAAGATGTTCAAGGTTGTCACTCCTGAGACACCTCGGGAGTGACAACACATCTGCATTATGATTCTTAATAGAGGATAAATGTTTATATTTATGGACGCAGCATCCGCTTGCCATCTAATGAAATGTGCGCGCATGTAGCCCTTATTCTAAAAAAAAAACGACGGGTTGCACTGTGGGAGTGCCGGCAGAAGTGAAAACTTGAATATTAAAGTTGTGCATTTTTGATATTTTGAAATGATTAGGGAATAATTTTGCACGAATTTCTTTAATTATCACACACGAGCATTCGCGCAAGCGCCCTATAAGCGCATAAGCGGGCTACATACGACATGATATCGGTGGCGATCTAGGGTGGAGTAGTGGGGACGCCTCCTAGATTGCCTCTAAATCGTGTCGTATGGAGGGCCATCCTAAGTCGTGACCGATATCGCCTCCTTAATCGGCTGGCAGGAGCAAAAATGCTTCCTACAGCCGATGCTTCCTAGATCGGGGCCCCGCCCCCTCCGTACTGCGTGTGTGTAGGCGCATCGGCCCGATTTCTTTGCCGGCAGCCCTCACGGAAGGAAGTTAACAAAACAGTGATACTGAATGACCTTTTTTATATAACAAAATTTTTACATTTTAATCATGTAAACGGAGCCTATGGCGCTGATATTTTACAAAAATACAAAAAAATGAATAAAATAAATAAATTAATTGAAATTCTATCGAAATTCAAATCATATCCACCCTAGCCTGTGACCCTGCGAAGTGACAAGGTCAAGAATGCCTACTAAACTAATTATTGCCGTTCTTAAAGTAGGGTGTATGAAGTGAGTAAGGAGAAAATAAAGCCTCTCCTCAACAAATAACTCTTATTCCAACGCTATCAACACAAGACCGTACTCATATTTACGTGCCTTCATCCTCTCATTAACAACTAACTCTTATTCCTACACCAACTCCACATCAACAAACAAGCTATATAAAAGGGAGTATGTCCGAAATTAGAGGTTTCTTTATGTTTAAAAAAAAGATATAAGCTATTTTATTTTTGATAGTTTTAGTCCATAAATAAAGATTACATTAAAAAAATAAAAGTATACATATTATTATACAAAAGTATTTTATTTCTTTGTTTGTTGTGTGTAGTACATAACCCGATTTTGACCAAAGCAGAAATGAACAAGGAGAAGAAATAACTAAATAGCATAGATAGGAGATGATGTTTTTATATAAGTGGCGAAATCATTTCTAGAAGGTAAGTAAAAACTGTCTTTATCCATCCGGAGAAAATTAATCACGTCTTTGGATTACAGACCATTTAGTAAGTACGTTTATGTGGCTTAATTTTTGTCTCTTTTGGAACCATTTTTCACCCAGCAAATACTCTTTTTCTATTTTCGAATAAATTTACCGAGATGGCTAATTCCAAACCAACACGTTGGTGTTTTAAGAGAATCGGAGGCATTTTGAAGAACTCTACCGCATATGCTTTCCGCTCCAAGTCCGAACTCGTACTGCTAGGCAGGCCCGTGTTCCCGCCCCAAAGCCCCGATTTCTTTCCACCCTAGATCGCCACCGATATCGCCTCGTATATAGCCCGCTATACATTTTCGCCGCGCCGTAGAAAGAGAGGGGGATACTTCCTTTCCCACGCCGCGCCGGCTGTCTCTCTCTCTCTCCATCCATCTTACGCATTTTCGATCAGGGTCATGTGTCCTGACGCGAGTTTAACATTTTTACCCATTACAAAAAAGTGTACATCGCCGCTAAAGAAGTTTTCACTTCAAAAAACTTACACTCAAATCAGGAACAATTTACCCCAAGTCAACGTACGCCTCGGATCTCTGAAATAGCATTTGGTAATTCGTGTATATAACTTAGCAACCCGAAACAGATTTACACAGATCGGTTTCGCTAGCTTCAAGCAAGGCGTGCATGGTGCCTCCATCACGATTTAGCTATTTATTTCCGAATCCAAACAACCACATAATTGCTCGTTTCATTTCGCAACCCATCACCGTATTATATGCTGAATTACGTGTGGTTAAAGTCCAAATTCGTGTAAATTTGCTTGTGTGCGACAGGGAGTATATAGTACGTGACGTAGCTATGGGTTAATGAGTGCGACATGGCAATTTCTTTTGTGGTGGTGATAAGGAGGATGATAATGTGTGGCCATGGCCTAAAGCTGTACCCTACATGCGATTGTGTAATTGATGCTTATTTTATTGTTTCTTTTTAAACGTTACAAAATGACACAGAGTGGAAAAGTTCAAACAGTTGCTTGTCGTAACTTTTAGTTAGTCAGTCTGCATCTATATTTTTTATAGAATAAGGGTGACAAATGAGTACATAGTCCACCTGATGGTAAGTGGTTGCTGTATGCCTCATTTACAGTAAAAGAGTCTTCGGTTCTCTACACTCACCATACAAAACACAGTCTGTGAGAGCGCGATCCTTGCCCGGTCGAGTAGACCCGTTCGCGTTTACAACTAATGTAGCTGCAGTTTGGTGCTACTACTTATAATTGATTTACAATTTGTTTTAGTGTCAATATTTAAAAACAAAATTTACAGTAATACATCGGGTCGGGGGTGTGACTTTGAGAATGAATGAATATGTCACCTTTAACCATATCAACGGCAATCTCGACGGCACGTGATGCACGATATTGATTAACACAAAATGTTTTGACAACCCTTTTTTCCTTGTTATAAATACAGTCCCACCTGGTGGTAAGTGATGTTGAAGACCCAGAAGATAAATTGTAATATTATTTTAGCATCACAAAAGCCTCTTAACTCTTGGCTTGAAGACACAGATTGTTATAGGTCGGAAGAACAGATGCTGGCAATTATTCCACTCCCTTAATGTACAAATTACGAAGTACGAAACCGTTTAGTTCGAATGCGTGGTATGTCAACAATAAAGCGTGGAGACCCTTCAACCGTCTGGATGTACTTCAACCTAATGCAGCTATCTGACGGATCTCTAAAAAGACCTATGTCTTAAAAAGCTAGTTAATATGACATACTATGATTATTGATATGACATATACAACTTCATACTATGATTTATTGTGTAAACATGTACATAATATGTTTAATAAATCATAGTATAAAGTTATACGAAACTATCTGCAACTGCGCAGTGCGCGAGCGCCATCTTTGTGACGTCACAGCGATAACGTCTCGTGATTGGTCATCGGTGTCACCTTGCCGCGAAACCTACATCCTACACAAGAAACGATATTTACTTATTTTTTACATATTATTTCGCGCCGTCGGAAGCGTGTTAATAAATTACATAGTAAAATGTGTTTTTGTAATGTTTGAATAGACGTAACTGAGTGGGTTTAAATTTTTCGACAAAGTTAAGCACGGATTCGAAACGTCAATATATATTTTGTAATTTGAACAATTCACGATTTTCAAAGTTAGTTAGTTCTTTCATAGCAAGGTGATTGCTTTTTTTATAACGTTGGGCGACAAACGAGCACACAGTCCACCTGATGGTAAGTGGATGCTGTGGCCCATAGACATATGCAATTATCCTCAATAAAAAAATCAAAATTCAAATGCGTTGTCACCCCTGAGGACTTAGATGGAAAACCTTGATTCCTGTTAAAAGCTATATAATGGCTGTAGTACAAATAGGTCGGCTCGACTGGGGATGAACCACGCTCTCACAGAATCCTAGCGTATAATAGCAGCCTAATGCTGCTATGTTTCGTAAGGCAAGTATAGAGAACCGGCGACCCCTTTTACTGTAAAAAGGCGATCCATCTTTGTCCACAGTGTGAAGTTGCATTTGCATTTTGATTCTTAATCACTGTAATAGATGAAGATGTCTATGGACCACAACATCCACTTACCATCAGATGGAAATATAATATTCATATTAATTATGATCGATGTAAATTTGCATATGCATCTTTATTTTTCATGAAAGTAGGTAAGTGAAAACAAAAGAAACTTCGTTCGAGCCTACAATACACAAAGAAACTGCTGCTAAGAAAATAAAATAAATATTGTTTCAGTTGCATATTGGATCGCAGACACAAAATGGCAGCCTAACCAGCTATGACGCAGCGCTATTATTCTGTACATGCTTTGGTGCTACTCATAAAACTCAGGAGCAGTTGACAGATATTTTTTTTATAAAAAGGAAAAATGACACGCGAACATACAGCCCACCCTTTGAATATTCAATTGGTTTAATACTCAAAGAGCCCACCTGATGGTCAGTGTCTCTCTACTCCAGTCCATGGCTCCATGGACACCTTCAGCCAGTTTCAAACTAAGAACGCTACATATGCGTTGTCACTTCTGAGGACTAAGCTGTAATGTATTACAAAATTATTATTCTTTTAAAAAAGTATTACGCAGGCTGCAAATAATGCTTTGAAGTATTATCTGCCTGCCACATATGGACGCAATAAAGGGAAAGGAAGAGTTCAATATTATAATTACTTCATTTTTAATTACTTTTACAGTTGTATTAACTGTATTTTTGTATTAACTTCATTTTGTATTAACTTTACTGCATAAATATAAATATAGTGCGTGAGGGTAATATGTTCATCTGGTTAATACGAGTATAGTCACTTTCTAGTAACTCAAAACCTACAGCATTGTTTGCGTAGATGACTCTGTGATACGACAGCTCTTCATTAGTTAATCAAATATTAAAGTGTCAAAAGGGCACTGCTTCGTCGACGCTATTTTGGCAATTGATATTATTATAGTAAATATTTTAGTCGATTTCAGTATTGTGTAGTGTGGATAGCTTTTTTAGGTTGATTTTTCGAAGTGTTCCTAATTATAACCAAAGCTTGTTTGCTATTTTTTTCTTAATATATTAGTTATTAAGAAAAAGTTTTGGTTTTATAGGGCGGCAAAGCTTAAGGTGAACATGTTACCCTCACATAAGTACCTTATATATGCGTGTACATGTGTGTACATGTACATGCGTATAAAAGAGTACATGTACATGCGTGTGTAATAATGTAATAAATTCTTCATTAAACATATGATTTTAATTGAGCTGAAGGGGATATTTGGACTCTATTAGGACATGAATAAACAATTTTTTAAAATTTTATTTGTCCGTTTTTAAGGGGATGGAATCTTGAGAATGGCCGTTTTTTCAGGGGATGGAATCTTGAGAATGGCGTTTTCTCAGGGGATGGAATCTTGAGAATGGCCATTTTTTAGGGGATGTAATCTTGAGAATGGCCGATTTTTCAGGGGATGGAATCTTGAGAATGGTCGTTTTCATTGCATGAAATCTTGAGAATGGCCGTTTTTTAGGGGACGGAATCTTGAGAATGGCCGTTTTTTCAGGGGATGGAATCTTGAGAATGGCGTTTTCTCAGGGGATGGAATCTTGAGTTGAGTTGGTGATCATGAGTCTTGATTTATACTTCATAACTTACCTTCATTTAACTGCTGGGACTACCTATGAAGTCAATGTTGATGTATGTTCGGCAGTTAAAACTTAGGTAAATAGTAGACAGTTTCACACAAACGCAGAAAAATTGTCCACTGTTACTTCGTTTGTTTTTAGAAAATAACATATCGTCAAAAATATTTTATCTTTTTAAATATTTTATTATATATGGAAGGGTTCTCAGCAAAAAATAGAGAACAATGTCAGGAATGTCTAGGCTATATTTTATTCGAAAAAAATTTCTTTTAGTTAATCAAAAAATAGATAAATTATCGTTGAGGATTTTCATAAATATAAATTCGCTTAATACTAGATCCCGGCCAGTGCACGGCGAGTCCCCAGTATGCAATAAAATAAATATTAAATGATTTTATAACTGTATTATGGGACAATGTACAGATTGCAACTGCGATTGGAAGCGGTTTATTACTTGCGACTTCGGAGCAGGTCAGCGCACGTGGGCGAGTCGAGGTAAGGTGACGTCAGGCAACCTGCGTCCAATCCGGTAGTCTCAGCGGAAAAACAATAATTTCTCCATAATGATTTCATATATTTACGCGAACACTACACATTGAACAAAACTTCTTTTACGGATTTCTTCGCGTTTAATATAATTGATTTTAATTTTCGAGGTTTCCGGTGCTTCTCAGCATCCATGGTCCAGTTCAGTTCCAGTCCCCTGTGACCATGGATGCTGGAAAGCACGCGAATCCTGGCGAACTAATGTCAACTAAATTAAACGCCATAAAATCCGTAAAAGTTGTTTTATTCAACGATTTCTGTGTTGAATTTGATACGTGCAGTTTAAAGGTAATACAGATGGTAAATTATACGTGGTAGAGCAATGCTGCAGCCTCGTTGTGGTTATAGTAGTAGAATAGGTCGTCTCAATCAGGAAAGGACTAATAGAAAAGAGGCGTTAAATAGCAGCATAATAATTGTTTATTCAGAAAATCAATGTAACCATACATAGCAGCTCTTCGATACTATTTTCTAGGAAGTTTCAATTTTTCTAACGTACATAAACGTCTAAACGTTTTATTTTTGGAGTTTAAAACAAATTAAATAAATGTATACATAACTAGTTTTTGTCAAAATTAAACAGGATATTGTCATCTTGCAATACCAAAGTTTTTATTACGAACCTGTGAAATCTTAGAAGTATAGGTATGTATTTTATTAATCTAAGAATGAAACATTTTTAATGACATAAATACATGCTTTCGTGTTACTTTAACTTAATAAGTAAATATAAAAATAACTTGACAATGTGAAGCAGACTAAATCAATGACGACTGTATCCTAAGTAATAAAATGTAACAAATATCAAAGAGTATAACTTTAATCAAGTACGTTTTACTTTTTCGAAGTAATTTGGAATAAAAGGACAATTTTTTGCCGTTTTCACATTCCGACATATGGACATTCTGTTTATAGTTTTTATTAATTATTCACAATCGAAAATATTTTTATTCAACATCAAAATCTATTTACATTCATTTTTTAACCATAATACATAAGTTGTTTTTCAGTTTTTGTAGTTTTTTAAAAAAACGTTAACTCCACACCAGGATTTTCTCCTGTATAGCGGTTTGCATACATAAATTTTACAACGACAAATATCCAGACCCGGAACAATTTTGTAGGCCATACAAATTTTCGCGTGGGATTCGAACCCGCGACCCTCAACGCCGCACCTCGTTGCTGAGCCACTGCGCCACAGAGCCATCAGTCTACTCGCAGTACAGTTCCGCCAAAAATTACCAGCCGGTTCTACGCCACAGTTTTCTTATCACATATTATAAGACATTGAAAGTTAAAATAAATCTTCTGGTGTTGACATTAAATATCATAGATCTAGTATAATCTCCAGTAAATATTTAACGAGTGGGCTATAAAATCACATTTAATCTGTAACAATGTGTTACAATGTTATACTAACGACGCATTTAAATATGGTGTGAACGACAAATGACTGGCGGATTCTCATGCTACTTTATAAGGAAGCGAGAAGCGCGCGTGGAATGATAAGAAGCTTTGCCATAAAGTTCAGTTGTTTGCGGAAGATACGTCCAGTTTTCTATACGTATAAAACAAATAACTAGCTAAGAAAAATATGGCTCACCAGTAACAATCTCAATACGATCTGAAGAATAGCTCTTACTGAATACTTTTGATTACAATGTAACGTACACTGTAGTTTCGATAGGTATGAAAATACATCTCACAAGCACGCACGCACGTACGCACGCATATACGTACACAAGTAAGGAAGCTCGCACTCACGCATATACGCACTGTTATGGACTATGTGTTTAAGCTGGTTAAGGTTAGATGATGATGAGCTCTCATTGATTTTGATGATAGAAGACAGAAATTATTATGAATGAATCAGTCTGTGTATGCACCAGCCTCAGCTATTTCTACCTTTGAATGGCGGTGCATTCTCAGTAGTATTACGGTTTGAGGTGTTGTGTTGTTTGGTGATTTGAGTTAAGATAACAGGAGATCTTTTTTACTGGAAACCAGGCAATACATCTTAGTCCTCTGCGGTGACAACGTATCTGCATTTAGACGATAGATGTAGATGTCTATGGGCTACAGCACCCACTTACCATCAGATGGACTGTGCGCTCGTTTGTAAGCCTTATACGATAAATTTGAGCTCATAGTTTTTTTTACTTATTTTTCTCTGAAACGATCTTGCATAAGAGCCCAAATAATTTATTTAAAATTAAAAGTTTTGACTTTGACAGGTAAACGCTACAAACTTATAACACCCCTCTGTTTTCGTAGGGAGTTAAAAATGCCACCTGAAATAATGAATTCCAGATACATGTAACTAGTTATGTAAGTTAGGCTCATATTATCACACAAAGCTAGAGCCGTGTCACAATCCGACAACACGGCGTCATATTATGCGACGCATTTGTTCATTTGTCTCGACAGACAGACAAAGTATCCAGTTTTTCAACTTCAAACAAAACCGTAACAGAGATACTATAAGAGTAAAGTAAAGTCAAGTTACAGCCTATATACGTCCCACTGCTGGGCACAGGCCTCCCCTCATTTCTGAGAGGGGTTTAGGGAAGTGTTGGCGAACTTCACATGTCTTCGAAATATTTTTTTCTTTTTCCTCTTACATGCAGGTTTCCTCACGATGTTTTCCTTCATCGCCGAGCACGTGGTAAATCAGCACTTAAAATTGCAATTAACAATTTAATTGGTGCCGGCGGGTATCGAACCCAGGTTACTCGCGTTCTGTTATATTTACAGCGAGCGTTAACCATCTGAGCTACCACGGCTGATACTATAAGAGTGGAGAAATAATTTATTCGTATTTTATATACAAATTCAAAACATTTTTTAAAAAGTTTAATTAAATTTAATTATAATAATATATATTGCCATTTTGTGCGATAACTTGTTGCCATCTTATAGGTAGGATATAACCCCGTTGCTGTGGAAATCTTGTGATTTTCGATCAAAAAATACGACAAGTAGGTAGTTTTAACAGTCCTCTCTTGAAGTTAACCTAACACTACCAAAAGGATTCTGAAGAGACCGAAACAGGTGAAAATTTGAGAGTGCAAGGTCAGGATTATATGGTGGATGTATTAATACTTCCCAACCAAGATCTTTCAATTTATGCTGAGTGGCCAAAGATATGTCTAATCTGGCGTAATAATGATGATAACATATAATGATTCCGGCCTTTTTTTAGCCAATTTATTGATTGGGTCTCACCGGCTCGGTGGTAAAAGCTTATTATAGACCTTTTTTTAATTATTAGGATCAACAAACAGTTTACACAATATTTATTAATCTACAATACATTCACTACAACAAATATTACATTATAGTGCAACCAACACCGTCGACCACCAATTACTGTTAACAAATGTTGATATTGAGAATAGCCTACAATTTTTTCATCTAATACCATGATTGTGTTTTCAAATAACACAATAATAAAGAAAAATAATAATTATTGTAATAACCAATTAAACAAACTCATTCTCCTCTGAGTGCTGAAAGTAATTCTTTTTTATAAAACGATGCCCTTTCAATCCCACAATAAACACAGCATCATCTTATTATCCAGGTTTCGCTATAGTCTGTGGAGCTTGACGCCCTTTGACCATGATCGTTCATTACACGTTCTTGTCGTAGGTGATCCATTTTTCATAACCAGTCATCAATCTTTTCAAAATAGTTCGGTTTCATTACGTTTCATTAGAAAATCGCAAATAAGTACACGATTCATTAGGTTTCTTTCAGTGAGCTCGTGTGGTACCAAAATATCGAGCTCTTTTGTACAGCCAGACATTTTCAAATGCGTCAAAATTGTTTTGTGGTCAACCCTCAATTCTCCGGTTATGTCGTAACTACTAATGCTAATCTTGCTTAGCTTTTTAAACAATGGCATCAACTTTATCCTTACGAGGGCGATCAGAGCGAGCTGCATCTTTGACATCAAAATTAACGGACTGAAAACGCTTGAACCAACTTTGTGCTACTCTTACTAACACTATATTAGATCTATAAACGCCATAAATTTTTAGCTTTAGTTTTTGACGGCTTTGGCTGGACTATTTTCCCTTTTTTGCAATAAAAATTCAGAATGTGTCAAATTTCTTCGTTAGATTCACAAATTTTAGCGGACAGAAAAACAATAAAAAAGTGGCGGGAAAGTGGTTTTTTTACTTCTTATTTTTATTTTTCTTAATGTTCTATAGGTATTGATATTAAAATCAGCCTGATAAAAACAGTACAACCAAAGTTCAATTTTTAACAGTTCAATTTTATACAAACAAAATACAAAGAAACTTTTCCCCGACCTACTATAATGTTCAGATAAGTTATTTATACTTACAGCATTATATTTTTTTTTGTAATATTCGTAAATTATAAAAATATATAAATATCCATTCAGCAACATAGGATGACTTGAGATGAAATTAAAACTTTAAACGGTGAATAAATATTTGAACTAGTATTTGGTTTTCAAAAAGGGGTTTTCATACACTTCATTTACTGCAAAACTGTTCGTCAGCGAAAACGAAGCGTTTTTAAATATAGAAACCCAGCATTAGTGGTCAGAGTCCACACTCCACAGGATGATGTGTTGGATATTTAGGTCCAAGTTCGAAAACAGAAATTGATAGGTGACGGGCTGGTTGTGGTAGTGATCAAAGTTCAAGCCTCTTTTTTCGCCCTCTCGCCTTAAAAAAATGGGTCTAAGTATTGGGTGGGACTTCGAACGCAGAGCTTATTAAATTATTTGTACTTATTATATATAAGGTTTATTTAATAATATACTTATATGATTTAATTTATTGTATAAGCAAATCTAATATTTACCTTGCCTGTGTTTTCGTGATAAGTCCAAAAATGTTATAAACGAATATGTAATTTTTTTTAATTCTTTTTAAAATGTATCGTAGGAGCAGTTTACAAATATAAATTCAAGGACAAACATTCAGACCTGGAACAATTATTTGTAGGCCCTACAAATACTTGTTCCGCGCGAGATTTGAACCCACGGCCCACGGCGCAGCAACTCATTGCTAAGCTACTGCGCCATGGAGGAATTTGTTTTGATTTTTTTTGAAAATCTGTACCTTTATACATTTTTATATGTTTCAGTACTATAAATCTGTTACGAAAGCATTTTATTTGTTATTTTAAACCCAAATGTTTTATTTTACTCGTTTATTTGCAACAAATATTCTGTCATTTATACCTCTTGGCATGTATATCATTGCATATCTGTATTTTTAAGAGGTTATATTATGAAACGTCTACGATTTCAGATATTATGTAAGTAAAGCTTTTACTAACGTTGTCTGTGATTTCTGTAGATAACGGAAAAGTGTTATAAACATTAAGGTAATCTATAACTTACATTGATTACAATTATTTAATTTTGATGATTGTTTTTTAAACGCTTCAAAATAATCGGATTTGCTTATGGCAGCCCCTAGTGTGGAAAAGTGATCGAGGTTTATTATAATGGTGTGATTTGTCCCAACAAGAAATGATTGGTGGGGAAAAGTAGTCGAACACATTTCAAAGTGTCCACTATATTCCACCAGTGGGACATTTGGTGGGAAAAGTGAAATAAACAGATCCAGGCACTAAATCACGTTCAAAACATTCCTAGTTCTGCAGCAGCGTTATTTCCTTAACCTCTATACATAGCTCGGAGAAGTAATAAATGGAATGTTTGACTTATATTGCATTGTCCATATGTCAAGTAAGCGACCAATGAAGGAAAACCGAGTAGCCTTTATATGTATAATGTACAATAATGGCCGCCGCTGCAAGGTCGCGTACGTGACGACGGATATTGTCACGAGTCTTATCTGTGCTTTTATGTTCTGATTAACAAACGAAAAAGTACTTTAAAAAGACGGTGGCACTGGGATGTAAAAGAGCTATGCTGCAGCTATAATATTATAGTTGTAACACAAATGTATCGGTTCGACCGGGTCAGGAGCACGCTCTTACGGAATGTGGTAAGAGAAGAGAATCGGAGACCCTTTTTACTTTAACGAGGTATTGCATCTTAGTCCTGAAGGGTGACAACGCAACTGTATTGTGATTTTTTATTGAGGATAAATGTAAATATCTATGGGCCACTTCCACTTACCATCAGGTCGACCTTGTTCTCGTTGATCACCCTAATTCTCTAAAAAAGATCGCTTTTAATTTCAGCGTTTCTTCGGCATCGATTAATTTTTTTATATCTCGTGCTTTTGTCATATGTTAATAATGTTTCTACCAGTATTAGTTTGCACTGTCTTTTTTATACCATTCAAGGAATTCGTTTATCTGTAAGTTTCTCACGTTTGTTCTCTGCTCTGGTTACCTGGCAAATATTAATAAGCCTGTTATTTAGTGTTAAGTACTTACATCTGTACATTAAGCAACGATATACCCGTTCATAACGTTTATGAGACAGAAAGTGTTGGAATAAGGATTTAGAACTGCTGAAGTAACAGGCATTCTACTTGTCAGTCGGAAAACTCTAGACCGGTCTACTAGTAGATAGTCGGAGTTCGGAGTCGGAGTCTACACTGCTAGTTAATTATCTTGTATTTAACTAATTCTAAATTATTTTAACTATTTTAAGCTAGTGCTTGAGTTATAGCGCAACTATTGCTTATTGGTGAAGCAGCCAAATAGTAATTAAATACTATATATAATTATAATCTATATTTAATAAAAACTTTTTTATTAAATATAGATTGTAATAACAAATTTGTAAATAACTCGTATTTTATTTACTACTGGTTCGGTAACAAAGCAAGAACCCAAGCGGAACTTGTTGTTTTTGAAAAAGAACAGTTTACAAATATTATATTATAACAATTAATTATACATAAAACGAATTAATTCTTCCATAATTTTTTTATTATTTAATAACCCTCTATCCGCAATATTTTTTTAATAATGTTTTTAAGTTTTTTGATTTGACATAGCTTTAAAAAAGCCTATTCACTTTTGACTTATTGATAAAAAATATTTAGTATACAATATCCTAGGAAACAATTTAAGTTAATGATTAGTTTAAATAACAAATTGTGAATTTGTGATAAAACTACCAGTTATATTCATTAGTTACTGCAGCATATTATAAAATCATCATCATCATTTTATAGCTCATACAAAGTTCACTGCTCAATAGATCCCCCCCCCTCATAAATTGCCTCAAAGGAGGATATATGCCATAGTTGCTACGCTTTGTAGGCTTGTTGGCGTCCGAAAATTTTTATTATTATTATTGAGGTATTATCAGGAAGATGCCGCTATTTCCTATTCCATTTTTCCCTCTGTCACATCATACGATTCCGTCGGATACGATTCGGATAATATGGGGTCGTGGAAACCCTTACACCGCCACTTCACGGCGACGTAACATAAAATAATCATGATCATCATTACAGCCTTTCACTTGTCCACTGCTGAACATAAGCCACCTGCATTAATTGACTTCCTGCATGTCTTAACAGGTCTTCACTACATCTAGCTTGTGGCCGCCCTGCACTTCACTTACCGGTAAGAACACATTGCACACATGACAAACGAACACAATCCACCTGATGGTAAGTGGATGCCGTGGCCCATGGACATCTTGATCTATTTTCAATTAAGAAGCACAATACAGATGCGTTGTCACCCTTGAGGACTAGAGTAGATTGTCTCACTTTCATTAATAAAGGTCTCCGTTTCTCTACACTCACCGAACGGAACACTGCTCTATTAAGTTGCTATCCTAGTATTATTTGAGAGCGTAGTGTGTCCCGGGTCGAGCCGATCCATTCGTGCTTCCACCGCGCTATAGCTGCAGCGGGCTGCACCACGCAACCAACATATTTTAAAATACTTTTAATAAAATATATTTTTAATTTTTTTTATAATTATCGATTCAACACAAAACTGATAGGGAAAACTACTAAAAAGAAGTCGTAAATATTGGTATGTATTTATAATTTTTGAGAAGGAAAAGTATACAGAAATATATAAAAATATGGCAGTAAAACGGTGGCCGTATTATTTTGAATAATGACACATTGGATGACCTTGTCATGTGATGTCGTTTCCAGCACATAACCGCAGCCCCTTCGTGACAAGTTTCGGACTTAGTTCAAGGTTACAGCGGGTCGTCGAGTTATGTTCAAGCAAAGATAATCTTTTAAGTTTTCATAAAAAGATTAAAATAATGGTATCCTGCTTCTTGTTTTGCGACTCCAGAGATAAGAATACAATGAAGTTAGATATACTTCATACGATAATTTTTAGTGTTTACTTTGGTTGGTTTGAAACTTTAGTTAAAAGTGCGGAGCCAGGCAACTGGATCGGTATCATTTTCTTGATTGCAATAAAACACCATAATGAGCATATTTCGTGTATTCTATTTGGACTACCAGAAAATTGTTCGTTCTTTTTATAAAAGTCTTAATTAGCTTCATAGATAATTATTTATCTTTTTGTTCCTCCTTCCATCTATACACTTAATAGATGCCATGGAACGTTTTACATTATTACATTAAAATATCTTTAACAGTCGTAACCTCTTTATAAAATCAAACATAACAGAAAAATGTACGGGTTATGAGGCTAACCATGCATTGTAATAGTCAATTAATAATAATTAAAAATCTTCATTAGGACTTATGTAATGGGCTCTATTAATGATGACAATGAAATGTAGCTGAAAAGTAGTTTATATTTACATCATCATTTTACACGAGGTAAAGTCACATCTGCATCAATATTATGATCAGCTCGACTGGGAAATGACTACGCTCTCACAGAGTACCTCCGTAAAGTAGAAGCGTAATGCTGCTTTGAGACGTATGATGATTGACGGCTCCGTGGCGCAGTGGTCTAACATTGAGTTGCAGTAATGAGTGCTACGGGTTCGAATTCCGCACGGAACAAGTATTTGTATAGTCTACAAATAACTGCTCTGGAACTGGAAGCTTGACCTTGTTCAATTTATATATGTAAACTGGCTCCATGATACAAGAGAAAATTCTAGTGTGGTGTAACGTTTTTTAAAGCAAAAAGGAAAGAAAACAAACCGGACAGAAAATCAATTTAAAAGCGCATGTTCATCAGGATTGTGTGATGACAGGACAGGAAACCAAGCTGAGAACTATATCCATCGGTGTTCTTGTCAGATTACCTAAGAATATAACCATTTGATTGTGTTTTATGAAATCTCCGTGGTAGAGCCACACTGCAGCTGTGTTACCGTTGTAGCGCGAATGGGTCGACTCGACTGGGTATAGGGAAAGGGTGACAAGCGAGTACACAGTCCATCTGATGGTAAGTGGTTGCTGTGGAACATAGACATCTACATTTATCCTCAATTGCGAATCAAAATGCAGATGCGTTGTCAGCCTTGAGGACTAAGACGGAATGCCTTTTTTCCAGTAAAAAGGCTCTCCGGTTCCCTACTCTCACCATACGAAACACAGCAGCATTAAGTTACTATTTGACGCTTGTATTCTGTGAGAGTGTGTTCGTTCCCCGGTCGAGCCGACCCATTCGTACTACAACTATACAATTAATATAGCTGTAGCATGGCTCTACCACGTAAAAAAATACTTGATACATCGTAAAATAGCATCCTAATGTTGCTGTGTTTCGCATAGTGAGTGTAGAAAACCGAAAACCCTTTTTACTGGAACCGAAGTATTCTATCTTAGAGGACTAAGATGAAATGCCTCGATATGTATAATACATCTTTCTTCGACTTCTATAAAAACAATAACACCGTCACAATCTATTAAAGTCCGCTACTGAACGTAGGTCTCTGCCAAGTGTGGCAACTATGAGGCAACAGTTGCCACACTTGGCAACGATATTTTGTCATTATTAGTAAGACGCTGCTGCCCATCTCCTCGTTATTTCCCTGTTTCGGATGATATGGGGTAGAGGATATTCTCACACCGCCACTACCCGATCAATAATACTTGTACAAAAAAACAATATTTATGTAAAAATAATATCTACAAGAATGAGTCAGTAAGAGGCGAAGGCGAGACTAGTTGGGCGACCTTGCTCCGCTCGCGGCCTGTAGCAAGCGCTCTAAATTGGCAGCATTTACACCTAGCTAACGATCTGATCAATACTGTAATATATTAAATTAATCTGACAACAGAGACGGAGTCGTACAATGAACGCGTTGTTTGACTAATCGTTGTCTGGTTACGAACTCTAAATAACTGATAATAAAGATTGTAATTTTTAATAAAGTTTCGTGATAGTCCAGAGTATAAATGCTTTTTCTATTTTTTTTTATAGAATGGGAGTGACAAACGAGCACACAGTCCACCTTATAGTAAGTGAATGCTGCGGCCCGTAGACATCCACATTTATCCTTGATTAAAAACTAAAATGCAGATGCGTTGTCACTCCTGAATACTAAGATGGAATTCCAGTAAAAAGGGTCTCCGTTTCTCTACACTCACCATACGAAACACAGCAGCATTGAGCAGCTTTTTTACGCTGATATGATATGGTATTTTATTCTTAATCTGAAATGGATGTATGTCTACGGGCTACAGAATCCACTTACCGTTATTTGAAGAGTATACTCTATTGTCACCCGTATGCTATAAAAATCTCTTGTGGCTATGATGAAATGCCTCATTTCCAGTGGAAAAGGTGTTTGGTTATCTGCACTCACCATACAAATCACAGCAGCATCTAGTTGCCATTGTACACTGGTATTCTGTAAGAGAGTAATCCTTGCTTGGTCGAGTCGACGCATTCGTTACAACCATAATATAGCTACAGCGTGGCTCACCCACAGCTGGATGAAATTCGGAAGATTACGTCACTACTTCTCGTCAGGCATACATCAAAACCTGGAAACAAGATTGTGCAACCAGTGCGTGTTGTCAGTAAGGACCTACGGATTTAAGACGTGGTCTTTCAATGCTAACCGCATGAGGAAGCGCAAAGTCGATCAGCAAGCTATGGAGAGGGCTATGCTCAGATTTTATTTGCGTGATAGGCTTAAAACAAGCTTATCCTCTATAGTACCTCTGAAGCGGCAATGGGTCGGCTATATAGCTCGAAGAACCGACAACCGATGTGGAAGAAAGATTTTCGAGTGGCAATCTCGTACTGGCAGGCGAAGTGTATAGTATCCCTCCACTAAATAGATTGACGATCTGGGTAGACATGCAGGAAGTCGATGGATGCCGGTGGTTCAGGACCGTGCTTTGTATCATTACTTGGGAAAGGCCTATGTTTAACGGTGGGCTTGTGAAGGGCTGTAATGATGATGAATGTTGTGGCTCACACACGTATAAAAATGGTTGAATTTCACCCAGAAGCAATAGGTACTGGTTATTTGGACTTTAATAAAACTTGAACTCGATGAAATGATTATATTAATATCCATAACACAGCGCTGTTTTACAATTTTTTATGTTTTATCAATTTAATTCGTCTTATTTAATACTTAAAACTAAAAACGATATTAAAAATATTATGTTAGTATGCATGCAACCGACAACGTCATCGTTCCTTTTTTCTTTTCTTTTTTTCTTAGGTGTTTTTAGCATGCAGTATCTTGTCGGCCAGTAAATTTATATGGCAAAAAAAATTATTTGCTGTTCCATGTGGTAACACTGGTAAATATTAATCGTCACTCACTCTGATCGCTTAATTAGTAAACCATGCGCGAGTGCGCTTGTTAATGAAGTGTCATTATAAATAGTAACGGGCCATTTTGAAAGGCTTCGAATGTCAATAAATATAAATTAGTTGACGCAGTCGCGTGGCCATGAACATTGTACAAAGACACGAATAATAATCTGTGGCAAATTCTTGCATCAAATTCGCACGTTTGGTGTTCTGCGTGTGTATTACAAAAGCGAATCAGATTGTTTGGCAAAATTTGGAGATATAAAAAAAATTCGTGTTAGAAGGCCTTCAAACGCTAAAAACACAGCCAGAAGCAGTAGCGGAAAACAGCTTCTAAAACGTAAGGCATTCATTTAAATGTTGTCTCATTTTAGTCTGGGACTGATAGATCCCATGTAGGTCTGACACTTACAGGCACCATGTTCACGTGGGATTTAAAAAAAATAATATGTGAACCGTGTCACCTACGATGCATGTAATATAAAGCGACTAATAATATGATGTTGGGTTTGTGATGGTGTGGCCGATTTGGACTCTGCCTCTCGGGGGTTATAGGCGTGACACTAGGTATGCACTATTAAAAAGTTCGTAAGACTTGGATTTTTTTCAGTATCGTCGAAAAATACCTGGTGGTCAGTTTCCATATGTGATAGAGCCACGCTGTAGCTTAATTATAGTTGTAGCACGATTTGGTTGATTTGACCGGGGAAGGACTACGCTCTCACAGAATACCGGCGTAAGATGGCAGCTTAGTATTGTTATGATTCGTATGATGAGTGTAGAGATTCGAGGACCCTTTTTCACTGGAAACAATAGATTCCATTTTAGTCCTCAGTCGTGACAGCGCGTCTGCGTTTTCATTCTTCATCGAGTATAAATCTAGAAGTCTATGGGCCACAGCATCCACTTACTGGACTATTGTATGTTATGTTATTGTGGACTGTGTGCTCATTCGTCACCCTTATTCTATAAAAAAAGTTTGGGTGGGCATTATCCTGTCACCTACTTCCGCTACATATCGTGGGTCCAGTCTAGAGGGTACACATCCGGTATAATTACAAGCTGTGAGATATTCCATCTTAGTCCTTAGAGGTGACGGCCTTTTTTGGTTTAAGTTGATCGCGAGTATTCATGAGTTACATTAGCCATTTACCATCAGGCAGACAGAGATTAGAATGGCTCTCCACCACCTTAAAAACGGCAAGGCCCCGGGCGAGGACGGAATTACAGCGGAGCTTCTGAAAGCGAGTGGAACACCGGTACTTGAAGTCCTTCAGAAGCTCTTCAATTCCGTCTTCCATGGTGGCACTACTCCGGAGGCGTGGAGCAGAAGCGCGGTGGTCTTGTTCTTTAAGAAAGGCGACAACTCTCTCTTGAAGAACTACGGACTGATTTCCCTTCTGAGCCACGTCTACGTTCTGTTTTTGAGAGTCATTACGAATCGTCTCGCACGCAGACTCGACGACTTCCAGCCTCCCGAACAAGCCGGTTTCCGAAAAGGCTTCAGTACCATAGACCACATACATACCCTGCGGCAGATTGTACAGAAGACCGAAGAGTACAATCTGCCACTTTGCCTGGCATATGTGGACTATGAGAAAGCCTTTGATTCCGTCGAAATTTGGGCGGTTCTACAGTCCCTTCAGCCAAGTTGACTCCAACTTGGCCAAGTCAGCGGTGCCAAGTTGACTGTCGGTATATCGAAGTGCTGAAGTGTTTGTACAGTAGGGCTACGATGGCTAACCGAGTACAAAACCAGAGTTCGAAACCTATCCAACTGCAGAGAGGTGTAAGACAGGGTGATGTTATATCCCCGAAACTCTTCAACACTGGGTTGGAAGACATTGTCAAGCTACTGGACTGGAAAGGATACGGTATTAACATCAATGGCGAGTACATCACTCACCTTCGATTTGCCGACGATATAGTCCTTATGGCAGAATCGCTGGAGGACCTTAGCACTATGCTCAATGACCTCAATAATGTCTACCAACGGATAGGTCTTAAGATGAACATGGACAAAACAAAGATCATGTTTAATGTCCATGTCATACCTATGCCGGTAGTTGTTGGGAGCACTATGCTCGAAGTTGTTTACGATCGAGTATGTTTACCTGGGACAAATAGTCCAAGTAGGTAAGTCCAACTTCGACCGAGAGGTCAATCGACGGATTCAACTCGGCTGGGCAGCGTTCGGGAAATTACGACACATCTTCTCGTCAGGTATACCTCAATCTCTGAAAACTAAAGTGTATAAGTGTGTGGCCCTTCACTGCTGGCCGTATGAGGACGCTCAAGGTTGCTCAGCAAGCTATGGAGAGGGCTATGCTCGGAGTTTCTCTGCGTGATAGACTCAGAAATGAGGATATCCGCAGTAAAACCAGAGTGACCGACATAGTCCAACGGATTAGTAGGCTGAAGTGGCAATGGGCCGGCCATATAGCTCGAAGAACCGATGACCGATGGGGAAGAAAGGTTCTCGAGTGGCAGCCTCGTACCGGTAGGCGTAGTGTAGGGGGTGACCTCCCACTAGATGGAGTGACGACCTGGTAAGACATGCAGGAAGTCGATGGATGCAGGTGGCTCAGGACCGTGCTTTGTGGCATTACTTGGTGGAGGCCTATGTTCAGCAGTGGACTTGTGAAGGGCTGTAATGATGATGATGATGATGATCAGGGAGACACTAAGTTTGTTTGTCGCTTCATTTATATACAGACGCTATCAAAACTTTGCCTCCACATTTAACGTTGTTCAACTCTCTTCGACAGTTTAAAGCATTTATTAAAATTGAACATAGAGGAGATAAATATGGAATTGGTTAGATAAAACATTAATATACTTTCTTTTATTTGCGTAATAACGTTGTTTTATGTTTTTATACTATTACGAATCAGTCAGGAAATGCAGCCTCAAATCAGCAACTCGTTCATTACATAAAGACCCCGTCCGATCGCCTGTGTGATCTTTGAACGATGATCCGAGAGCAATGAGGAAGAACTTCAAGCGCATATAATGAAAAATTATAAGCAACAACTCATGCATATTATACAACGAATATTTTGTTGCCTATTGTTTGTTGTTACCTAGACAAAATTAATAAATAAAATACATTAATTCTTCTGCACGTGATTTACATACGCACACGGCCTTGAACTTTTGAAATAAAAATAAAAGAGTTTCTGATGTTGATGATGGTTTTTGTTATGTTATTGAGCTTTTCTGTAAAGAAACTCAGTGCTATGCAGTCAGGATGTTGGCGGTACTCCAACCCCGTACCTCGAAGACCACTTAATGCGTTGCGCTTGCGCCTGATGTCTCTCCGGTCGCCGTGGCCGAAATCCGTCATCAGTACCGATTAGCTAGTCTAACTGATACCTCACAACCGAAACACTCCTAATTTATATATTTATTACGATTGTATTTCATGTAATTTTTTATTTTTGCCCGGAACCGGTGATCTGTGAAGAATAAGTTGAATCTGATTATGATCTGATCATGCCCGGAACCCTTATTCTTTTTCTAAAAGTTCCGGTTCCGGAAAGTTACTTCTTTCAACATCATCTTTACGGAAGCTTCCGCCAAAATCGGTTCAGCCTTTTTGGAGATCATCCGGAGCAGCACAGACAGACATACAATTTTTTTTAAATTGTCTTTTGTTATAATATGTACCGTATATACATTAATATGGACTTCGGAACAAGCTGTTATTTTAACATCACAGACACTTTAATTTTATTGGTACAGATAAAAAAAATAACTATAGAAGTTCTATAGAAGTTAACTCTTTCTTTCCGTCGTATCCTTTTATGCAGTGATGGATTTATAACAGGACACACAAGCCACTGGCTTAGGGAATCACTGCACAGAGTGTGTCGGTTATTAAATTTCTGATAAAAAGAGAAAAGAAAAAATTATGAAAAAAAAATGCGCATTACGGGTCAATCATAATAGAAATGTCACTTTTTTATTAGATAAGGGTGACAAACGAGCACACAATCCACCTGATGGTAAGTGGTTGCTGAGGCCCATAGACATCTACTTCTTACTCGATTATGAATCAAAATGCGTTGTCACCCGCAAGGACTAAGATGAAATGCCTCGTTTCCAGTAAAAAGGGTCTCCGGTTCTCTATACTCAACATACGGAACACAGCAGCGTTAAGCCGCTATGGTCGCTGGTATACTGTAAGAGGTCAGCTAGACCTTCTCCGGTCTAGCTGACCCATTCGTGCTGCAACTATATCACTAATAATGATGCAGCATGGCTCTACCACGTAACGTTATTACAAATGTACTAAATACTATTAGATCTGATTTATTTTAAGGTTTTAACTATATTATTTTATATAAAAAACGAATATAAAGTGAAAACTAACCATTTGCTATAGCAAACTAGGTCACAAATAATTATAATTTTTAACAAAATGTAACAACTGACTTCCAATTGCTAAAAAAAACAAGTTATTTATTTACAACCCTAAACAATAGTTCAATATGAAACGTTTTCCCCAATTCTCCACCCTTGGGTGCGGAATTTTTTCTTCAAAATTTAATGGGACTATCCTTGAGGTGAAGCATATTTAATAAAAAAAGAATAATTAAAATCGGTTCATATCGCGTAACATGCATACACAAAAAAAACATACACTCTAATCTAGAACCTTCTCCTTTTGAAGTCTTTCCACATTGATAGGAACGATATAAATAAACTGTTTGCTAATATAAATAATAATAAATAATAATATTTACTTAAAAGTGCTTCGATTTAAATGTCAAAATTTAAATAGATTAATCGGTTTCCAGCAAGTCATGATGTGTACAAGGATGCCGCTTAGCCAATGAGCGATGCCGGAATAAAGTCATAGGTTGGACTTTATTACACAAAGTGTTGCTGTAGTCGTGCATATAAATTATACACAAACGTCATCTACACATATAAACAAAATTGAAGTGCCTGTCCGTGATACAGAAATAACTTTCTTATATTAAGCTCAGAGGAACATTTGTATGAAAATAACGCTTTTTAAGTTTTGAAGTAAAAATTCTTTACGCACGACTTGGGGAGTGTGCTGGCGAACGCGTGACGAAAGCGTTACGAAAAAGGCGAATGGGAGTTGAGTAGGGAATATAAGCAAGAGAGCAGTGCGCGCACACATTATCTTTCTCTCTTTCTTTTATAGCCAGTTACGTTCCGTATTTTATGAATTAACTAGCTGTTACCCGCGGCTTCGCCTTCGCTTCGAAATGAACTATCCATTGCTTTTTGAATTGGAAGAAAACTGAGTTTTATAGATTTGTCAGAGATGCAGCCATTAAAAGGAAACTGAGCAAAATTGATTCGTCAGCCTATTTAAATTTTTGAAACGCAGCGTATAGGAAAGCATGAAAATAGCCTGTTTATTCCAAATGGAAATGGGATATTTTTTTAATTAAAGGGAACTGAGCATAATTATCCGTCAGGGATGCAGACTTTTGAAAAGAAACTGAGCTAAATTGATTCGACAGAGATGCAGTTTTCTGAATTGAAAGGAAACTGAGCCAAATAAAAGATCCGTCAGAGATGCAGCCTTTTGAGTTGAAAGGAAACTGAGCTTAATAGGTCCGTCAGTGGTGCAGCATTTGGAATTGAAAAGAAACTGAGCTAAATAGGAAATTTTGAATTGAAAGGGAAGATCTGTAGGGATTCTGATTAATTGATTGTGGGAATTTTGGAAAAAAAACTAACTGAACACTATTTTAAGACGCTACTGTACACAATGTTATATGTTTTTCCATTCGGGGAAAGACTACAGCTACACACAGCACAACAAAGCTACATACAGCTGACCATGAGAGAAGCACGGTTTTTCGAAGTTGACCCCCGCTACCTGTAACGTTTGCCCTTGCGCTTTATTAATTGTTATTGCGAAACTGAGCTTAATAGGGAACTAAACCTTTTGAATTGAAAAAGAAGATCTGTGGGAATTATAGGGATCCGTAGTATAATAACATTTTCACCTTTTCCTACGCCTGTCAAAATTGTAGCACCAATTATGTTCCGTCCAAGATATGTCACACGCAGCCTTGTCCCGTTACATAACCGAGGAGCATCTAAATTTCGCATTAGCATGACTGGGACGCCTAATTTTAATTGAAGCTTATGTGAGGGCACACCTGACAACTGTAGAGAATTTAGAAACTCTGCGGGATATGAATTGCTCTGTTCTGTGTCCATAACTGTGTCTACTGACAGATACTCTGTTATTTCTCCTGCTACTTCGCTTAATGTATCTGAATTTATTTTGTTAACGCTCTCATTTTTTGGTGCAAGAATCGCCCTTTCACATAACCATTTGTCTTCATGCATGTTGTTCGTTAAATCTGAATAAACGCTCGCAATTAATTCGGAATGACTCTATACTAAATTACAAAAATCTCTCGTCAATTTAACGCAGCCCTCAGCATCCGTTTCCAATTGCTCATCGCCAATTTTAATAGTGTGTCAGAATAGTTTCCAGCATTGATATAATTATACAAATGCACTCTCATATTCGTAGTTAAACTGAATTTTGTCACCTTGTTCCATAAAATAGACGACTTGAGGCATGCTTTAATTTAATCTGCAGGTGTGCCCTTTTGAATGACAGGTAAAGTTTGGCGAAAGTCACCAGCCAGCAAAACCACCATTCCTCCCATTACATCGGTATTGCTGCGCAAATTCTGGAGCGTTCGATTTAGTGCTTTTACAGCTTTTTTATGCGACATTGTACTTTCGTCCCACACTAAAAGTTTGCATTGTCGTAGCATTATACCTCGTGCACTATTTTTGCTAAAGTTGCAGATCGGCGATTCTTCCTGGGCTAGATTTAGAGGGAGTTTTAAAACATAATGTGCAGTGCGGCCCCCGCTTAGCAGCGTGGCGGCTATACAGGAGGAAGCTACGGCCACAGCAATGTTTTTAACTTTCCGTACTTGCGCTAATAATAAATTTAACAAAAATGTCTTCCCATTTCCTCCATGGGCATCTAAAAAGAAAAGTGCACCATTTCCAGATTCAATTTATCCTAATAATTTGTCAAAAACCCGTATTTGTTCGGGAAGCAAGCGGGGTACAAATTCGGCTACTTGCTGCTGCAAAGCTGGTATATCCTAGTTTGTTTCACGTATAATTTCATCACTTAGTTCATTTTCGGTTGTTCGCTGAGGGCTTATCATTCCAAAGTCGCTTAATTTTTTGCCTACCATTGCCATTACTTTATCTTCAATTTTTCCAAGTGCTTCATTACAAATGTGTTCATTGTATGTCATGTCCGCGGGTGTCTGCTGTAACCTTCGCAAAATATCTTCCGCCATGTACTCTTTATATTTGTCCCACAATTCATGTGCATTAGATAGCCCGCAAGATGATATGAGAGTTGCATAAAGATCCCTAATTTTGGCTGGCGACTGGCACTGCACAGCTTCCTCCATGGTTTCATCCCAGTTATCGTTTTCTAAAAGATGCAGAGCTTCACATGCTTCTCTATAAGTAGAGTTGGTTCCTGACCGTTGACAGTTTTAAGGTGTTTATATCCTGTAGGACCCCGAACATGGTGCAGCAGCAATCGTAAACAGAAACATTCAAAATTAGTTACATGGACGGTATAAACACGACCAAGAGCATCTGATGACTTTACACCGGGCTAATTTGTAACAGGCGCGCCTTGAATACGGCGTTTCCACTCCTTCTTAGATGTGTTCCAAGTATAATAGCGGGGGACTTCAGAATATAACAACGTTTTTGCAAAGGGGTCGGTTTGAAAAAGTTGAAAGAAGGCTGTTAGTGTAGTTTTTAGCGGTGATGCAATTCTTTTTTGGAAATTTCTTTCGGTGAAATGTACACGCTCTCCATTTTCTAAGTGCACAGCAAGGTGAGTAACTGTTGGCTGCCTTTCGTGTAAAGGGAAGCCAAGGAGACGCCACGCTGCCTCGTTACTGCTGACATAACGCCCTGCTTGAAAAGTCTGTACTTCATTAACGGGATTTACCTCACCTTCACTCCTGAGATTAAATATTGCTTGGTCGCTTCCTTTATTTATGTACTTACAGGTATACTTGATTGCGCGGACAGAGCTACATACTTATACATTAATGTAGGCATTAAATATTTTACATAGAATGGGCGAATACGGGACAATTTAGCTGTTATCTAAGGTTTCGAACGCTCCAGAACGAGATTTGATTGTAACTTTCCTGCCACCATCTTGGGGAGCTCTGCGTCTGTATAAAGGGTAGCCATTGTCATTGTGCACTGTTTCTTTTAATAGCTGTTTAGGGAATTTCTTTGTACATTTTTCTTCTTTCATACATGGCGATATTGGATTTCGTGCTCCACATGGACCGTGAATCATATTTTCGGACGATGGTATCATACAATTCTTAATCTTGCTCAGGATCCGGAATCTCGGCGCTTATTATGTCGTCTATTTGGTTGGGCCGCAACTTCTCTTTAAGCCATATTAGAATGTGGGCATACGGTAATCCTCTTTTTTGCCATTCAATTGAATACATGAAGCACTGCACCTCTCCGAAAATTTTCCCTTTGTTAATTACATACATTAATTTTTGTACTTTTAATCTAAGTACTCTAGCAACTAAATCGTGTCTGTCAGTACTTTTTTGGCCCGGCATTTGCATTGCAAGTAAAAGTAACAAAAAGATCAGGTCTTCTGTAAGTTCGTACATAGGCAAATGCGTCTTGTGTGTACTCATGTAGGTAGCGGGGACTGTTAACGAATGATGAGGGCAGAATTACCATTTTACCTAAATCTCTGGGGTTTACATTGGCGTCGCTAGAAACTGCATCTTGTAAATGTATATAATTCTCAACGCGCAGATTTTTTTGATTTAAAGATATATAACGGAGACGTTCACTTTCTACCTTCACATACATGTCTACCAAAAATTGATGAAATAATTGTCTACACCGGGCTAAGAGGTTAAAATCATTTTCTCGCAACATCATATGATACGCATAAAAATCCATAGTAAAAGTAAAGTAAAGTTACAGCCTATATACGTCCCACTGCTGGGCTCAGGCCTCCCCTCATTTCTGAAAGGGTTTAGGGCAAGGAAGTGTCCGCCGCGCTGCCCAAATGCGTGTTGACGAACTTCACGTCTTCGAAATTTTTTTTCTTATTCCTCAGACATGCAGGTTTCCTCACGATGTTTTCCTTCACCGCCGAGCACGTGGTGAATCAGCACTTAAAATTGCAATTAACAATTTCATTGGTGCCGGCGGGGATCGAACCCGGGTTACTCGCGTTCTGTTATATTTACAGCGAGCGTTAACCACTGAGCTACCACGGCACAAAATCCATACATGATACTTTTTTGTTCGGAGTAGGCTCCTTTGTGATCGGGTTAATGAGTGGAATTTGAAAATGATAACCCTCTTGTCCTTTGCAATAAATCAGTGGGTATTGCAGAGCTTCATAAAACTTGTGTGTATCGGCTACCCGTTGCAACGTATCATCACGTGCTCGCAAGACAATGTCTCGTGAAGAAAATTGATCACCACTAATTACGGCTGCTATTTCGTTTAGCAAAGGTGCATTGTAGCGCCTTTCATGCTCTCCTCGAGGGGTCCAATCTGCGTGAATGACGACTTTATAATCCTCTTCAGGTAGGTTTTGACTAAAATGTTACATTCATGCAAGAATCTTTGAATTTTGACACTGTTTCTCTCTCAACTCCCTGGATAAATTGGCAGCGACGGTCTACCTCAATTTCTTCGTCACCCATAAAATATATTTGTAAAAATTTATGCTGTTCGTTTTCAGCTGGAAAAAGTGAACCTATTTTATGATAAATTTGCCCTTGCACCGTAAATGTAGGCGAAAATCCCGGCATTATTATTTCCCGGTCAACTCCGAAAGACGTCATTTTAAAGCATGAGTTAGATTTCCGGATCCTGTTTAAAAAGAGCCGTGACTCATTAGCATCATATAAAAAGAGAATTTTCAAAGGTTCCTCTGGTTCCCCAAGTAACGGAAGAGACACTTGGCCATTGGAACAGCGCATGCCTGCGGTCTCATCTTTCCATTTTAAAGCGCTGCAAAATCGACACGCCTTGTTCATCAGTCCGATAACAACTAACTTGTGATTTTTATAATCAATCAACGGATCGTAACTGAATGCTGCTCATTAAAAACCGACCAATTGTTTCTTTGAAAATTTTATCGACGTTCAGCTTGGAGCTGTGCAATTGCATCTCTTCGTGCCTGTGTCTGTTCTGGTGTTTCAGATGCTCTTATAGTAGATTGACGTTCAGCTTGCTCAATGAGTCTGTGTTGAGTTTCATCAGGTGTTTCCGCGGCTCTTAAGGCGGCCTGACGTTCCGCTTGTTCGAATAGCCTTTGATGACTTTGAGCAGGTGTTTCAGTAGCTCTTAAAGTAGATTGACGCTCTGCCTGTTCAAGACGCCTTTGCTGACTTTGAGCAGGTGTTTCAGTAGCTCTTAAAGTATCTTGACGCTCTGCCTATTCAAGACGCATTCGCTGACTTTGAGAAGGTGTTTCAGAAGCTCTTAAAGTAGCTTGACGCTCTGCCTGTTCAAGACGCCTTTCCTGACTTTGAGAAGGTGTTTTGGAAGCTCTTAAAGCAGCCTGACGCTCTGTCTGTTCAAGACGCCTTTGCTGATGTTGTGAAGGTGTCTCAGATGCTCTAAAAGCAGCCTGACGCTCTGTTTGTTCTTGCATTCTCAGTTCAGCATCTTCTAAAGATTCTAGCGACCGAGCTAATCTTTTCACTTGTCTTTGAGAAGATACTCTTGAAAGGCTGGACTTACGTTTGCGAGGCATTATGAAGTAACAAAAAACCTATTTATAAAAAAACGTTAAAATACCTAAAAGGAATTAAATTTCCTTTTAAATATTTTTTTAAATCAAAACAACAAAACCAATTCAAGACACAACACGAATCCGAAAACGAAAGCAAAAAAAACGAATCAACTTAAACCAAATCACAAAAAAAAGCAGAAAACCGAAATCGAAAGCAGTAGTCAATATAAATATAACCAACGAAAAAAGAAGTAAGTGTGTAGGTACCGTATACACTATCTTTACTATTAATATTCCTTTGAAATATTGTTAAACAACCTAAAACAACGAAAACCAATTCACGATTCTAAATAAACAAAATCCAAAATCAAAGCCAGAGTCTAAATATGTATAAAGGAATACCAACCAAATCAACAAAACCGATCCAAGAAAATACACAAATCCGAAAATGAAAACCAATATAAATCCATTCAACCATAACCAAATCACAAAGCAAATAACAAACAACCGAAATCGAAAGCAAGTAGTCGAATAAGCTACGAAATAGAAACAATTTAAGCATATAGGTACCGTATGCACTATAAGTTGACGCGCGGCTCAACGGCGGGAGTTAAGTACATGTCAGGAAACATTTCGTTACCGCATTTTAAAAACCTAGTAACGATATCCAGCGGAACCAATTTAAACTATGTATACGTTAGTTAATAAGAACTCTCAAAAATATTTTTCTTATAATTTTGCACAATTTTTCTTATTGTAATACCGATTCATTCATAACCACATATAAGAACTGTATTCATTTCCGTTCAATAAATATTACTAAGGCTTATTAATAAGGCTTACTAAGAACTGTTTCTACCACAGTTAAGTAATAGTTAAGGGTGAAAGCGTGACAGGTGGTGATAGTATTTCTGATCCATACTTATAATCACGCCTGTAACTCTTGCGGGGTAGGCAGAGCATCAACGGATTACTTAATATCGTCTGCGAGGTTATCGCCTATTCTGTGAATTACAATGCACCAAAACGTTTGAAGAAAAGCAGCTGGTGAATTTTATGTTTTTTATCGCTCTCTTCCCGGTCCTGCGTGGAAAAATACAGATCCATAATTTTTTTATCTTAATTTTGGTAAAAAGACATAATAATCCAGATATTCTGACCATCTGTGTTCGTCCATCGTACCGTCGTCCGTCTTGTAGAATCACGGTGGCGCCACCTGGAATGAATGAATTTAATTTTGCAACATATTCGATATTCCCACGGGAATGATATGTTTTTCCGCTGAAAAAAGTAACCTATGTCACTCTACAGCCACCGAACTGTCCCCATACAAAAATCATGCCATGCCTGCGCTCTGTTGCGACGCGAAAGAAGGACAAGCAAACAAACAAACACACTTTCGCATTTATAATATTAGTATGGATATTTTGTTTAAATATTCTTCGTTTAAAGTGAATAAAAATGTAAATTCATTTTAAAGTTCATGTTTTCTGAATTTTCGGGTGAATAATAACATATTATGGAAGGAAGCCGATAATAAATTTAAATATTTGTAGAAACTTAAATAAGTATACACATATATCCAAAGGTGACGTCCAAAAATTTTTTTGGAATGCTGACCTTTTGGGCTACATGAAAATACGCCATGTATGTTCCGCGATTTTTCTTAGTTTACGAGATATGATTTTTTTTGTATTATTTTTAAAAATGTCGACTTAGCGATTCAAAAAATTTTTTTCTTGAAAATTCTGCTCTCTTTTCTACTTTTTTTTATTCTTAGCGTAGTCTTCATGAGTTGGACTCTTTGACATAAAAAAATAAGCTGCCTACCATTAACACAAATTGCAAAAATTTTAAAACTTTTGCAATTTGTGTTAATGGTAAAAATTGCGAAAACAAATGATTGAATCGAAGTTTAATTTTGAAATTTAAACTAAAAATTAAACAATGAGTTCCATGACTTTAAAGTAATTTTAAAAACTTCGTAAGACCCTAAGCTTTAATTATAATCTAAAAAAGTGGTGGTCAATGGGCCTTGTTTAGCCGTAATCAGCCTCTAATTGCACAGAGGCGAAAATTTTCAACATTATTATTTAAACACCTTATTTCTAAAAATAATTAGGTTCGCCATAGAATCTAATCAAATGAAATAAAATAAAATGAAATGTAAATCTTCGGGTTAGGGATAGTACCACTTCAGTAAGTAGCACAGATGGGTCACAAAAAACGACGAATTTCCCCTCAATGTTAATGAGATAATGAATAATAATAGTAATAGGCAGGTAGACGGTTGCAGATCACAAAAAATACCACGTGTCGAACAAAGGAAGCAGGAGTGAGAAATACTGTGTCGTGTGTAGCGCGCTCTCTCGCTCTGGCCATAGCTCGCGCGCGTAAGGCGACAGGCGTAGCCTCAGTCATAGAGTGCCTCAGTTGTTCACAGCTATCGCTCGCGTAACAACTACTCCAGTTTTTGTTTTCGATACTTCCTAATTTACCACGACTGCTTGCTAACTGGATTCTGTTTCGCCTTATAACTGATTTGACTGTGCTTGTGTTTCGGACTTTGATTGATTACCTTGTGATTTGGATTTTTGTGTTGCAAAATGAGTTATTCTTTGAAGGAATATGCAGAAATGCATTATTTTTACGGCGTTGCCCAAGGCAACGGCCATTTAGCGGCAAGGCTTTACCGAGAGAAACTAGAACGGCGAGGAGAAGAACGGGAACTTTATCCCGATCACAGAGTGTTCATAAATACACATAATACATTTATGGACGGACGAATTCCGGGACCCAGTTCCCACGAAGGGGTACACAGAGTGGATCCAGATGTCAGAGATGAAGTCGTGGAACAAGTGCAAAAATATCCTTTTACTAGCACCAGAGCTATTACGAGAACGACTAGTGTACCACGAACCTCAGTTATAAGGATACTTAAGTCAGATAAGTTCATTTTGTCTTTAAAACTTTTACTTTGACACCGTATTAAAGCGCACCTTTGAATAGCGACGAGCGATCAATTAATTTTAATTACTTATGTCGGGCAAAAACCACATTTCATGGAATAAAAACAGTGATTCCTGGAAGTACAATTTCGTTTTTTTTTTCAGAGGGATACCACGCTTATCATATTCAACGCGTCTAAAAATTGCATCCTGCAGATTATTCAAGACGGGTGACTTTTTGTCGAACAATGCTGGAAAGAAATGCGGAGGATCCAGGTTATTTTGATAAAATTCTGTGGACAGACGAGTCTAGATTTGAAAGAACAGGAGTCTTCAATATCCACAATTACCATAGTTGGGCTGTTGAAAACCCACACAAGGCAAGGCCTTCAAATTTTCAAACGCATTATAGTGTAAACTTGTGGTCAGAATTTTGAACGGGGAACTTATAGAACCTTTTGAATTGCCTGCTAGGTTAAACGGAGCCCAATATTTAGACTTTTTACAAAACAATTTAAACGGCTTTTTAGGCGATGTAAACTTATTGACAAGAAGTGATATGATTTACCAAAATGATGGTGCTCCTTGCCACTATGCAAGAGAGGTACGGGAGCACCTTAATCAAAGATTCTCCAATAGATGGATTGGGCGTGGCGGACCGATTCATTGGCCTGCACATTCACCAGATTTGAACCCCATAGATTTCATTCTCTGGGGATATTACAAAGAGATGGTGTACGCAAGCGAAACAAACACCGAAGCAGAACTGCGAGATAAATTAACGGAGGCGGAAACAAAAATCAAACAAAATTCAAATGCTTTTAGAAGACTGAAACAAAATTTTCTAAGGAAAAAAAATTTTTGAATCGCTAAGTCACCATTTTTCAAAATAATACAAAAAAAATCATATCTCGTAAACTAAGAAAAATCGCGGAACATACATGGGGTATTTTCATGTAGCCCGAAAGGTCAGCATTCCAAAAAAAATTTTTGGACGTCACCTTTTGGACCATCCTGTATATACATATGGAGCTAAAAAGTTTTACCCAGCGGTGATCTTAGCTATATTTTATCAAACTTGAAAAGACTAAAAGTTGATTCGACTCTATTCTATTGTGTTCTAACCAGGCGAAGTAAAGAAGTAGTTTTATAAAATTGAAATGTGAATTAACTTACGGTCCACTTGTGGCCACTGCAGAACATGGGCTCCTAAAGGTGTGTACGTTTTGCTGCAAGTTCTTTTCCCAAGCCTGTAAAGGTGGGTCTACACTAGACGAGCCGAGCACGAGTGGAGCACGAGCCGAGCACAAACTCGTGTAGTGTAAACTGACTTACGAGCCTCGAACGACCGCGTTTTGAGCGTTCGGTTCTTGCTCGACTGTGCTCCGCCTATTGTCGGTTTTTTGACGAACACAAAGGTATTTGCATGTTAAGGCTCGTTGTACGTCCAAACTTGACACAACGAGTAGAGCGGCTCAGCTTGTGCTCAGCTCGTGCTCAGCTTCTCTAGCGTAGACTCACCTTAAGAGTCCACTCTTAGTAATATTCAACTTAACCTAAATACAAAACGTATGATACGCCTACAATTAAGTGATTGCCTATTTAATGTCACAATATTTTGCTTAATACTACCTAAAATTTCTGATGAAATTCTTAAGTCAACCTTTGATATAAAAGGCCTGTTGGTGATGGTCCTCTTCTTTATAATTTCTTTTAATTCTGGACCTTTAAAATTGCTTCCCATCGCTGATCAATCAATCAATATATTCTTTATTGTACATTAATACACATTAAAAAGAAAACAAAATGAAACAAATTTATAGAAGGTAAAATAGACGGCACTATCGCTCTGGAAACGATTTCTTCAAGACAACCTTTTTGCGCAAAGAACTGTTGTTTACAAAGACACATATGAATAGGGATGTGTACATAAATTAGACAGTTAAATAAAAGAACCGTGTAGTGTCGGTGTAAGATTATCCACTAGCCTATATTATCCCGTGGGTGTCGTAAGAGCGCAGCAACGTCTTACTAATAACTGCTAAAAATAAAAAACTGGTTGCTCACCCGCTTGCCAGCGTGGTATCTATACTAAATATCCCTCCCTATGAAGCGATCTAAGGGGATGGCTAAACAATCAACAGCCCACTGCTGAAGATAGGCCTCACCCATAGATTCTCAGAGGGGAATATTTGTCATAGTTGCCAGCTTGGCAAGCGGATTGCTAACCGCAGTTTTTTAATTTTACTCCGCTGTTATCAGAAAGATGCTGCAACTCATCTGTTACAGCCACGGGATGAAATAGAGTAGTGGATTCAGTTACGACGCCACCACATGGCGAGGACGTTGATTGATCCATAATTATGCACATGTTTATCGAACTGAAAGTGAAAACTGATGTATTCCTTTTCAGAAATCCCCCTGATTTTATAAAATAACACAAAACACAGTCATGAATCGCCTGAATTATCGAAACTAACTGTTTGTTAATAATAATAAGATAATATAAAATAGAATAGAATGAAATCAAAACAAACATGGCCCAGGTTTTGTTTTAAATTGCTTGATACGTAGTTTATAAAACACTATTAAATTCTAATTGTTAGTTAATAAAATTATTCCACAACGTCATGCCACCCTGGTACCTGCCCATGGTTCACTGCAGTATGGCCAAGGTAAACCAGCTGTTGCGCGTGCAACCGATTGATTCCAACGTGTTTTTGAATTGATTATAATCGTTGCATCTCAACTAATTAATTATAATAATTTACACGATACAAGATGAGACTTTACAAGATGCACATTTTTCATACATATTTTATTGTGCTCATTTTCATCTCGTCCTCTTGAGGGTAATAGTTTAAAATCAATTAATACTTGCTCTCTGAGCCAATAATGATTAATCGCAGAACTGAGAGCTATTTGTTAAACTAAAACAAATACAAATGTATTTTTAGATCTTAAATATTAAGATCTAAAAGTACATTTCTGTAACTTTTTTCTAATATGTATAGTATAGTCACTGACTATAAGTTAGTAATTGAAGAACCAAATAAATGCTTTATCGGCCAATCTGCTTTTATTTATTTTATTTTTAAAACATCAGCACTGCTATTAACATTGAAAGATATAAGATATAAGGATAACGAATCTGTATTCTGATTCTTAATCGAGGATAGATGTGGATGTCTATGAGCCACAGCATCCACTTACCATCTGGTAAACTGTGTGCTCGTTTGTCACCCCTATTCTATAAAAAAACCATTTGCCCTTTCAACATCAATTTATATTTTTTACGCCAGGAAATGAAATGACACACAATCTTTCTTACGTGGACAGAACAAGGCAATCATGTCCAAATGTATACTGGGTCAATGGACCTTGGGGACGCCATTTTAAGACGTCAGCCATTTCGGTAAAAACTCGAGTATGTGCTTTTTCAGTAACTGCATATAATTATATGAGTAACATAATAATGCGAATTTTTGCAATCTTTTTTACTACGATACTCACTTTACACATACACACACACACACACACACACACACACACACACACACACACACACACACACACACACACACACACACACACACACACACACACACAATCATACACCTGTCGGCTTATAGTTTTATATAGCCTGACGTTTGTTTCAAGGTTAAGTGACCAATAAATTATTTACATTTCTTATAATTTCATCAATTATAAGTAATAATAATAATAATGTCCTCCAGACCGATTTTCGGCCACGGCGGCCGCCTCAACGGAGGCTAGCCAACGGCGCAGGACAGGATTATAGTGCCCAAGTGTATGCGCAAGCACAGGTGCACTCTCTATTCCCTCACTTTCATAATCCGATGGGACGGTAATCCGACACAACCGGAGAGAGATCAGGCGCAGGACCAACGGCTTTACGTGCTTTCCGAGGCACGGGGATGAGACACCGTCAACTTCCTGAGTCCGGACAACTACTGAGAATTTTTTGACGGAAAAATCAATAATTGATTTTTTGGCCCGACCCGGGATTCGAACCCAGGACATCATAATTAGCAGTCGCACCACTACAACCACTAGACCAAAGAGGCAGTCATTATAAGTGACCATGTAGTGGCGCAGTAAGAATATCCACTGCCCCCCATCATTCCGTGGTGTCGTGAGACACGACAAAGGAAACAAACAGGTAAGGGGTAGCAGTGCTTCCTTCCTTTCATTTTCGACTAAAAATAAAACCTACTATAGCAGTTATCCCCCCTATGAGGCAATCTATGGGGGAAATTTGTGTTCAGCTGTGGACTTTAAAAGGCTGTTACGGTAACGGTATTGCGTAGCGTAGTAGCGAGGTCATTTATTTAAAGATATCTCACATTTGTTCATAAACACTTCGCGTCGAAACATTACATTCGCGAGCGAATAAAGATTCTATTATAATAATGTGCACATAATATTGTACTACATTAAATGTATGTGCTAATAAATATAATATAATATTATGTAATTGTATCGCGTTATCACCACCGAGGACTAAGTGGAATGCCTCACAACCTGTGATTATACTGGCTCCTCTCTCTCTCTCTCTCTCATATATATATATATATATATATATATATATATATATATATATATATATATATATATATATATATATCATATAGATAGGTACGAGGGAGAGAGATAGATAAGTGGGTGGTATGAAAGATAAGGTAGTGATACCTGTTATTCGACTCCACAGATTCAGTACATCTTTCATTGGGCCATGTAGGTAAACACTGTTATAAGGAAATCCCAGAAAATATTCAAGGTCGTTCTGTTATCAAGTTTAACTATTTTACTAAACAAAAACAAATGAAAAGGGTTTTATAATGTAAATTAACAGCTTGGTTAATAATAACACCTGTGAATGAGGTGATCGCTTCCAAGTTGTTTCTTAAATAAGTTTTGTTAATAATTTTGTAGAACCTGTGTTTCACTGTATAGTTTTACTTTGAAAAAAGAAGTACCGCTGGGCTTCTTGCTGGTTTTTTTTTTCAGAAAAAAGAATCAATCATTTTTTTACTCGAAACGAAATCACATCCCATCTTCTCAGACTTCAGGAGTGACATTGCATCTGCATTTTGATTCTTAATCGAAGATAAACGTACATATTTATGTGCCTCAGAATCCACTTACTGTCAGGTAAACGGTGTGCTCGTTTGTTACCCTTATTAAGTAAAAAATTCATCTCCATTGAATAGAAGTTATACTTTACTATTCTATTTTATTTCATTTATTTATTTTATTTCATTCTATTTTATTTTATTTCATTCTATTCTATTTTATTTCATTCTATTCTATTTTATTCTGTTCTATTCTACCTAGCCAGACAGACTGCTAGGCAGAAAAGAACTTCTAACTCCTAGTACACACTACACTAGATCCTTCTCCAACTACAACCTCTTTGGTCACTCTAATGTTATAAAAATAGAATGAGGGATTTTGTTTGCATTGCCATTATATAGTGACTCATGCCTTCCACATGTGGTGCGACTTTAAACACCAATCTCGCTAAAGTTAAACAAGGCCAGACCAAAAATCAAGAGTCGCAGACGTTCCGGTAATCTTTTTTCTGAGACGAATTCCCAAACTTTGCCTAAATTGGAGCCGGATAACAAGCGCACAATGCGAGTGGTCGATATTTTAATAATGCGTCGGATATCACCTGAATTTTAATGCAGTGTCCGCCATGTTGTTTTTGTAACAAGTCTTGAAGCAGCGCTCGGAGGCATTAAAATATGAGTTTATTTTTTGAAAAGAAAAATTCTTTAGAATAGTTTTCATTTGAAACTTGATGAAATGAATAAAATATACTAAAAAGAAACAAGATTGAGGTAGAATACGTTATACAGTGTTTCCTATTATGTATGGAAATTTTACACATTATGATCTATGAGCAGCAAGAATTAAGGACGAAATTCGTTGATAAAAAATATTTAAGCACTTACGATGATGAAATTGAAAACTTGGTGTATGTAGAATATGTAATGTAATATATGTAGAATAATAATAATTTTTGAACTTGATAACAATATTATAATAAGTAAACCATACAATGATCCTACTCCTGATACTCTGCATTCGTCTCATTCTCGTGAAGTTCAGTTTTCTGAAGGTTTCACTACCGCGTGTGAACTGCACACATGATTTTTATTTTGTTAAAACACGGAGAAGAGTTAGTCAAGAAAAAGAAAATTTATTTATTTTATATTTTTAAAACGAAGAGTTGACGAAAGATATAAGCTTTAATTTTAGGTAACTACTGTAAGGGTTTTTGAAATATCTATAAATAAATAAATTGTCAATGATATCATAAATCTGAGACGTAGTCCTTCGGAGTTCCATGGGGGATAATGAGGATATCCGCAATATTACTAGAGTAATCGACACAGCACAACATATTAGTAAGTTAAATTTAGCGCAATACCTCCAATTTTCGTGGATATTGACGATCTGGTAAGATATCAAGTTTAAAAAAATTACACTGCCACATGAGCTAATTTTTGTCATGATACGAGTAGTTGTAACTTTCTATAAATAAATAAATAATGAAGGAAGTTGATGGATGCAGGCGTGGCTGAGAACCGTATTTCGTAGCATTTACAAGCTAGTAGAAATCTTCTTCTGTGTGGGAATCCGTCTGGCCTTTTACCAATTTCTGCTGCCAAAAATCAGTACGTGCACTGCTGTGTTCAGGTCTAGCCGGTACAGAGAGCCAGCTTGCAGGTTGTGAGGCAAATCATCTTAACGTTCAGAGTCTAAACTTGGTTGCAGGTGTCCATGGGATGCTGTAGTTTTTTAACCGTTTACTGCCAGATGAACCGTAAGCTCGGCCATCACCTTTGCTCTACGTATAATCATCATCAATTAGCGATGATGATGATTGTGATGAAAGAAATAAATTTTGCCGTATATTGATAACATAAGCATCCTTAGATAATGTACTATTTCCTCCTGTCCTATTGGTATTGTAAAAGCCAATTAAGAGCAATACCATATAGATTTCGTGTTCTCCTACAATTGGAAGAACAGTCATTCCGTTATAATTCATAAGAGTCAACATAATAATAACACTCACACCTGACACCCAGAAGGGGCAAGCAGAGACCTCGGACTTCCATTTGGCATGATTCTGATACATCTCTCTCGCCTCCTTTACGCCCATATCTTGAATTAGTGTGCACATTGTACATTCTAAATAATTATATCCAATAATGTAAGAGTCAGCTTTTTTTCTTAGCATTTAAAGGCATATCTAATTACTAAAATTAAATATGTATATCATAAAAACATAAACACTTACGCCTGTTCTCCAGAGGGGTGAGACAAATTATCCTGATCCTTTCAGACACATCCTTAAGTCTGCGCATACGTGCTCGTCGGTTAAGGGTACTTAATTTTAATTTGGGCCATCTTTAATAAAACGCCAGTTTGTTCGATAAAATTCCGTAAAAATAGGGCAACCCTTGCCACACTACCGCTTACTTTTGCAAAATTAGTGGCATAGAAGCGATGAAATCTATGCAAGAAGTCTACGTTTAGCAAGTAAATAAACTCTCTCCTCACTTTTATAACTTAAGTATCATCTCTGCACAGGGAGGACGACTCACTGGCCCATACCGCAAAGGAGAAAGCCGATCTTCTAGGCTCTTTCTTTGCGTCCAACTCGACTCTCGATGACGGGGGGAGTACGCCGCCGACCATCCCGCGGTGTGAGTGCTCCATGCCGGAAGTGCAGTTCACACAGCGCTCGGTTCGCAAAGCACTCCTCTCCCTGGACATCCACAAGTCGAGTGGGCCTGACGAAATCCTCCCAATTGTGCTGAGGACGTGTGCTCCAGAGTTAGCACCGGTTTTAACGCGTCTTTTCTGGTACTCCTACTCCCTACGCATAGTCCCAAAATCATGGAAGACGGCTTTCGTCCACCCGATCCCTAAAAAAGGCGACCGCTCAGACCCGTCCAACTACCGGCCTATCGCCATCACCTCCTTGTTCTCCAAAACAATGGAGTCCATTGTAAACTGCCAGCTCATGAGGTACCTTGAGGATCACCGGCTGATTAGTGACCGCCAATACGGTTTTCGCCGTGGTCGGTCAGCTGGTGATCTTTTGGTCTACCTAACTCACAGATGGGCGGAGGCAGTAGAGTCCAAGGGGGAGGCATTGGCCGTTAGTTTGGACATTGCGAAGGCCTTCGATCGGGTTTGGCAGCGAGGCTTCCCGTAAAATTGTGCTATTGGATCACCAGCTTTTTTGCAGATCGGGGCATCAAGGTCGTTGTAGACGGTGCAAGCTCCGATTGCAAGCCTATTAATGCTGGTGTTCCACAAGGTTGCGTGCTATCGCCAACGCTGTTTCTTCTGCATATCAATGATATGTTGCAAACCCGTAACATTCATTGCTATGCAGATGACAGCACTGGTGATGCTCTTTACACCAGCCGAGCCAATATTTCTCGGGAAAACGTCTCCGAGTGCCGGGACAAACTTGTGTCTGAAGTCGAGTCTTTGCTGAACAGAGTTTCGAATTGGGGGCGACTAAATCTAGTCCAGTTTAACCCCCAGAAGACACAAGTTTGCGTGTTAACCGCTAAAAAGAACCCCTTTGTCGTATCTCCTCAGTTTCAAGGCACTCCCCTTGTTGCCTCAGCCAGTATCGGAATCCTCGGCGTCGACATATCGAGTGACGTGCAGTTTCGTGTTCACTTGGAAGAGAAAGCCAAATTGGCCTCTAAAAAGCTTGGCGTGCTCAGCAGAGCGGGACAGTATTTCATGCCGGCACACCGCCTGCAACTTTACAAGGCGCAGGTTCGGCCGCACATGGAATACTGTTCCCATCTCTGGGCTGGGGCTCCCCAGTACCAACTCCTACCACTTGACCGCATCCAGCGCAGAGCGGCTCGAATCGTCGACGATCGAGTGCTTCCCGATCGGCTCAATTCACTGGCACTACGAAGAGATGTTGCATCGCTTTGCATTTTCTTTCGCATGTATCATGGAGAGTGCTCTGACGAATTGTTCGGATTAATCCTAGCCGCCAAATTTCGTGAACGCACTACGCGGCAAACGTCCCGATACCATCCACACCATCTGGATGCTTGGCGGTCCACCACTGTACGTTTCAAGAGGAGTTTTCTTCCGCGTACAACCTCTCTGTGGAATAGTTTACCACCAGCGATTTTTCCAGACCGATACGACCTGTGGACCTTCAAGAAAAGAGCTCCTTTCTAAAGGGCCGGCAACGCACCTGCAATTCCCCTGGTGTTGCGGTTGATCATGGGCGGCGGTATTCACTCAACATCAGGTGAGCCGCATGCTCGTTTGCCCCCTCTTCTATAAAAAAAGTAATTTCCGCAATTTAAGCTAAATATTGCTAATGAAATTGGCATGTTACTTAGTTTTTTAGTATACTCAGAATGTGCTAAATATTCGACAGTATTTTCCGAAATAGATATCTCGGTAGACTGGTTTCCATTTATATCTAGAAATGCCGTTTGTATTTAGTCCAACAAATTTTTAGCACTAAACCTAAAAAAGGTATTACAAAATTAAACGAGATTTTAAATATTTACTAGCAAAAATTAATACTATTTATTTACTTATTTATTTAACAAGTACACTTACAAAATACACATATATGACGTTATCACGAAAACATACACATTTTATACCCTCTGATATGCATATCAATAACATGTGTATATAGCATTCACAGGTAGTCATACGACTTAATTTTCTATAAATATGGTGTAGGAACAACATTCAATCAATACAGTGATACAATGAGAAATTATTCAAGTAAGATATGTACCTAAATAAGAAAATAGCTATTGGAAAAAAACTGGTCCATTTATTAGGAAAGAACATGGTAGATATTTTATATTCTATACTGGAATAACTTTTTCACCGTATAGAGTAATAAAATAGGGTGTAATATATAAACGTAGTAGAAACCTATGGCACAGATATTTTACAAAAAATAAAAATAAAAATTTTGAATTACATAAATGAATAAATTAAAATCAATCCTTCTGCTAGCGTGATGGCCAAGGTGAATCCCGGTGGGGATTCAAGGGACAACGGGAGAGAAACGTGGACGTTTACGAGTCAATAAAGACAATAAGCAATCTTACTTTCTTATGTTAATACTAGCGAGCCGCCCTGGCTTCGCCGGGGTAGAATTTATTAATGTGGCATTGTTTAGATTTGAGATAATCAAAGACCATTTATTTTAAGCAGTGATAGCTCAGGGGTTATGGGCTCGCTGTAAATATTGCAGTACGCGAGTAACCCGGGTTGTAACCCCGCCGGCACCCATGAAATTGTTAATTACAATTTTAAGCACCGATTTTGCACGCTTTCTACAGTGAAGGAAACCCAGAGGAAAGCTGCACATCTTGGAAATTAAAAATAATTCAGAGGTATGTTACGTTCACCAACACACACTGGGCAGCGCGGCGTAATTTTCCTAACCCTGAAACCTTATCAGAAGTGATAGGACACCTGTGCCCCGGAGTGGGACGTAGTATGCTGTAACTTTAACTTTTATTTCAGTACAAGGCTAAGTAATCATTTGTCCAAAGTAGGTTTCTGCAACTGTACCTGTTCAGGATGACGTAAAAGTCAGAAGTGTGACCTTCTTAACCATTTAAGACGACCATAATTGACGCCTCCAAAATTGATACTTACATTATAAGTGTAATGATGAGGTTAAACTGTTACGATAGTTCTTATAATGATCAAAAAATGATCAATAAAGAAAAAGATAAAATATATTTCGTTCCGTTAGCTTATTATGTTATTCTCTTTAAAAGTCGATAAATTTCTCAGTCATTTTAAGAAATCAATATATTGTACGAATATTAAACATACACATTTCAGAACGAGGTAGCAAGTAGACTGTACGTTCGTTTGCCACTTCAATTTAGTTTAAAATCAGAATCAGAATCAGAATAGTTTATTTGTCAAACATAGGTTTGATGGTCTTGCGAGGGTTACAATTATTAGTACGCAATTTTTTGTCTTAAAGACATACAAATATAAGTGTGTGTTCGTATGAGAATCGTGCCACAAAAATAAAACAGAATAAAAATTAATGGAATTGTAACACTAATTAAGATTCTACATTGGTAAAATTAAAGGAAACACTTAACCCCTGAACTACAGCCTCATTGGTTGCATGACATAGGTTTTATATTAAATACGTCAACATATTTATTGTTATGATGTCAAATTTAACATATGACATGGGTTGTATTTTTAAATATATCATAAACAAAGCTTTTGATGTCATTTAAAAATAAGACATTAAAACGGCAAAGTTTTAAACGACGGTTACTGCATGTGTAAATTAAAGACATAGAAGTGAAATAGATTTTTTTTTAAATTTAAATTAAAAAATAGAATTGAAATTGAGCGTGCAGTGGCGGTGCGGTGTAACAAAATCCACTTCCCCATATCGAGAGAGCTGGAGAGAGCAAAGCAAACTGACTGATGGGCGTCTTCTTAATAGGAACCAAAAATAAGAGAAATATAATAAAACAAAACCCGCAACTACGTTTTTATTCAACGGATCACGTTAATACAAGAATTCTAAAGCGGAGTTAATATCGTCTATTGTACTTTTTATCTATATTTTGGATCTCATGTTGCGTCATATTGACGTGAGCAATATTGCAAAGCAGTTAGTAGCAACATTGACACTGGAAAAGATTAATGCTATGCACGTGTAACACGTACTCGTTATTACAAGAAAATATCTACAATAACATATACTATGTTAGTTATGTCAGAATGTTTGTAATTTGTTAGTCTACTGCCACTTTAGTTTACTTATCCGTTGGACTACATATCGTTGTTTATGTTAAGAAAAGATATTTACTCCTTTTTAAAAGGCCGGCAACGCACCTGTAATTCCCTTGGTGTTAGTTATTCATGGGAAGTGGTCGACACTTACTTTCAGGTGAGACGCATGCTCGTTTGCCACCATATCTATTACTAAAAAATATAATAATATAAGCAAGAAATAAGACTGTATAGTTAGCATTGTAGAAATAAGATAGATATAGGAACATAGAGTAAGAAAATTTTGTAAGATTATATATGTTGTATATATACTACTTGCAAAAAGAATATAAAATAAGAAAGAAAAAAATGTAATAAGCTATTATAAAATATCTTAAGTAGTTGTAATGTAGTATAAAGGTATGTACATAAGGGTCACCGGTGTATGCAAGTGTATGCAGTGAGCCCGTCTAACAGAAAAAAAACTGGAATAATAAAAGATATTCCTAAAATGTTTCGCTATGCAATGTCTTTGACCAGTGTCAGAGGTGGAATAGAAAGACAAACATAAAAAAATTACTATAATGGTATGTATTAGTTAGTATGAATTGTAATGAATACACGCTCTACGTTTGTCTTTTGTGATCAATTTTCCTGTATGGGTTTTATTAAAGTTTTTGAAGTGAAATCTTCTTTAGGCACGTTGGGCACTTTTGGGATGGAGAAAAAGCACTGAATTCCCGTGACTGTCACACTCGGATACATATAATATATATATATATATATATATATATATATATATATATATATATATATATATATATACAGATGTATTTATAAGTGTTTGTTTATATTATGTAAATTGTAGTCGTTATCATTTTCATGTAAAATGGCGCAATAAATGAACATTTTGTTACTATATTAATACATAATATAGGTATTTTAAATTAATATAAAATTTATTAAATTGATAATGATGAATAATAATAAAAATACTTCCTGAAAAATATTTCTTAACAACCTAAAAATAATGTTTATGTGTAAATAATGTTTTATAAAACGTCAACCGATCATGCTAGAGGCTAAAATAAGAGGCCAATCCTGCCAAATTGGTAGGAACCTGTTACACATGGTCACACTATGCTAGCTACTTAGTATGAGAAAAATAGTTGTCACCGTCATACTAACATCGAAATAATTTTGATTAATACCAAATATGAAATAAAAAATTCGACCGAAATTAGGTTTGTGAAAAATAACTTTGTAAAGCTAAGAAGTTTTCATTTGTGACTTCCAACCCTACGACTGACAGTTTTTTTATTGCTAGTTTGCCCACTCTTAGGTAAAAACCTTATATAAAAGGAGACAAACTAACGTGATGGTAAGTGATTGATGCCGCACTTCAATAATTCCCATGAATTACAGGTGCGTTGCCGGCCTTTTAAATAAGAGTAGGTTCTTATGTACAACATCCAAGGTACCACGTATACGTAGTGTATTCGTAGTACGAATGGAATAAAATATTTTTTTATCTAATGTAAATTACATGTAATTATTATTGAATGATTTTTTAACTTTTATCACTAAGATCGCTACAAACTATTTAAGAAACAACTTGAAGGCAATCATCAGTTCCTGGGGTTAATATTAACGATAGTATTGATGTTTGTGTGTCATTTCATAGGAACATAAATGGATAAAGAATCAATACCTTAGTCATGTTAAATACAAAACCGACACTATAGCACGTTTATCTAGTTGATACTGTATATTTTTTCATGTGCGTATAATTATGTGCACGCAAATGGTCTCCGTCTGGTATTTATCGATTGATGCCAGTAGCGCCAGATTTAAAAAAAAACTACTACATTTTACGAGCAACGCCACTACCTCTTCGAGAGTGTAAGGTACATTTGTGATAAAAAATTGTATGTGACAGTTTTATTTTAGTATTTACTTGCATTGTGAGATCGTTTCATCTAGAATAGAAATTTTTTTCTGTATCAGGAGGCGTTTCTCATACATAAATCGCATATGGACAAACATCCGGACCCCAATTATTTATTTGCTGCTGACACTGACACTTAAAACGGGTTCGCATATTTAAAAACATTTCATTTTATTTTACGAGCCGTTTTATAGTCAATGAAAATCCTTTTCTTTAAAATTCCAGTTCAAATATTTTTGAACCGTGTAATTTTATAAATCACAATAATAGTGTAATAATAATGAATGAATAGTATAATAAGTTATGAATGAAATGTTTCTTAAACTGGAACCGTAAAGCGAACTATCGCACTAACTCTGTCTTAAATGAGAGGTGGCCTTTACCATGCAGTGAGACCATACGTGACTTATGTTTATTTGTTTCGTGTGATATTTAAACCTGCGGCTTTACATTGAAGCAACCAATCGCTTAGCTACTATACTGCCAAGGCATCAATTGGTCAATCCGTTGCAATTTAATTGCTGTTTTAGATGAAATTGAGCGACAAATCTTATAAATATACATGTCAATATATAATTGACAAAGCTGTGAATAATGTTGTATGGTCAATATTTGAAATTAGAAATTTAAAGAATGACATATTTTTTGCATATAAACGAGCAATTATTATTTCCTTCACGACTGTACTCAATTAAGCCTGCTATATGTGCATGCATTAAAAATTATAAATATATAGAGCACAGTATCGTCTAGCGTATAATTAAGTAAGTGATTATGCTAGTCGCCGATAAATCAACGGTATATGGACATCTTAATTGGTATTGAGATATATCAATGTTTCACTTTTTTAGATTTCAGATTTTCTTATTATCAATTTTGTTTTTAATGATACTAGCAAAGTTATTAATGTAGATTATTTCTTTAAATACTGTGTGTTTTCCCAAACTCAAGTTCTTCTTAACTTATGGTTCGGAACCACGGTGTGCGATTGCGTCTTATCAAAAAATTATTAAATTAGGAATTTTCTGAAATTTTTCAACGTGGTAGAGCCATATTATAGTTGCAGCACAGACCACGCTATTACAGAATACCAGCATAAAATAGAAGCTTAATACTGCCGTGTTTTTTATGGTGAATGTAAAAAACCGGGAACCCTTTTTATTGATAACGAATTCTATTTTAGTCCTCACTGTTACCGATATATATGGTGTGATGTAGATAGGACTCCATGGGCCACAGCATCCACTACCCGCCAGGTGCACCGCGTGCTCGCTTGTCACACTTTTTCTATAAAAATTGTAATTCACCGTAATTATATTAAATAAATAATTATTATTTTTTATGTATATGGTAAGAATTTATTGCACAGAATAAATCATCAATCATTTAGTGAGGCGTACATTACACGCTCATGCAGGCGTCAATCAATTCCATCAAACATGATTGATGAAAAACGGATGGTGACTGGTGTTATTGTTTTTATATTGATTGAGCATAGCCGTAAAAAGGTCTTTCAACTGAAATGAAAACCCAAAGTTGGGCAATCCTGGCCTCTGTTCTAAAAAAGTTAAAAAATTAGTTACATTGTAAAACCATTCGAACAAAAGATTTCAACGAACATTTATCATTTTGTCGCTGGAGTAAATATAATTCTTGGCACATTCGCGCTTGCGTTATTTGTCTTCTCTGTTGATAGAGACTGTTTCCTTTTTTTGTGTCTTCTTAACACATTAGCCTTCTTAACTTACATATTTACTCTTCACAGAATGAAAAATCATCTAAAATTGCCATTGATTCCTAATTTCTTCCTGTAAATTATTTTAGGTTGTGTTTTAGGCAGTTTCAGATTTAGACGCATTAACATATTTGTTTTACCTTAATTTTATTGTATGTACTCCATTTCGGGTAATTAAATGTTTTTTTATATACTTGTTTAATATAAGATCTTTATTTTATGCAATTTCACTACGAAACCAAATTAACAACATTCTTAATCTATACAATCTGAACCATCTTATGTCGATAAAAAGGAAAGAAACTTACATAAAATGTTGCCCAATTATTTAATTTTACTCCGTTATAAAATTTATACAACTAAGGCTTTAGCCTAATGTAGTTTGTTTTAAACCAATTTTTTTATCACATTAAATCAATTAATTCTCTCCCTCACTGTATAAATATTTTAGAGTCTTTTTGTTTTTGTTTGTATATAAATCAATTTAAAGAAAATTATAACATATGTAAATTATATGAACATATGCAACAATAAAAAAATTCAAATTTAATAAAGTCAACTATATAAAGACAAACAGTAAATTAATATAAATATATATTGTGTATATGAAAACTGATTTTAAGGATTTTGTAATTTGTACACGATAGAATCAACACAATTTATTCAATTCATTATATAGGAAATATCAGACATATTTTTATACCTTCATATATTTAAATATCGTCCCGTAGATGTCGCCACAGGCAACAGGGGGAAACTGGAACAGGAGATGGGCAGCAGCATCTGCCTGATAACAACTCAACATAATAAAATATCGCGGTTGCCAAACCACCTGCCAAGCGTGGCAACTATGGTAAAACCATACGAAACACAGCAGCATTAAGCTACTATTTTACGCTGGTATTCTGTGGGAGCGTGGTCCTTTCCCGGTCGAGCCGACCCATTCGTGCAACACCTATACTACTAATATAACTGCAGCATGGCTCTACCACGACTGTCTATTTTTATTTGCCACAGTTGCCAGGCGACCACAGTTTTATGTTTTAATTGTTATCAGGAAGACGCTGCTGCTGCATGGCACCCACGGGGTAATATGGGCAAGTGGACATTCCTGCACCGCCAGTACACGGTAAACAGTGACTAATTAGATCCACAATACTCATGATGCATGCATGACGTCAGGTCGTCGTCCACTAACGGAGAGATACGTCATCTGGACCTCGAGTGTCCAAACATGGAGTTGCCTGTTCAAATATGGTTGTTAATGTGGTCGGTTTTGAAAGTGCAAATTTTAAAACGGTTTTTGTTTTTATGGTATCATGTGTCAGATTAGCTATATGATTACGTGGTAGCGCCGAGCTGCAGCTTATGTCTGCAGCACGAATGATTCGACTAGACTTGAAAGGACCCACTTTCACAGAATTATTATTCAACATCAATCATCACCAACAACATCAATAACACTATCATCGTCGTTGTCATTACCATAATCTTCATTATTGTATATCTTCAACAGTCCAATGCCGAACATATTTTATCATATCGGTTTTCCATTTAAAATACGAAAGTATAGAAATAAAACTCTTAATAAAAACAAATAGAAGACTTCAAATAACTAAAAATAATTAAATTATTCCCACATATTAGCTTTTGAAGTAGGTGTAAAACCATAATTTGTAGAAGAATTAAAGTCGCTACTTCAGAAGCTATTGTGTGGATTTTTTTAGTTTCTTGAAGATTGCTATTACTTTGTATCAGGAGTTTGTTTTTTTATCATTTGATTGGACTAAGTAAGGAATACCAGAAGCTTAGGGGGGGGGGGGTGTTATTATTTTCCAAATGTACATGGTATCAACTCTGAAATATAAACTATTTATTAAAAAAAAATATTAAAATCGCCTTACATTTGATGAAGGAACCGCGTAACATATATACAAATTTAAAAAAAATTATAAACGAGGATACAATAAACCAAATAGTCCCTTCTCTTTATAGACTTTACTACAGTAGGCTGTACAGACTGATTTATAATAAATTATTTATATAATATCTTGTATTACCATGCTGTAACAGTGTATATATTCACTACTTCACTACACACATATCACTCCGCATGTGTCGTAAGAGGCGACAGAGAAAAATTGAACTGGGAGATGAGCAGCATCTTCCTGATAACAGCCTGTGAGGCAATGTGTTTAGGAGGCCTGTGTGCAGCCGCGTGCTTTTCATAAGATGTAATGGTAATGGGTGGTATGTTTTATCTTGTGGCAATATCCGAAAAATTCAAAGAGGTGACGATGTAATACGTGAGTGTAAAGCTCGTTAAACAAAAAACAGATTTCGTCATTTTCTGTAAACATTTTTGTGTAAACAGTAATGACAGATCGCAGGTACCAGGAAATCATAAGTGACGTGGACTAGTCAAGGTCGTAGGAACCTTGGCGCGTTTTTGTCATCCCACGTGCTTTAACGCCTGTCTACCCACACGGTTCCAATAATCACTCCTTAAATCACGCCCTTAAATTCAATAATGAGAAGTGCGACCTCGTAACAATCATTTCTAAGGAATGGTTTAATTAATTTTAAAGGTTATAGATGATGTTACGGATGACGGAGTTTTTCTGGCCGATATCCGGCCAACCATACTTATAATTTCCGAATGCTATGGGAAGATTGAATGCCCAGGAGATATTATAGTATGCGCTAATAGGCATTCTTTTATCATACTACGTGTGAATGTAAAGAAGAAATCTGCCCTTCCCCAGTCTTTCATACTTTTGAAGGAATCTCCCTTTATTACTAAGGAATTTTGGTCCTATTAAAGGTCCACTGTTTAACGTAAGCCTCCTCCATAAATTACCTTAGTTGCCACGTTTAGCAGACATGTTGGTAACCGCAGTTTTTTATAAATATAGTTGTTATGAGAACGATGCTGCTGACAGATAACTGGAAAGTTAATAGGATACCTGAGGAGGTTAGGAGAGAAAGCTCATTTCGAAACAGTAATAAATTCAAAAAGAAACATGTCAAAATCTAAATTCATTTTAAGTTATTTTTCTTACATTTTTATTTTTAGTATATATATATATTATAATATTTCATTACGTAATATTATACAAACCTATGTAATTAACATCACTCAACTATACTTACGAATATACGAAGTTATCACCATTTTAATCGTTAATGCTTGTAAATATATAGTATCTCATATATTATCTCCTACATATGTATAAGATATGTATATTACCACATAATGACATATGTTGCAAAATTGTTTTAAATATGAACTCGTGTAATAAATCATAAAAGCAATATTTACATGGAAACCGCTTAAAAACAAACGTAAAGTAGATATCAAAATGTCAGTCTCATAATGACATGTTCGGTCGAGTAAAAGTGACAAGGAATGGTACAGGGTACTAACGGAGAACGAGGCGTTTTGGGTTAGTGATTCCAGATCGTAAATAGTTCATTTTAATAAATAAATGGTTAATTCCTTTCTTATATAAATCACTTCCATTTCTACAATCTGCCAACCAAGCTCAGCGAGTCTCCCCTGCTTTGTTGTTAATATTCCACGTATTCCAACCGAACGGTTTACTTCGTCTTTCGTACAACAAGGGAGTGGAATAATCTAAGGAATAATCGGATGTATCTATTTTTATAAGAGGATCGAAAACATAGTCAACTAAGGATTTCAAACCACACCATCTCAGCTGACTGTGACATCATGAGCGTCATATGACAGGAAGCAAAAATTTAAATACTAGGTGCCTGATGCTTCTTCATTATTCTATGTTAAATTCACCAAAACGGCTTTGCGCTTGAGTTACTCTGTTGGGAATCTTGGTTGATTTCTGTTTTTTTGTTTCACAGAAGGAGTATCAATGACGATTATAAGCTAATGTCTTTGTTGTATTAATATATGTATCTTTTAGGTTGAAAGTCTTAACATTGTGAAAACAAAAACCTATGTAATTACGGAGTGATTTTCAAAGACAGATTCCCAACAGAGTCACAAAATCACACCAGTGGCTGTCACCACTAACCATCACGCTGAATGTTAGTTAGTTTGTGGCTTCAGTTAGAAAAAAACATGTTTACAACTTTCTGCAATCTATGGTCCCATAAAGATCATTCAGCGAACACAACGTTATGCTTGTAACTTACTCCACAAACAGCTGAGAGCGACTTTAGCAGCCGGATCGTGTCGCAACTCGGTCTCGGTCGTCAGCTAAGCACCTGAAGACGTTGATTTCGCATATGATCTACCTATATCCGCGGTACTAAAGTGTAATCTAATACAGACGTAATTTATATGGTTATATAAAAACCTTTTTCGTGGTAGAGCTACACCGCAGCTGTTCGGGGAAGGACCACGCTCTGTCACTGTGTTTGTATGGTTAGTGTAGAGAACGCATGTGGGTGACAACGCATCTGCATATTGATTAACAATTGTATATTAATTGATGATAGCAGTATATAGCGTAGATATCTATGGTTCATACGAGCAGCATCTTCTTATCATCAAAAACACTGTGTTCTCGTTTGTCACTCTTATTCTATAAAAATACCATTAATTAAATTCAGACAGGAACTTACAAACTTTCTATTTTTTTAAGTTTCTTAATTTTTTAGCCATATAATGCGTATAACTTTCTTAAATTCTTGCTTTTTATAATTTTATATAATATTTTCAATCATTCATTACCTCCACAAGGGCCTCCCCACATCTCATAGATATTTGCCATAGTTGCCACGATTGGTAGACAACTGATATTTTTATTACTTGTAAAGGTATTTTCAAGAAGATGCTGCTACCCATCTCCTGCTCACATTCCTCTGTCGCCTGCTACGACGCCCAGGGGTTGATATAGAATAGAGATTACTCTTACACCGTTCCCTTTCACAGCCAAATGTCATTTTTTAGTTCTTGCATATTTAAAGAATATTTTAACCAACTTAAAAAAGAAAGAGGTACTCAATTTGACTGTATGTTTTTTATGTGTGTTACCCCAGAACTTTTTCTTAGGTGAATCGATTTTGACGATTCTTTTCATTTAAAAGCTGAAGCTTTTCATGTGGTCCCAAACAAATGTGATCAAGATCTGGCTTGTTGTTTTTGAGTTATCCTTAATAATGCTTATTTAATTGACTTAAACTACATTGATGATGTTCTAATTTCATTTATATTGAAGTCAGTTGTTATTTTTTTTTTAATTTTACCACTTGTTAAAACATAAGAAATATGAAACATTCGCGACTCATTAGACTTGTTTACGAGATTTTCATTTTCGTTTCAACAATTGTTACTGCGGTGTCTCGTGGAATGACGGCTAGTTTGCGAAGTAGTTATTTGGTAGCGCCACTGTGGGCCGCAGGTTTGAATCCCGCACTGAAAAAATATTTTATTGCCTACAAATGATTGCTCTGGTTCTGGATGTTTGTCTTTGTGCAGTGTATATATTATGTTAAACGCTGGCACGTTAGAGGTGAAAATTCTAGTGTGCAGAAACCTTTTTTTTAAACTGAGGCGGATGGCCACCGTATCTCAGATTGATATTAATATGTTTAGATTAATATCTGAGCTACGTTGGTGCCGTGTACCTGATGATAGTCTTTTGAGCAATAACCCGAGTGTATCGTAATGAATTTTGATTAATGACTATAAAGGAGATAACGAAACTAGCTAACGAAATAAAAACAATCAATGTTTAGTCTGTTGCAACATTACACATTTATATTTATTATTTTAGTAGTACATTTAGTGTACACATGTGTAAAAAATAATCTCGCCGGGTTTCTTGCTAATTCTTCCCAGGACAGACGAGTTTTCCAAACCAGTGAAAAATAAAAAATGACCTTCAATAAATATTAAGTAATAATCTTGTATTTATGTTGAATAAAAATCATTTTACTCTATTCTGTTAATGACTATAGGAATTCTCTTATACGAGTAGTAAACCACGAGCTAAGCAGAGAAACTGAATCTGGTGCCGTATAACATGAAAATATAAAAATACATAAATATAAATATAAAAACATACATATAAATACACTTACGTAAGTAAGTATATGTAACTACAAATAACCTAAAAATTAGTCTAACTATAAATTAGTCTAGAATTTGTAAATATCATCATATATGTACATCCCGTATGTACATATCGTAGAAGACGAGTATATGTCAGAAGAATCTTATAGTTTCTTCTAGTTGACGTATAACCGAGATAGTATTACGTCAGACGTAAACCTAGTTCATTGGCCAACAGCAGTGTGGAAAAGTGACGGAAAAGGCACAACTTCTCAGCAATGGAGAAGGCTTATGTCCACCAGTGAACTCTAACTGGCTAAAAAGATCATATCATCTTCACCATTACACCCCTCCACAATCCCACTTCTAAACATAGCCTATAGTCTTTTCCAAATAATGCCACAAAACGCGGTTCTGATCCCCCGCATCCTTACGCTTCTTGAATCTCTTACCAGGTAGTCACTCCATCTAGCGGAGGGCCGCGAAACGCTCTGTTTCATGTTACGAGATTTCAACTCTAGAACCTATTTTCAATTGTTGGATCTTGGAGCTGTATGACCCGCCTTTTGCTACTTCAAGTAACTAATCCATTGGGATTATGATACTAATGGTAATGATAAATATACTAACTCTGTTTTTATTTTTGTTTCAGAACGAAATGCGACGTTACACGCCGCACGTTTAAAACCAACACTCAGCTGCACTCATGTTTAGGAACCAAATAAGGAGGTTAGTAATATATTACCAATCTACACCTCTCAACTTTACATTAATATTTCTTAGAATTATAAAAGGATAAATCTACCGGTTCTTAACATAGATAAGATCACTTGGTCATTAAATGCGCTAGACTACTGCAGTCTGACACTTCCTGGTAATCATAAAGTAGCTAATATTGACCACAGGTAACAAAACAATGGGTTTGTAATACAAGTCATTCGTTCACATTGTTCTAAATATACTCGTATAATACAATAGTCAATTATCATGTCTTAGTACAATTGCTTGGTGTTTAAATACTTTTAGTTTGAGGTTTTATTTTGTTTGCTTTTATATGCAAAAAAATTTCATTGCACAAGATAACATTTTTATGGTTTATATTTTCAATTAAATTAATTATAGTTAAAATAGAATGAAATAGAATATTTTTACACAATATAGATTATCATTACTACTTGATGATAATTATTTTTTATATTTATCACTGCTTGACGACATGCTTCCGTCTTAAAAACCAAATAAGAAACCCAATCAAAAGATTTTTATAACAATGTTCAATTATTTATATTACGTAGTGTAGAAACTTCATTTCTTGGGTTTATTTTATATGCAAATGTCGTTTAACAAAATTTAAAAAATGCGTTAGCTCATACACGTACCAGTTGAGAGTTATGTCTCGCCAGCAACGCAAAGTCAGGAACTTATATTTAGAAAAAGCCAAAATTAGGAGCTTTTTAATTGCTAATTAGCTGCCAAGTTTTTAAAAGTTTATGCTAACCATATTATAATTACTTAATTTATTATATATTCTAAATATATATAATAAATTAAGTAAGTGCTATAAAGTTTCCACCGCAACGAACTGTTGAAATTTCCGTTGCTGGCAAAACGTATTCAGAACAAAGCAAAACAATCAGGTTGTCTGAAAATTAGGATAAAATCAAAATCAGGTATATATTCAATTTGATAATTACGAGTAAGTACTAAAGAAGTGTTTTTAAAAACACAATTTAACTCTTTACACACGAATATTGTCATTGTTACTTCGGCCACGGCTTCAGCGCTGCTGTAAGTGCAGCCCCTTCGCCCTTGCGTACCATGTCACAGGATTGTTGGTCGCCTTCAGTAACCAGCCTCAGCCGCTACGGCCACAGATGCCTGCGATTTGCTACAGCAGGCGGGGGGCTTCTCTCCATCCGCACCGGTTACAGCTTTACAAAAGAGACTAGGGGTAGGGCATACATGTCTACGTAGATTCGGGGCGTTCTCATTCGGCTTTAGTACAGATACCTATCTTATCTATAATATATAACTGATTAAGAATAAAAAATGCCGTTTATGTCTTATAGTACGGTAATGGTGGTCCTAGACACGATAGTTCTCAGAATATAATCGTCACCTACATGCGACCTCAACCATCTTTTAGCACTTAATTCCTTGCTATTAATATTTATCGTATATCCCTTATCGTCATTGCCTTGCGAGCTATAAGTTTTGTCAGCACCGCAAATTTCAACAGTTTGTTGCGGTGAGAATATTAGAGCACAAATTTTTAAACTTGGCACCTAATTAGCACCTAAAAAGTCTCTAATTTTTGCTTTTTGTGAATGCAAATTCCTGACTTTGCATTGCTGGCGAGACAGCTCCAGTTGAGGCCATTAGTGTAAATCCTTCCTAATATCGGAACGTCCGTTAACGACTGGGGGAATTTAAATATAAACTGTGGCAAAATATTTATTAAACACTAGTGTTGTTGATTATCTGATTGATATAAGCTGATTCAAAACAGCTTCATTAGTAACACTAAATTAGAATTAAAGCAAAATAAAAAAATATCTGTATTTTGAGTATTGTCTCTTTAAAACAATGTAGAGAAGGAAGATTTGGTGCCCATAACATCAAGACATTTCATCCTTGCTACGTCAAAGTTCAGCGCCAATAATAAATCTCCACAGAGACGAGTTTAAAGTGTTGTAGAACTTACGCAACGGACCAGAGCTTACGATTCTTCGCGCAGGTGAAGGAAATACTACGGTAGTAACGGATACGTCAGATTATAATTTTAAAATACAACAACTTTTATCGGACGAAAGCGCGTACAAAAATGCCAAAACAGACCCTGTGACTAATGTACTTAAAACAACTAGTAATGTAGTGAAGAAATATTCCGTAAAATTAAATCTCAACGTAAATTCGATAATACCACCATGTACCAAACCGCCGAAGTTGTATGGGTTATCCAAAATACACAAATCGAACGCTCCACTACTTTCCATAGTGAGCCAGATCGATTCACCGACTTATAAGTTGGCTCAACGTTTAGCAAAAATACTGTCACCGCTGAAAGGAAATACCAGAGCACACACAAAGGATTCATACCATTTTGTTAGTGAGATAAAAGACCTACATCTCACTGAAAATAAAACTAGTACTGGGTACTACCATCTGTTTGGGATCACATAATAATTAATATGTAAAATTAAATCCAAACCCAATCATACTACTGCAACACTTCAAGATACCGTAAGCTCAGTCTATGTAGATAAGACCAAAAATTAATATTTAAAAGTTGAATATATAATTAATAAGGACGTTAAACACCTCAGTCACGCCTCCCCCACTCCGTGACCATGGGTGGTGAAAAGTGCCCAAAACGTCGGGAATTAAAAAAGTTAAAATTAAATGCGATGAAATCCGTTTAATTAGTTTTATTCCATCAAATATATTTATATATTACAATTGTTAGTATTGTTTTTATTTCTCTTTAATTCTAATTTAGTGTTACACTAGTGTTTAATTAATATTTCGATACAGTTTATATTTTAATTCCCCTTGTCCTTAACGTTCGGTCCCACTCAGTCGGCAAACTGTTTACAGATAATCTAATCGATGATACCGAAACTGCCGTGTTGATTGTAGCCGAAAACCGAAAATTCGAGGTACCATCAATCGGGTACCTCACCACCCGATGTCAGATGAAATTGGTATCAGGGCAGATAACGCCACTGATGGCGATAAGATAGCTAAAGACGATACAAGAAACGATAGCGAAGCCAAGGAACCCAAAGAGACTAAACAAAGATCTGTCTCTTTTAACAGAGACGTACACGTGAAACGATTCGGTGAGTCCATGCTCGGTTTTATAGGACAAGGGAGCAGGGGAGAAATATTAAATGAGATTTGGTCCAATAGAAGGTAATAAAGAAGGAAAACCTGAACGTTTTCCTACTTCTTTCATCCACTGAAACAATTTATTTTTATCTCTACAAGGTCTTCTCCTTTCGTTTTAAACGATTTATATTCGTATAAAACTAGCTTGATTTTTCGAATTCAGTAAACTTTAAAAGTAATAAATTTATCCTAAAGCTTATCCTTGAAAGGAAATTTCTTTTAAACAACCTTTGAAAAATTTATATGTCCAGTTACTTTTACCTTGGCGTTATTTTTTGCTTCGATTGGACCAAAATCATTTAAAATTCTCATGTTGATGGAAGTAATTTTGATATAAAGAATCTTGTAAAAAAAGCATGGTCCAGACGTGTTAGTATAACCTTTCTTACTCGCTCTAATACGTGACAAATTATTAATAAAAGTGGATGTTTAGTAACCGTAACTAACTGATTATCAGATAACCACTATACTCATTGAATTCGCTGGAGTGGTTAATAGCACATTATATGTACGTAACAGAACCTTTTGTAGATTTAACAAATGATCGTCAGTAGTATCTAATAGCTGGGTTTCTTCAATTAATCATCGTAATGACTAACTGTGACTGATTTGGAGTGGCTAATGCTAACATATGGTAATCTATCTGTCTACATTTTTTGTCAATATTACTCAATGTTGTGTTTTATTAATCTGTGACCTAGTCATAATATTCGTAATTTGTTGTTTTTTTTTTTACTTTTTACTTCCCTGTGTAGTTCTATTTCTTTCTTTACTGCTTTTTAATTTATTCTAATTTAAAGCTTTATTTTTCTAGAAGTTAAAATATTATGGATCTACGCAGTGTCACCTAGTAGATGTCGGAAAAATATACGTAGCGTAGGTGTCAACGAGGTGTACTAAAAACATCGATTCTCACTTGAACAATATTAAGAGCTTACAACAAGTCCTTGTGTAACAGTGGACTGACTAACACCTGGTTACTATATTTAAACAAGTGTTATTAGTAACGAGTGATATTCGTTGTCATGTGTAATCGAGCTGATATTGCATTGCTGCACTACTTTTTATTGTCATCAGCTAACTACGAGATCTGTTAATGCTGTTAGTCCAATAAAGCCCTCCGAAATGCTTTCGCACTTGCGTGGTGTGTAATTCTTTCAATTTCATCATTTGTTTTGGCAGTTTATACGTCATAATGTCATACTATAGTACCAGATCCGAACAGTTATTATATGATTTTTGAAACCAAATTCTCCAAAAGCTTACTGGATGTAAATTATATGTTGTCAATAAATATGTAAACAAATATATCGTGGATGGATTGTGTAATGAAATAGATATGTTTATGATTAACAAAAATTTGAATATGATGATAGTTTTGCACCAATTTTTATGTACTTACTTTATGAATTATATAAAGTTATAAAAAATTTCATTATTGGTATGCTTTTTTTTTTTTCAAAAAAAGTCGATGCATGTATCTCAGGACCGTGCTTATCGGCATTTTTAGGCCTATTTTCAGCAGTAGACTTCTAAAGGGCTCTTTTTGATGATGAATCTAACTTACTATTGAATTCGCTCCTTGAACTTAATTAGTAACAACATTACTACTTGAAATTCCATTGTTGACGTATCCATATGTTCCAAAATATAGGTAAAAACCCAAAGGCTAACAGCATTAACTTCACCAGAAACCAGACTCTAACGTCACTACTACACGACGTGTTTTTTTTTAATTTGTTAAATCCGCTGCTTTAAGTGTTATATGTACTTGACAAAATTTGAGAACTAAGAATCGATCGCGTTCGATTACAGTTGGTCGCGTATATAATTTAATGATATATTAAACGAAATGTATCGTTATAGTAAACACAAATCTAAGTATGCACGTAAATAATTTACTTTTAAAAGTTGCAATTGGTTATTCTGTTGGTGACAAAGAATGACAATGAAAATGGTCAAGGTCGTGATGACAATGACTCTATAAAGGCTGCATGTAATGAAATAAAAAGAAATAAAATATAATAAACGATACATCAACTTTTGTGGATGTGAGATCAATGCCAACGGTTGAGGGAAAAATTTAGTCTATGCTTTTTTTAATTGTATTTAGGAAAACTGACAATTATTTACAGTCAACTATATTATAAATTTTTCACATGTAGATAAGAAAATAAAATGGTAGAGTCGGATGCTAAGTAAGTTTGCGATAAACCCAGGCAACAATTACCTTTTAACTTAACCAAGTATGAAAAAGACTTATAATTTATGTATTATCGTAACAATTAAGAAAGTCTGTTGCCAAAATTGGCTTAACTTAATAATACTATTAAAGAATATATCGGCTTCAGTGCTATCACTCATAGAATTAAAATATATAGGAACTATTGTTAAATTACAGTTACGTATCGAAAGTCAATTCTTGAATTACAAAAAGAGAAAGAAGCGTGGACAATAGGTAGTTAAATAAGAACATTGTTCAATCTAAGTAATTTAACCCAAATATTTTATGTATTGTAATTGGCGATGAATTGAACCTTCCAAATTCAAAAATTTTGTCTGCTTAATGGGCGTCACACCAAAGTTTTGGTGGGAACTTGACCGCCGCACCGGAAGATAATTGCTCTTGTATTATCATTTAAATAACATTTTAAGCTGCCCGGCTTACGATTCTATTGTTATCAACTGTCCAAACCCTTTCTCTGTCCCATGAATCCTATATGAACATTTTGATTGTTTAACTATCGTGTCTGTTTTGCGGACAGGGAAACTGTTAAGTTATCTTCCGAATCTTCCAAAATCTTTGCTATGTGGCGCGTTAACATATTGTGACGAATTTATTAAATAAAATTCATCACAATATTCGCTAATAATGTTGTTTATTAGTGATCGAAGAATTAAGTACGTAACAGACTAGGCTTTATGGTTTGGTACCTTTGCCTGCCACTTAAAAAATAATATTAAAATAAGTCATTAAGAACGGTTTGAAGTACACACGCTGTATATATTTTGATAGCCGCATGCACATGGCTAATATTAACTTCCTTTTTTTCTTTATTGCACCGTAAAATTCCACTTCGGGAGATGCGGTTTTCCCGTGGTAATGAAATTTGCCTTAATCTCGCTGGCGGATTGACAATTACAGACGCACATTTGACGCTACTTTCCATCGCCAGTCAGAGTACTTTACGTCTAACGCAAATGAGATGGTTATACCGCCATTTATCGGAAATGAAATAAAATATCTTTATTTCTTCGACGCAAGAAAATAAATTTCATTGGTCAAAGTCATTTTTCTAAACCCGCGAAATCTACAGCCGTTTTTTATGAGATTCTACTGACCAGAAAAAAACGGCCAAAAAAATTCCGCAGGTATCTCCTTTTTTGCCAATACAATCAATGGAAGCAATGATCAACTCAGATGTAATAGATTTTAATCCTGATCCGAGTACAAAATACAAACTGAAGCCTCTTAAAATTTTTTTGTAGGATAAGGTAACAAACGAGCACACAGTCCACCTGATGGTAAGTGGTTGCTGTGGCCCATAGACATATACATGTATATAATGATTTCTTATATTTACGCGAACACTACACATTGAAATAATACTAGCTTTTACGGAATTATTCGCGTATATTTAACTTTTTAAACACCCGACGTTTCGAACGCTTTACAGCACTCATGGTCACTCTCAGTCCTGCCCGTGACCATGAGTGCTGTAAAGCGTTCGAAACGTCGGGTGTTTAAAAAGTTAAATATACGCGAATAATTCCGTAAAAGCCAGTATTATTTCAATATACATGTATATTTTATCTATATTATCACCCGTGAGGACTAAGATGGTGTGCCATCGTTTCCAGTAAAAAGGGTCTCCGGTTCTCTACACTCACCATACGAAACACAGCAGCATTATACTACTATTTTACGCTATAATTTTTAATTTTTTATTGTAACTGTTCTCATATTTTTGATAAATTGGTGCACATTTAAGCCTTATCACAAAACGTGTTACATTGGTTATGTTATATGATCAGAATATACTTAACCCCAGAATAAATTTATACATGTCGAAAAATTAAGTAATAGCTCTAAAATTTTTAAATGTTCCTGATTGAAAAAAATGTTGTGTATTTAAAGTAAATGTAAACTATATATGTATCCGTCCTACTGTTGTGCACCATCCTACCCGCATTTCTGAGTGAGTTATTGAGCCACTAGTCCATGCTACAGTGCGTGTTCATGGCCTTCATTCCTTTGAAATATAATATAAAAACAAAATCCTCGGAGGTGCAAGTCCTCATGATTTTTTTCCGCACAGCTCGCGGTAAATAAGTGCTTATAATGCATTTTTTTTAATTCCTATCCCAACAATACAGGCGAAATCTTAGTGTGGAGTTAACGTTATATTAATATAAATAATAAAAAAATAAAACCAGTTCTAAGCCAATAATACGTTAAAAACTATTTCTTTATCCCACGTTACTGAGTAATTTCCCAAATTGAGGTCAATACCGTCCAACAGGCACGCTCACATATATCGAACGTTGAATTAGCGAAACGAATTTTAAAGATTATTTCTTTTTTTTAAACTATCAATTATAAGTAAACACCAGTAGCTAGTAAAGATCATTACTATGGGGAAACACCCTGAGTATTATTTATTTGTATTTGTTTTTATTCTCTTTATTAATCTACGGGGTTATTTTTCAAAGAGTATCCAAATTTTATATTTAAGTTCAAGTATATAAATGAGTATATATCGCATTATTGCATTTTTTGATAATACGAGTAAATGAGGCTTCCACTTTCATTTGAAATTATCCAAAAATGAATGTGATATATGGGCAACATCTACGCGTACGCGCGCATCTGTATGTGCGATTCAATTCAAAACGTTTTTGCCAACCGAGCGACCCATACGTATGTTTGAAATAGTAGGCGTTAGATATTTATGAATAACACGCACTTCAATAATGCATTATCACGCGTTCTGAATTTAAAAGATATAAAGGACAGAATGTTTGAGATTATTTTCAAGTATTTTTTCTTTAACATTCGCCTATATGACTTATTCTGAATCTTCATCATAATAATATTTAATTGACGAACTGCATCACTAAAAAATTTACCAATATTTACAATATTCATTCTATTTTAGTCAGAGACTAAGTTTTGTATGTTGTTATGTGGGACTTACAACAAAAAAAAACAATATAAATATGACAACTGTGTTATGTGTATGTCAAAAGCATTGAGTTATATGTACTACGTACTAAAGAAGCTATTCCAAACAAAAAGATGTGCACTACTCTGTCTTCGCGCATGTGCACCGTTGATATAAACGCGCGAAAATTGTCATCATAGATTATGCGTAAATAGAATGATCAGTATGTAATGATTGTTTATTTAGATAGTATTGTTAATCGAGTAAATTTTTTTAAATTTTTGTTTAATTTGCATAATATGTTCTAATTTCATTTTCGTATTATTTGCGCCGCTCCGCACTGCATGAATATAGAAGCCACAAACAGGTGTACAAATTGCAATACGGTTCAGTTGAACACAGTCATTGTTCGGAATGCGAAATTTAGTGCGTAGTACATATATATTGATGGTCAAAGTTAACTACAGCGGACCCCCGGTAATCCGGCCCCTAGCTAATCCGACATGTCTTTAACTTGTAGGTAGATTCGAGTCACGCTATGAATCCGCCAGGGGGGAGAGGTGTGCTTCGCGAATACGTGGACAAACAGGTTGACACCACCAGACAGACAGATAATTAGTTCGCGCCACCACGAATCTAGCTTTGTGCGTATTGTCTCAGTTCAAATGTAACTATGTTAGCGGCCTAGCGGGATTTCAATATTTACTGTTTAGGTATTCATTGTGCATCACATGACATTTTTATTGTTTATTATTTTATATTTGATACGTAATCTGTGGGATTACAAGGTACTCTTTTTCAAAAAGTTGCGGACTACCAGGGGGCTGTGGCAGTACTCTATAGTCCGACAAATTCAATAATCCGACAGCGTCTTGCAAAACGTTTGTCGGATTACCGCGGGTCCGCTGTATTGTGATATTAGGTTTGTTATTGTGTTCTACAATTTCTTTCACAATTTTCCATCTAAATCAATTTTTTTACTAAACGTGGTCCAAGTCTGAACAACTCGCTGTCCTTTGGATGCCGCCTCCCTCTTTGGGAATTACAGTTGTGACGTTATGTATGTTCATCATACTGGGCAGTTAGTTGCGTCTTCTATGGGGGGGAGGGATGATGACATATGACAAAATGATGATGAAAGATGACAAAGAGAAGTGAATCCGAAATGAATCGAGTACGCTATATACAGATAACAAGTTATTTCGTTTTAGACCTCAGAAGAGACCACGCTATGCATTTTGAATCTAAATCGAGGAAAAATTAACTGCTATAGGCTGCAGCATTCTAGAATTATAAAATTTTACTAAATACATACATACGTAAGTAGATGTATTAGTAAAGGTAGAACAGATAGTCTGGCATTGGTAAAGCTGCTTGCTGTCATCAAGTGGCATCGTCAGGTCCAATTTATAATAAAGTATAAAAAGGTGCATGTGATAACCGAGTAGACTACGATCCTACACTAGATGGCCACATTTAAGCCTTGATATGGCGATAGTTGGTAAAGTCTTAAAACCTTGTTTTACATAAAAGCATTTATAGGTAGGCTATGTACAGCTATAGGCTTAAGATGACACACACACACACATATATATATATATATATATATATAAAAAGTGTGTGTGTGTGTGTGTGTGTGTGTGCGTGCGTGCGTGCGTGCGTGCGTGCGTGCGTGCGTGCGTGCGTGCGTGCGTGCGTGTGTGTGTGTGTGTGTCAGAGGTATAGGCAAAGACTATGGACTTCATTTGGCATGATCCTGATATATTTTTCTTGCTTCTCACATACATAATATATCTGCGCGTATATTATGCTCGTCTGTTAAATTCGGCCCTTTATTTACATATCACTATAATGATGACGAATTTAAAAAAAATCTCATGTATTGAAATATGGAGTCATTATATTTTTACGAAACAAATAACATAATACAAATAAAAACTAAGAAAGCGTAAAATTTCGGCGGCTTTATCAAAACTTCAAAGTAAACGTTTCAATCCGGAACGAAAGCTTTTGCCGCTGTAAAAACCAGCAATATAACCACATTCAAATCGTGGGACTGCACAAAAAACGTCTGTGGTGAATCGATTGATGATGACGGACTTAGTATACCTGATACTAACTTAGTGTCTGTGTAACTCGGTTGAAGTAATTGGCTTGCCAAGGATATTTGTTTTTTTTTACCGGTAATTATTAACTTAAAAACAGTCCTCGTTGAATAAAACTATGTTTACTAATTAAAGATAAATATAATAAAACGCGATACAATCTGTAACCATAGTTTTATTAATATGTGTAGTGTTTGCGTTTTAAGAAATCATTACAAAGTCCTCACGGTAAGTGGATGCTGTGACCTATAGATTAAATGATTACTAGACATAAAAACGCAGGTACATTGTCATCCCTCAGGACTAAGATAAAATGCCTTCTTTCCAGTAAAAAGGGTTTCCGGGTTTCTACACGTACCGCACAAAACACAGCAGCATTAAGCTGATATCGCTGGTATACAATGAGAGGACGGCCCTTGGTCCTTCCGTGCTCCTTGGTGGCTGACGAAGCTCGACCACAGCTTAGCAACCGTCATGTAGCTGCGGCATGGCTCTGTCTCTGTCAAAAGCTCCCAAGCCAATATGTAAAAAGTTATTTCTTCACCCACATACGAGTAGCTACTACGAGTATTATATACTATCGTCGATGTAATATTCAAAGTGCAGATGCAGTATCACCCTCAGGGATGAAGATCGAATTTCTCGTTACCAGTAAAACTTCGGCTTGTTTACTACACTCACCATATGAAAGCATTGTTATGCACGTATCATTTTTCTGATGTTTCATGCTGCTATTCTCTGTGTGGTTCTTCCCTAATATAGGTGACCCATTCGTGCTGCAACAGTATATAGCGTGGTTCTACAACGTAAAGGCATATGCTGTTTTCTCGGCATATCATGAAGTATATATTATTAAAACAAGTAGAAGCTCCTCCCTTCCATGTAGTTGTATGAAACTTGTTGTATATAATATTCTGGGCCGTTTGAAAACATCAATAGCGTGATTTATGCTTCGCTAGTTCTTTGGTTAGTTTACGCCAATGATTGGCGCAAAAAGAGCTAACGAGCGCTGTGGCGCTTTGTCTTTTCTTCACTCCGCACTTTCATTTTATCTTCTTTGCTCAACCCCTAGACGTAGAATTGCAGATCATTCGAAATTCAAAACACGTTAAGGTTCTATTTTCGACGCATAGTATTTTCAATTTTTTAAAGTATGTTAGTCTAAATCTCGGACATGGCTAAACCGGTTTAAATGATTTGATATGACGTTTTACTTCAGGAGTATATTAATTATTAGTAATTTAATGTACCTATCTAAAGTACATTATAGTTGTTACCTTAAAATTTTATAGTTGATATATCTTAGCCTACTCAGAATTGTAAAATAATTACACTTTTAACACAAAGTAAAAACCAACTTTAAAAACTAAAAAAGAAGTTTAACTATTGTACGCGATTCTGTACAGACAAAATTTAAATAAAGAAATAGTTATTTTACTATAAAAAGCAATATATTATTCAATATGAAATGAATATAAAATTATGCATTATCATTAAGAAGTATAATGGAAATGACCTCAGAAAGAATTCCTTGTCATTCGATAATGTAATTATCATTGTGAAATACATAAAGCCATTTATGATGCTACAGCTATATCATGGTTGTAACACGAATGGATCGGCTCGATCGCGAAAAAGCCACGCTGTCACAGAATACTGATATGAATAATTCTTCAGACCAAATTTCAGCCACAGTGGCCAATCTAAACGGAGGCTAGCCATCTGTGTGGGATAGGATTATAGTGCCCTAATGTGGGAATAGTGAGTAAGTACATCTGTATTTGCGTGCTGACTCTCATAGTTCGATGGGACGGTAATCCAACACGGAGAGAGATCAGGCGCAGGACCAACGACTTCACGTACTTTCCGAAGCAAGTGGGCGAAACACCGCCAACTTCCAGACAAATGACTCGTACTGAGAAATTATGTAATGATTGTATGATGGATGAACGAATGAATCGACGGCTCTATGGCGCAGTGGCTTAGCAATGAGTTGCGGAGCTGACGGCCGCGAGTTCGATTCCCGCACGCAACAAGTATTTGTATGGCCTACAAATAATTTTTCTTTAAGAAGGGCTAAGTTCAACTGTTTGCCTTGAAAATCATTTTATTTAGCAATATAATTTTTAACCCTACGATATACTCTTTACCGTGAAGTGGCGGTGTTAGGATATCCTCTATCCCACAGCATCCCGCGGGTGTCGCAAGAGGCGACAGAGGGGAACTAATCAGGAGCTGGGCTGCAGGTGTTCCTAATAACGACTAAAAATAAAAAAACTACGTTTGCTAACCCGCTTGCCAAGCGTGGCAACTATGACAAAATACTCCGTATGTGGCAACTTATGGGGGATGTCTTTATGTTATGTATTATTACAGAGAGAATAGAGTATGATATACTCTATTCTCTCTGTAATAATAAATAACTTTACCTTGAATTTTATTAACAACTCTAAAATGTACCTGGAATGGCTACTAAACCGCAAACTTGATATTCTAGGAACTAGTTTCGCTTTATAAGATTTCGAATTTATTGCGTTATTGTTAAATATAAGACCTCGGGTCTAGTAGGAAACGCATTAATATTAATAAGTAATACATTATCATGGGAAACGATGATGATAATGAGAAATATCTTATATTTACTTTATTTATGTTCAATATGGCAGAAGACGTACGAGAGTATAACAAACGATGTGCAATGCGGTCGTTAAGATGTATGTTAGTGTTAAATCTGAGTTTTGCAAGATGATGTGACCAGAATTAGGAAAGGAATGCTTCGGTCGTTTGTTCATGTAGAAAGAATGAGTGAGGGAAGAGTTACCCTGTCGGTGATTCAGTGGAATAGCAGTAGTGAGTGAGTAGCAGTAGATTTTTTATAGAATAAGGGTGACAAACGAGCACACAGTCCACCTGATGCTAAGTGGTTGCTGTGGCCCATACACATCTACATGTATCCTCGATTAAGAACGCTAATGCGTTGTCACCCCTGAGGACTAAGATGGAATGCTTCGTTTTCAATAAAAAAGGGTCTCCAGATCTTTACACTCATCATACGAAATACAGCGGTATTACCCTGTTATTATACGCTGTTATTCCGTGAGAGCGTAATCCTTCCTCGGTCGAGAAGAACCATTCATGCTGCAGCCATAATATAGCTGCAGCGTGGCTCTACCACGTTAATAATTTTAATACTATTTAATATATATATATATATATATATATATATATATATATATATATATATAAAAAATTATTGAAAACAATATACGTGTTATTTTGAAATGTGATTGGGCTACGAATATTTGTAATTATTCTAAATTTCCTATAATGACGCGAGGCCCGACACAAACATGGCCTATTTTTACGCTATCAAAAACTTTTTAAACCAATTTATTATTCCTAATTAAATTTAAACATATGACTTATATATACAACATGTAACAGCCGTTGGGGAAATAAAAGGTAATAAAGAAATTTACAAAAAAAAATGTATACATACATTCAAGATACGCGCGAAAAACATAACCCTTCCTTGGCAGTCAGGTAGAAAAACGAAAATCGATGATTGAAATATGACTTAATAATTCAAGTTCATATTACTTTTTTCCACCGATTGCTTTTCAAGGGTCAAGGTTCTTTGGAAAATAGCCCTAAATATGCAAATGATTAACGCGTGATATATTATTTATAAACCTTTTATTAACCAAACATATACATATATACATGTATATGTCACATACCTAAGATGTGATGTCTAAAATCAATAAAAGTGGTCCAAGAATTGTACCCTGTATAACAATATTTCAGTAGAGGCGAGCTAATTTAAACCAGACAGTACTCAGACGAGCCTAAAAAGGTTATCGATGACGATACGAAAGACATATGTATCGATTCTCATTCGGCAATGACCTGAACAGCGCGTCCATATGTGGTCGACACTTTCGAAAGCGTTATTTCGGTGCACCACTACGATATGTTAATCTTAATTGATTACAGATGTTTTATAGCTCGATCCTAATTCTAATGTAAATGTTATATTATTTATGCGTCGGATTATACCAAATAGTAATCTGCTATAAACAAATAAATATGAAAAATAACTTTTAATCAAATTTAAAAGCCTATTTCTACTAAAATTTATAATTTTACACCCCGCGGATGTAGTAAGAGGAGACTGAGGGAAAATAAATTAGGATTTGAGAAGCAGCATTTTCTTGATATCAACATAACAATAATAATGAAAACTGTGCCCACCCGTCTGAATTCGTAATGAGGCAGTTTTTGGTGGAGACATATATTCTATAGTGGACATTTGACGGACTGTAATAATGATGGTTACGAGGTACCTGTTGTTTTGAGCGAAATATCACATGAAAAAAATAATACAACAATACAAAAGTACAGCACAAAATATAAGAAATTTTTTATTTGTTATTTATTTACATAAATTGACTAATCTGTTTGCGCTTTTATAGTTCATAAAAGAAAAAAATTCAGGACTTCATAGGCGTGATTTTTACTGACAGCTGTCGCAGAGATCAAGCTATATTTTATGAACCATAGAGACTAAATACTAAACTTTACAATTACTGAATAAATGGTGCCATTGGGTTTCTCTGCGTGATAGAATTAAAAACGAGGATATCCGCAGTAGAACTAGAGTAACTGACATAGCCCAACGGACTAGTAAGCTAAAGTGGCAATGGCCATACGGTCGAATAAACGACAACCGATGGGAAGAAAGGTTCTCGGGTGGTAGCCTCGTACCTACAGTTGAAGTTGGTGTTGGGCATCCCTCTCTAGATAAAGTGATGACCTGGTAAAATATGCAGGAATTCGATGGATGCGTGTGGTTTAGGTCCGCGCTTTGTGGCATTCCGTGGGGGAGAAGCCCTATGTTCAACAGTGGACTTGTGAGGGGTAGATGATAATGGTCCCATTAGATGACTATTTAAATTTTCTGATCAAAATCAAATCCAACTGCAGGAAAATAAATCTCTCATTGTACTATACTGTACAATTCATTCCCATTTCTATAATTTGCATATAATAGACATCAGGTCGACATCTCAACAAACAGTTTGCTATCTCTATAGCGACAGCCAGTACGAAGATATTTGACTTCTTTAACTTGCAACGCGTTTTACTAAGGATCCGTATGTTTATTTTTTATACTTTACATACAACATTGGCGAAAATTGAGATATAAGTAATAGAGAATAATTTTTTCTTAATTTCTTCATCAGTTTATTTTGATAGATATAAATTTTCTTTCCCTATATAAACAAAATTGTTATATGCGTTACATACCTTAAACAATAATTTTTAATAAAAAGTATCATCTATTTTCTGTGATGTTGGTGCTTTCAGCCAATACGGTTCTTATATAAGAACCGTATTGACTGACAGCACTGAGTTAGATGAAGCTACGAGTATTCGTAGCTTCATCTGACTCAGCTACAAAAAAAAAATATAATAATACCTAACTTCAAAAACCTGAATAGCATAAAATAATTTAATATTTTTAATTAATTATAATTATTTTAAACACTATATTTTAGTCTTAGTTTAGGATTTTATATTATTTTATAAATTTTGTTCTTTGAAGCCGTAACGTAATATCTCCGAGAATAGTTATCCTATTCAGTCGATCTTTATTTGCTAATTAAATATTTGAGGGTCATATAAATCAGAACAAGATCGGTTAATAATTAAAGTTGATCAAAATGTATTGTTTCTTTAGCTGGTTTTAATAAAATATTGTTGTTATTAACAATAGGTTTCTCTGTACTGAGTGCTGGCAACAGATCTCCAAAATCATGCGACATGTCAGTCACCGCTCACCGTGCTGCCATTATATTATGACATTCATCCTACATAAAAAATTCCTTTACATTGACCTTCACAACAGGTTTGTATTTCGAGCTGGCAAAGACAATGCGTTGTTTGAAACTTTTGCAAAAAAGAACAAGCTGACAAGTTTTACCACCTTTGCAAAAACAGTTATAATCCATTTTGTGCCTTTTAGCCTTTAATATACAGTTGAGAACTAGATCTTCTCAAATGTACGTTTAGTAGCAACAGTTATTACGTCTGTGTGCATTAATAGATCATTATGCAACATCAATCAATTGTTTTTGTTAGTACGAGTACAGTCACTAACAAATAAAAAAATGGTGCACACCAAAGTAAAAGTGACCGTTAATGCTACTTTTTGCATAGTGAGTGTAGAGAGATTCGTAGACCCTGTTCGATTAATGATGACATATGTAGGTGTAAACAGGCCACAACATCTACTTACCATCAGTTGGACTATGAGCTCTTTTGTCACGTTTTATTGACTATTTTCAGCAATCATGAGAAGAATATTTTTAATGTCATTATAATTATTTTTAGTAGGTAGAAGAACTCCTTTCTCGGTCTTAGAATCTGTCTAGATGGGTGCCACCCACTTACGTACTTGCGCAGCTTTAGTGCTTTCACTGCGGTCTGCAGGTTTAGAACATACATCATAACTGTGAGGCTTTCCATCTTAGTCCTTAGAGGTGACAACGTATCTGCAGGTGTCCGTGGACCGCAGTAACCACTTGATAAATATGCCAAGAATGATGTCAAAGCATCGGTAGCTTTCTTTGTTGGTTGGTTGCTGGCGTCTATGGGCTGAAGTAGCCACTTGCCTTGAGGTGGACTGTCGGCTTGCTGCCCATGTACCGTTACCATTACAGCCTATTAAAGCCCACTACTGAACACAAGCCTCCTCCATAAATTGTCTGATTTGCCACACAAGCTGTTGGATTTTTATTTTAATATCGTTATTATCGTTATTAGGAAAACGCTGCTGCCCCTTTTTGTGCGAGCAGCGATGCAGGTCTAGGGAAAGAGACCACTGTCAATGCGACCTAGAAGATCTATTGTGGTCGCTGCTATGGCTATAGTTCACTGCTAAGCCTATGTCTTCAATGTATAGAAGGAGTTGCTTAGCTGTGAGCAATTTCACTTCTTCTGGACAGAGTACATAGTTTCCCAGATGAGTGTTACGTTTGCGCATTAAGGGTCCGCAATCAGTTAAGATGTGCAGAGGCGTTTCTTCCGTTAGGGAACAGAACTAACACATCCTTGAGTTGTTTCGTTCCAGAATGGGCATGTGCTTTTTAAGACAACGGTGTCCAGTTAAGGCTCTTGCCAGAATGCGCAATTTATTTTTACTTAATCTCAGGGTTTCTAAAGCGAATTTACGATCAAAAGCCCGGATTAAGGTTTCAGAATGATTAAAGCCTGGTATGTCAGACAAGATCTTTCTCTTTGATATAGAGTTTCAAGGGTCAATCAGGCTAGGCCTTTTGAGATTCCATAAAATGGCTCGGTTCAAAATTGCGTACTCTTTGAGTCTTCTCGTGCGAGCTTGTCAGCAAGTTCATTACCTGAAATACCCGCGTGACCCGGAACCCATCTTAAGACGACCCTATTGTTACATCCCAGGACCAGCTGCCCCTTTCCTGTATAACTATCTCTTGACGAAGATTCAATATTCGAAAATGAAAATCAAGCTGGAAATTTTAAAATCAATTTAACAAACGGCAGTGGAAGTGCTGAATCATTTTTGTTATAACAAGTTCTCACGCGACTGTACCTAAAACGGAAGCCACCAAGGTCCGTTACTGCTAATAGCGTAGTAACGTCTCAGCATTGTGTATCAATCTCCTGGGCCCGAGGTCCACTTAGCGCCTTCGTCAGCTACTGTTTACATGTTGAGAACACAAGGAAATCCTGCGCTATAACGTAGCAATGTTGAGCGAGAGGCGGTGGTGTAACGTACTTACTGAAGCGGACATTTGATATCTCTGTTACATTTTTAACAGCTTTGCTAGTAACACAGAGATTTGAAGTATATTTTTTTATAAATTCTTTTATATTGCGTATATTCATTCAATAATACAATTACAAGTCATACCAAGTAACACTTTTGTTTTTCATGTTTCCAAAAACAATCCTATCATAAACCTCTAGTAAGAATGTGTCGCTTCTAAAGTGACTTATTGATTAATAATAGCAAAAATATACAGGCACCTTGCCTGCCTTATATTCAATGTATGTGTAGCTGTTCATTAATAATGTTTTATAAACATTTAATTATCCTAAATCCACAACATATTTCGTTATAACCAAAAAGGCAAGCAGGTTGGCAACCGCAGATTTTTATCGCTTTTTGCTGCTATTAGAAAGATGCTAGTGCCCATCTTCTGCCTCAGTTTCCCTCTGACGCCTACAACACCCACGGGAAGATATGGGGTAGTGAGTATTATTACACGGGGTTATTACATAGCAATTATTAATCATGCATAATCATAATAACATAATTTATTTGCAGAAAACATGATACATTACAGGTTGGTAAATTATTTAAGTCCAGCATGTTTTGTCATAATGTTGACATACAAATATTTATCTAATACATTAATTACATTTTCACAACTAATAAATTAATAACTTGTTTTCAAAATCATCATAATATTTTTATTACATTTAATTTAACTAAAATAATATGCTAATAGTTACTTAATTCATTTTAATATCGATTCCTAAACCTAATCATAAAATTTTAATATTCTTCGACAGAGTAGAAGCATTGTTCCTCAAGCCATTGTTTGACAATCCTGCGAAAACGTACCTTTGGGAGTGATTGAAACTCTGTAAGCAGTGCATTGAAAATTTTTGTACATGTAGCTGAACAATTTTTCCTATAGAGGCTAGTGCTTGGCATTACACTATGTGTCAATCTTTCAGTATGCCTCAAGTTTCTCTGTGCAGTATTTCTTAGCTTTGTGAATAAAAGTATATTATTTTTAACAAAACATACCAAATTGAGGATGTACAAACATGGCAGTGTCAAAATGTGTAATTTTTTTAAAATACGGTTTACACAATGAATCTGGTGCCAAACCATTCATAGCTAGAATACATTTCTTTTGGGCTGTAATGGCTTTAATAGCATCTGTACTGTTACCCCAAAGCAAAAGACCATAATCGAGTGCAGAATAAATGTATGCATAGTACGCCGTTAGTAAAGTTTCATGAGATGTAATTCTTCTCAGTCTGCTAAGAAGAAAAAATGTAGCTATTTATTTTAGAACAGACTTTGTCAACTTGGGCTTTCCAGTTAACATGTTTGTCCAATAATATTCCCAGAAATTTTGTTTCAGTCATTTCATTAACAGATTGTCCATTGCAATATATATTAAGATTATTATTCAATGTTCCATAATTACTAAATTGAATATAACATGTCTTTTCTACGTTAATGCATGAATTATTATATGTCGCCCACTTTGAATTATTGTCAATATTAATATTAGATTCATAGATGTCAATGTCAATGTCTTTTTTAGATGTCACAATAACTGAAATATCATCAGCAAATAAAATACATTTGTATAAAGTTGAGTCAGGTAAGTCATTTATATATAAAAGGAAAAGAATTGGCCCTAATACGGAACCTTGTGGAACTCCAAATGAATTTAATCTATCACTGGATTTATAAGAAGTTAATGTCTGTGAATTATCAATATTTGTTACTTCTACAAATTGTATCCTATTTCTTAGATAGCTAGCAATCCAATCTAGGACAGGGCCTCGAAACCCCAAATTATCAAGTTTTTGTAAGAGTATTTTGTGGGAGACAAAGTCAAAGGCCTTCGACATATCAAAAAGCTTATTATTTATAGCCCTAACAATTGCATCAACAAGATCATATCCAGCAAGGCTTGTAGATTTATTATTTTGAAAGTCATATTGCTCACTTTTAATTAAATTATATTTCATCGTAAAGTCCACAATACGCTTAGCCATTGCTTTTTCAAATATTTTAGATAAAACTGAGACTATACTAATCGGTCTATAATTATTTAAATTTTTAGAGTCACCCTTTTTATGTATCGGCTTAACAACTGACTTTTTTAAGATACTAGGAAAAGTAGTTTTTTTAAATAACAGGTTTATTAGGTAAGTTAATACTCTACCTAAAACCGTACAACAACTTTTAATAACATCCGTTGAAATACCATCAAAACCTTCCGACTTCGTATTATTTAATGTTTGTATTAATTTCAATACTTCATCAACAGTATACATTTCTAAATACATGCTATTACATACTCTTAGACTATTAGTGTTTTGGCACTGATTACTGTTATTATTGTTATTTTTGGCCGTGTAGTGGCGGTTAAGAATATCCACTACCCCATATCTTCCCGTGGGTGTCGTAAGAGGCGACAGAGGGAGACAGGCAGGAGATGGGCAGCAGCATCTTCCTGATAACAGCAACTGTACGACAAAAAAAAACTGCGGTTGCCAACCCGCTCGCCAAGCGTGGCAACTAAGGCAATATACCCCCCATGAACAATTACACAAATAGACGGCCCCCAGTCCCCGGCGGCCCCGCTATTCCTGGCTACGGTGGCGACCATGGTAACGGCGGGGCAGGGGGGTGCTAAGAATCTCCGGTGGAGGTTCGGTTGCCACCTACGACGACTCGACCTGGCAACATTTAACGCACGCACAGTGAGGACTGACGAGAAGATCCTAGAGCTGGAAGAAGAGATAGACAAGTTGCGCTGGAGTATTATAGGATTATCCGAGGTCCGAAGAGAGGGGGAGGACACGGTGATTCTCGAATCCGGCAACTTGTTCTATCACCGGGAGGGCGACCATCTGTCCCAAGGAGGTGTCGGATTTATCGTCCACAAGTCTCTCGTCAACAACGTTGTACAGATTGAGAGTGTGTCGACGAGGGTCGCGTACCTGATACTCAGAATCACCAAACGGTATTCGCTGAAGGTCATACAGGTTTACGCACCAACGTCGGCACATTCCGATGAGGAGGTGGAGGAAATGTATGAGGATATTTCCAAAGCCATACATTCCTCCAAAACCCACTACACGGTGTTGATGGGAGACTTCAACGCAAAACTAGGCACAAGAGAAAACGGTGAGCTGAAGTTAGGGAAATTTGGAGTAGGGCAACGGAACCGAAGGGGCCAGCAGCTGGCCGACTTTATGGAGAAAGAGGGACTCTTTATGATGAACTCTTTCTTCCAGAAGCGGCCCCACAGGAAGTGGACCTGGTCGAGCCCCGACGGTTCGACAAAAAATGAGATTGACTTCATTATGACGACCAGACGCCAACTGTTCAGTGATGTCTCAGTGATCGCAAGGGTGAAAACTGGCAGCGATCACCGAATGGTTAGAGGCACACTGAACCTAAACGTTAAGTTGGAGAGGTCTCGTCTAATGAAGTCAACGCTCCGTCCCCCCTCGTGCTCTGATCCAAAATCCCGAAAACTTTCAGTTCGAGTTACACAACCGCTTTCAGTGCCTACAAGATTGCAATGCAGTGGACGATATGAATGACAAGCTCGTGGAAACTGTCCATGCGGTCGGAGCTAAGTTCTGCAAGACCCGCCGCAGAAGAACACAAAAACTCTCCGATCACACTCTTAATCTCATGGCTGTTAGACGGGAGATGAGGCTGCAATCGTCAACAGATTTGACAGCATACAGGCAACTGAACAGACAGATCTCCAAATGCATGCGGCGAGACTTACGCAACTTTAATACTGCTCGTATTAAAGAAGCGATCGAGCGGAACCAGGGCTCCAAAGTCTTTGCCAGAGATCTGTCTGCCAGAAAGAGCCAACTGTCAAGGCTGAAGACTGAGTGTGGCAGCATCGTTTCCGAGACACCTGAGATTTTGAGTGAGATTGAGAGGTTCTATGGGCAGCTGTACACATCATCGTTGGAGCCACACGCAAGTGTGAGTAACGATCCAAGAGCAAGTCTTATCCGACACTATTCCGATGATATCCCGGAGTCATCAGTCTAAGCGAGATTAGAATGGCTCTCCAGCACCTTAAAAACGGCTGGGCCCCAGGCGAGGATGGAATTACAGCGGAGCTTCTGAAAGCGGGTGGAACACCGGTACTTGAAGTCCTTCAGAAGCTCTTCAATTCCGTCCTCCATGGTGGCACTACTCCAGAGGCGTGGAGCAGAAGTGCGGTGGTCTTGTTCTTTAAGAAAGGCGACAACGCTCTCTTGCAGAACTACAGACCGATTTCCCTTCTGAGCCGCGTCTACGTGCTGTTTTCGAGAGTCATTACGAATCGTCTCGCACGCAGACTCGACGACTTCCCTCTTCCCGAACAAGCCGGTTTCCGAAAAGGCTTCAGTACCATAGACCACATACATACCCTGCGGCAGATTGTACAGAAGACTGAAGAGTACAATTTGCCACTTTACCTGGCGTATGTGGACTATGAGAAAGCCTTTGATTCCGTCGAAATTTGGGCGGTGCTGCAGTCCCTTCAGCGGTGCCAAGTTGACTGTCGGTATATCGAAGTGCTGAAGTGTTTGTACAGTAGGGCTACGATGGCTATTCGAGTACAGAACCAGAGCTCGAAACCTATCCAACTGCAGAGAGGTGTAAGACAGGGTGACGTTATATCCCCGAAACTCTTCACCGCTGCTTTGGAAGACGTTTTCAAGCTACTGGACTGGAAAGGATACGGTATTAACATCAATGGCGAGTACATCACTCACCTTCGATTTGCCGACGATATAGTCCTTATGGCAGAATCGCTGGAGGACTTAAGCACTATGCTCAATGACCTCAATAGTGCCTCCCAACGGATAGGTCTTAAGATGAACATGGACAAAACAAAGATTATGTTTAATGTCCATGTCACACCTATGCCGGTAGTTGTTGGGAGCACTATGCTCGAAGTTGTTGACGAGTACGTTTACCTGGGACAAATATTCCGACTAGGTAAGTCCAACTTCGACCGAGAGGTCAATCGACGGATTCAACTCGGCTGGGCAGCGTTCGGGAAATTACGACATATCTTCTCGTCAGGTATACCTCAATCTCTGAAAACTAAAGTGTACAACCAGTGCGTGTTGCCAGTGATGACTTACGGATCAGAGACGTGGTCCTTCACTGCTGGCCGTATGAGGACGCTCAAGGTCGCTCAGCGAGCTATGGAGAGGGCTATGCTCGGAGTTTCTCTGCGTGATAGACTCAGAAATGAGGTTATCCGCAGTAAAATCAGATTGACCGACATAGCCCAACGGATTAGTAAGCTGAAGTGGCAATGGGCCGGCCATATAGCTCGAAGAACCGATAACCGATGGGGAAGAAAGGTTCTCGAGTGGCAGCCTCGTACCGGTAGGCGTAGTGTAGGGCGACCCCCCACTAGATGGAGTGACGACCTGGTAAGCTATGCAGGAAGTCGATGGATGCAGGTGGCTCAGGACCGTGCTTTGTGGCTGTTGGCGACGCGCCTATAAAATGTTTCAGTTTATTAAATCAACCGATGACGTTGCTATGAAAAAAGGGGCAGTCACGAGCAACGACGCTCTGATAAGAGAATGCTTAGTTAAATCTTTAAGAAACGTCGAATTAATGATATGAAGGTCTTGGGTTCGACTCCCAGGCCGGACTAGTTTGTTTGTTTTCCTAAGTAATATCGCTTAATAAATTCGTAAGGAATTTAAGATATAAATTATGTTACCGGATTTGTTCCCCGGTTGAAATCATCTTTCAAATGATGTAAATTCATAAGAATATTAAAGTGAAGTTAAAGATCGGATTTGTTCCCCGGTCGAGATAATCACTCTGTGCATAGGCAGAATTAATGGATATTAATTGCATAAATGTTGTTTTGTATAAGTTTGATACGTTTTGTACGAAAACAAATGCCTATTTGTTATGATTGATTAATGAGAACATTCATTTATATTGTTATCTGATTAAAGATAGTTTCATACAGTTCGAAAATTGTATAAAAGCATTTAATTTGCCTAATATGGTCAAAATTGGTGTATTTCATAATTTAATTTTTTCTGATAGCCGAGAGCCGTGCAAAGTTAGTTGTTCACATAGCGTGAGTACGCGGAAGCACGCTGGCCACGCCCTTAGGAGGCCGAATATGTAAAAATTTAAAATGTTTGTAATTCAGTGATTTATGTAAAAATTACTTGTAAAATATTTCAGGTTAATTGTACGTGCTAAAAAAGGTAAATTCTGTGTTACTTTCATGTGAAAATTCCTGTGTATAAGTGAAATAATGATAGTTTTGTATAAGAAATTTAAAAGTGTTTTAAATAGTGAAATAAATAGAAAAAATGTAAATTAAACTATTGTATTGGTTAGCTTATATATAAATTCAAGTGAGAAACATTGTTTTAACTTTCTGTGTTAAATATTTAAGAAATTTCGATTTCGAACTTGTGAGTAAAATAGGCAGTTTTCGTTTAATAAATAAAAGGTTTTTTATGATATGAGGATATGATGTATATCATGGTGTAGATATTGTTTTGTACTACCTATATTGATAAATTGTATTTGTATATGATTTGAATAAATAAAGATATTGAGTGAAACGTGAGAGAGTAATAGTACAAATTCATGTAATTAAGTTGCGCAAGCGCGCAGATGGCGCGGCTCACTTTCGCGTTTAGCTTAGGGGTAGGATAGTAAATTGATTTTATTGCAATTCGTTCGGGAATCGTTCGGGAATGGTTCGGGAATGGTTCGGGAATGGTTCGGGAAATATTCAAGGAAATCGTTCGGGAATGGTTCGGGAAATATTCAAGGAAATCGTTCGGGAAATATTCAAGGAAATAGTTCGGAAATAAATAAGAAAATCCGGGAAAAAGTTCAAGAAAAGTGAAAAACCAGCAGTATAGGGAAAAGTGATTACTCTCTCACGTAACGGTTTGAAGATAATTGCTGTTTCATTCCCAAGATCCTTTAAGTTATACAGTCCACATCGAAGAATTAAGGCGTCGGGACCGGGACGACTTCGGAAGACCCGTAATCCCCGTCTAAACCTACTTGCTGAAAAGGAAGAGGTTATCGCCCTAGTGTGTTACTCCGTTGCGGAGATCACATACGTTGTTCCCGAACCCAACGTAGGCGTGATAGGAGGCCGGATCGAGAGAAGCCTCGATTCCTGTTTCTTAGTACCCGATCCGCTAGGTCCTTTTCAATTGGTCCTTTTCAGGATCAAGAGGGACACCGACCTGGTCCTTTTCAATTGGACCTTCGGAGCCGGATTGAAGACCACCCGAACCCCGCCAGCTGGATCAAGGAACCAGCTGTGGACTGCTGGTTGTGGAAGAAGAAGACCTTCGGAAGCCGAGTGAAGATCAGCAACCGAAGGAAGCCAGAGGTTTGAGCTGAAGCAATAGGACCAAAGGCCTGAAGACCAGGACGGCAGCACTGAAGGGCTGGACCTGGAACTACCGGAAGAAAGAAAACCGGGATTGCAGCTTGGGGCGTGTGCTCGCATGGGGCACATATCGCAGCCGGGCGCAGGTGTCTTGTGAAGGCACTCATCGTGGCCAAGCAGGGCTTGGCATTTTTCCTGTCGGGCAAGCGTGCTCGGCATTTCCTGTCAGACGATCGTGTCTGGCATTTCCTGTCAGACGATCGTGTCTGGCATTTCCTGTCGGACGACCGTGTCCGGCATTTCCCGTCGGGTCATCAGGGTGCAAAAAGCATCCACCGCTGCTGCTGCCGGGCGAGGGTGCGCGTGGGCACCTGACTGCATCGCGGCCGGAGGAGGGCGCTTGGACGAGGCGTCACCGGCAACTGGGCGGCGAGCACAGCATACATCCCGACCACCTAACGGTGCCAAACGGTTGGGCTCTGGCATAACACCTTCGGGTGGAGCAGTTCTCTCGAGCGAGACTGCGCTTGCACTACCGCTCGACTGTTTCGTCATATTCCTTGGCGGGACAGTTCCTAAACCTTTCCTCCATTCCATTCCTGCACGACTCCATCCCTGGACGGCTCACCTCGGTAGGCCCCGTTCAGGATTGATAGGGCTGATAGGGCTGTTAGAGTGGTAGTAGGGTTGTAGGGTTGGGAGATAAAGGGGGGAGGGGTAGTGGTGTTAGGTTGGGGTGTAGAAGGGTTGTAGGTAAGGGGTTGTAGGGACCGTAGGCCAACAATCACCTTCCTGCAAGATGAAGAAGGCACAAGACCAGACAGGGAGAAGCGAAGGGAGCAGGACAAGGACAGGGCTCTCAAGAAAAGCTAAAGAAGCGGAATCATCTGGAGCGACCACAGCTACTGCGTCAAATGGAGCAACTCCTCCAAGTGGAGCCACCACAGACACGTCCACATGCACGTGGGACTCAGGGACGTCCATGGCAACGACGAGCAACAGGACGGACACCAGTGGTACACAGGCCAGCACCGCACAACAATCCGTTATATCCAGGAGTGAAACGGTGGTCGAAAAAAGTAGGTCAAAGGACCGAAGAAGCGGCATCGTCAAGGACAGTAATCGGGCACACTAGTGATAAAGGGTCACAGAGAGGTAGTAGGTCATCGCGATCGGCGAGGCTGAAAGCCGAATTAGAGGCGCGGATTAAATTCGAACGCTCAGAGCTCGAACGAGCACAGGCAGCTGCTGCCTTAGCCAAGTCTCAATGGGAGTTGGCACGACTCAACCGAGAAGAGGAGATCGACTCGAGTGAGGATGATGAAGAGCGGAATACTCAGGTGGAACCTTTCGTAAGGAGTTGGGTTCAGCAAACCATAATGAGCGCGCCGGTTAGTGTAGCACAACCCGATATTACTGATAAGGAAGCGTGTAAAGGATCACGCCGCAAAGGGGCGGAGGTCGAGCGCAACCTAGGAAATGCACAGAAAACACACGCGAGTGAGGTGTCAGAATTGACCGAAGCGATTGTGAGTGCAATAAAAATAGCTGGTAAAGATAAATCTTCCCAGCTTCATTTCCTCCAGGAATTACCGGTGTTCGATGGAGACCCGGGTGAATGGATAATTTTCAAAACGGTGTTTGAAGACACAAAAGGCCAATTTTCAGGGGTGCAAAATGTCGCACGCCTTAGGAGGGCATTAAAGGGCACCGCTAAAGAGGCGGTTAAGTCGCTGTTATTTACTTTATGTGAACCTGAAGAAATAATGAACGCTCTCGAAAGAAGATTCGGTAGGGTTGAGATGCTCATTCTAGCCGAAATCGAGAATGTAAAGCGTATGCCAAGATTGGCAGAAGATTGCCGAAATATAGGATCTTTTGCAAGTCGTATTACGAACGTGGTTGCCACAATACAAGCGTTGAATCAACCACAGTATTTATACTCACCGGAGTTAGTGAGCCGCATAGTGGAGAAACTTGGAACTATGATTAAATTTAAATGGTTTGAATATCGAGCTCAATATCCTTTGGAGCCAGAGTTACAGAAGATGGCCAAGTTTTTAAATTTATTGAGTGAACAATTTGGAACGTCCTTAAGCAATGAAAATGCGCCTGAAAAAAGGAAGCGTCCTGAATTCAGGAAGCAAACTGTACACACTGCAAAGGGAGGTGTACGCAGCTGTGCCGAGAGCGAGCGCTATATGCGCCGAAGTAATATGAGAGAGCGTTTAGAACGCCGAAATAATAAAAGGCACAACCGACAAGTGGTTATGATAACCCAGGACAAGCCTGTAAGTCGGGTAACACATAAGTGTGTTATATGCAACAAGGAGCACTCTATAGTGAGTTGTTACAAGTTTAAGGACATGAATATTCGCGAGAAATGGGAAGCCGTCAAAAAGGCCAAAGTATGTTTCCAATGTTTGTCACCTAACCATAGGAGGTTAGAGTGCAAAGCGAAAAAATGTGGTGTAGAAGGATGTAGAATGTCACATCATCGAATGCTACACCGATACCCCAATGAAAATACCTCGCCACAAGGGGACGAGGGGGGGTAAAGATGCTCAGATTACAACTGTTAGTACAGTAAATGCACTGGCATGTGCATATTTAAAGATCATACCGGTCGAGTTGCATGGGCCTAGAGGAAAGGTCAAGACAACAGCTCTTCTGGATGAGGGATCGACCATGACACTCATAGAGGAGTGGATGGCTCAGAAGTTAGCGCCTCGCGGACGTAAAGAGGGATTACGTATCGAAGCCGTGGGAGGTAAGCGAATTAACGACGATAGTTCGTATCGCTTAAACGTTAAAATAAAAGGCATTTATTCGAGCGACTTAGAAGAGATAAGTGTACAAACAATTAAGGCACTTAACCTCGCTCCTCAGTCGGTAAGCCGAGAATTATTGCAACGGTGTTCTCATTTGACACCGATCAAGGATGAGTTGATGTATGAGAGGTCCAAGCCTACCATATTGATTGGTCAGGACAATTGGCATCTCATAGTTACTCGTGAATTGGTTTCGGGAGGTAAGAACCTACCTGTAGCATCGCTCACCAAACTGGGGTGGGTTTTGCATGGTCACATATCGGGTGGCATTAAACCAATCAAGATTGTTAACCACATTTCCACCAAGAAGGAGGAAGATATGGATAAATTAATCAAGGATTATTTTAGTTTGGAATCTCTGGGAGTATCGGCTAGAAAGCCCGTGAACGACCCAGAAGAACGAGCTTTAAATATTTTGAACAAAACGGTACGTCGTATACCTAATAATAGGTACGAGACTGCTTTGTTATGGCGCACAGACAATGAGTGCTTGCCATCGAATAGGGCACAGGTTGAAAGTCGCCTGTTTAATATTGAGAAAAAACTCGACAAAAATAGCGAGTTGAAAAAGGAATACGAGAAGCAAATTGAAAATCTCATCGTTAACGGTTACGCAGAGAAAGCGAACCATATTTCCATTTCCCCACGTACGTGGTACCTTCCCCTCACTTCGCAGTGACTCACCCACAAAAAAAGAAAATAAGGATAGTTTTCGACGCCGCCGCAAGGACGGGCGGACGTTGTCTCAATGATGCATTATTAACCGGACCGGACTTATTGAAGTCGCTGTTTGGAGTTCTGCTACGATTCAGAGAAGGAAGCGTGGCAGTGATGGCAGACATTAAAGAAATGTTCCTGCAAGTGAAAATCCGGGAAGAAGACAGGGATAGCCTTCGATTCTTATGGCGGCACAATCGTGACGCGCCACCGGAAGAGTATAGAATGACGTCACTCATATTTGGAGCGGCATCATCACCATGCATCGCTATATATGTAAAGAATAGAAATGCGCAGGACAACGCACATATCTATCCAGAAGCAGCTTCCGCTACGGAAAGCAATTTTTATATGGATGATTACCTACAGGCATTTCCCGACGTGACGACGGCCGAAAGGATAGTAAACGATATGTATGAATTACATAAGCATGCTTCTTTCCAACTGAGGGGATGGGCTAGCAACCGACCCGAAGTTTTAAGTAATATGGAAAATAAATATAAGAGCGACAGTGCTTCGCTTGGAGATAAAGAGCACACAGAGCGCACGTTAGGTTTGATTTGGAATATCAAACGGGATATAATAAGTTTTTTCCACAAGTCTTCGTAGCACACCGGAAGAGGTGATGGAGGGTTTACGACCGCCTACGAAGAGGGAGATAACTAGCGCTGTGATGTCAGTCTTCGATCCTTTGGGACTCGCATCACCCATAACGATTCAAGGGAAGTCGCTGATCCAGCAAGTATGGAGGACAGGCATCTCTTGGGATGAAGAAGTTTCACACGAGTTACACGTGTTATTTTGTAAATGGATATCGGAAGTGAAGAAATTAGGTCACTTAGAAGTACCTAGACCCGTTGCTGAAGGCATCGGCAAAGGAGAGCTACATACTTTCACGGATGCTAGTGAAAAAGCATACGCTGCCGCGGTGTATTACGTCACCACGGACGAGCAAGGAATAAGGCGGATTACGCTGATCGCCGCAAAGGCAAGAGTAGCGCCATTGAAACCAATTTCGATTCCAAGGCTTGAATTGCAAGCAGCTCTTATGGGCAGCAGACTGGCTGCTTCGGTTAGTGAAGAGAGCAAGTACGAGATGTCCGAGAGAGTGTTTTGGACAGACTCACGTACAGTGTTAGCGTGGATTAAGTCGGATCCTCGCGCTTTTAAACCATTCGTTGCTCATCGATTGGCTGAGATCGAAGATCACAGTAAGCCATGTGAATGGCGATGGGTTCCAACGTCACAAAACGTGGCAGACGACGCCACTAGAAGTTTTCCTTCCACCTTCGATGTAAGTCATCGCTGGTTTCAAGGACCTGAATTCCTCAGGAAAAGTCCTGATTTATGGCCCAAACAAGTGGACACCATAAATAGCTTAGAAACAGGTGAAGAAAAATCGCCAAAGGGCGTAAATACGTTAAGAAAGCAAGAACCGTTAAGTCTACCCGACTACGGACGATTTAGCAGCTTTAATAAATTCCTTGGAGCAACTACACGTACCTTACAAGCGGTAGAAAAATTCAAGAGTTTAAGAAAGTCGGTTAAAGGACCCGACGACGCAACCGAAAAGTCGGTTATGTGTTCCAACAAAGTTTTAGCAAAGTCGGTTAAAGGACCCGATAGCGCGTTGGACACAGCGCTCTTGAAAAAGGCGGAAATATTAATTTGGAAATTCATTCAAGACGAGTGTTTTCATTCGGAAATAAAATGTTTGAAAGCAGGCAAAAGCGTTGAAAGAAGTTCACGCTTAAGTAAATTATCTATGGAAATAGGAGAGGATAACTTACTCCGTTTAAATGGACGTTTACCTTTCAAGTCTAATTTGACCGAGGAAAGTAGAAAACCTGTCATATTAGACGGTAAACACGAAATCGTTAAAATGATGATTAGAGAAGTTCATCATCATTTTGGACACGCCAATCACCAGACGGTGATGAATGAGGTGAACCAGAAATTTTACGTCTTGAACTTGCGTAATGTAGTACGAAGTGTGTCACACCATTGTCAGTGGTGCAGGACATACAAGTCAAAGCCGCAAAACGTGCCACAAGGAAATATTCCTCTGGAAAGAATAGCTCATCATGAGCCACCTTTTACATGCTCAGCTGTAGATTATTTTGGTCCTATGAGTGTGACTATAGGAAGGCGACACGAAAAACGTTGGGGCGTTTTATTCACGTGTCTGACCACCAGAGCAGTACATCTGGAATTAGCAGCCTCATTGACACCAGCGTCAATGATAATGGCGTTAAGGCGATTTATCGCCAGAAGAGGAAAACCAGCCGTTATATACAGCGATAACGGGACAAATTTCAAAGCTGCAAATAAAGAATTATTGAAAGCATGCGAAGAATGCTATGAGGGCATGAAAAACGAGTCATTTAAGAAATATATTAAATGGAAATTTATACCTCCGGGAGCACCGCACATGGGTGGCGCCTGGGAGAGGTTAGTAAGATCGATTAAAATTGCGTTGACCGCTACGCTTAAGGAGAAGAGCCCACGAGAGGAGGTTCTACATACGTTACTTTTAGAAGCAGAGCATACGGTAAATTCCAGACCTCTGGTAACATTCAGTATGGATAGTCCTGAAGAGGGCTTGACACCCAATCATTTTCTTCTGGGACGCTCATGTGGTGATCGACCACCTGGATTATTTTTAGAGCGACATCTGACGGGTCAACTCAATTGGAAAGCTGCACAGAGGTTAGCCGACCATTTTTGGACAAGATGGCTGAAAGAATATATGCCTACGTTAATACCTCGAACAGGTGATAACGGCAAGTTCATGGAACCTAAAGAAGGCGATATTGTTTTGATAATAGATCATTCGTTGCCACGAAATACGTGGCCAAAAGGTAAAATTAGTAGAACGTTACCGGGACCAGACGGTCACACCAGAGTGGTTGACGTCATTACTAGCACAGGTATCTTGAGGAGACCTACATCCAGAATAATAGTCCTGGTACCCGCGACGCCTCCCAAATGATGGTGCTAACGCACGGGGGGGGAGATTGTTGGCGACGCGCCTATAAAATGTTTCAGTTTATTAAATCAACCGATGACGTTGCTATGAAAAAAGGGGCAGTCACGAGCAACGACGCTCTGATAAGAGAATGCTTAGTTAAATCTTTAAGAAACGTCGAATTAATGATATGAAGGTCTTGGGTTCGACTCCCAGGCCGGACTAGTTTGTTTGTTTTCCTAAGTAATATCGCTTAATAAATTCGTAAGGAATTTAAGATATAAATTATGTTACCGGATTTGTTCCCCGGTTGAAATCATCTTTCAAATGATGTAAATTCATAAGAATATTAAAGTGAAGTTAAAGATCGGATTTGTTCCCCGGTCGAGATAATCACTCTGTGCATAGGCAGAATTAATGGATATTAATTGCATAAATGTTGTTTTGTATAAGTTTGATACGTTTTGTACGAAAACAAATGCCTATTTGTTATGATTGATTAATGAGAACATTCATTTATATTGTTATCTGATTAAAGATAGTTTCATACAGTTCGAAAATTGTATAAAAGCATTTAATTTGCCTAATATGGTCAAAATTGGTGTATTTCATAATTTAATTTTTTCTGATAGCCGAGAGCCGTGCAAAGTTAGTTGTTCACATAGCGTGAGTACACGGAAGCACGCTGGCCACGCCCTTAGGAGGCCGAATATGTAAAAATTTAAAATGTTTGTAATTCAGTGATTTATGTAAAAATTACTTGTAAAATATTTCAGGTTAATTGTACGTGCTAAAAAGGTAAATTCTGTGTTACTTTCATGTGAAAATTCCTGTGTATAAGTGAAATAATGATAGTTTTGTATAAGAAATTTAAAAGTGTTTTAAATAGTGAAATAAATAGAAAAAATGTAAATTAAACTATTGTATTGGTTAGCTTATATATAAATTCAAGTGAGAAACATTGTTTTAACTTTCTGTGTTAAATATTTAAGAAATTTCGATTTCGAACTTGTGAGTAAAATAGGCAGTTTTCGTTTAATAAATAAAAGGTTTTTTATGATATGAGGATATGATGTATATCATGGTGTAGATATTGTTTTGTACTACCTATATTGATAAATTGTATTTGTATATGATTTGAATAAATAAAGATATTGAGTGAAACGTGAGAGAGTAATAGTACAAATTCATGTAATTAAGTTGCGCAAGCGCGCAGATGGCGCGGCTCACTTTCGCGTTTAGCTTAGGGGTAGGATAGTAAATTGATTTTATTGCAATTCGTTCGGGAATCGTTCGGGAATCGTTCGGGAATGGTTCGGGAAATATTAAAGGAAATAGTTCGGGAATGGTTCGGGAAATATTCAAGGAAATCGTTCGGGAAATATTCAAGGAAATAGTTCGGAAATAAATAAGAAAATCCGGGAAAAAGTTCAAGAAAAGTGAAAAACCAGCAGTATAGGGAAAAGTGATTACTCTCTCACGTAACGGTTTGAAGATAATTGCTGTTTCATTCCCAAGATCCTTTAAGTTATACAGTCCACATCGAAGAATTAAGGCGTCGGGACCGGGACGACTTCGGAAGACCCGTAATCCCCGTCTAAACCTACTTGCTGAAAAGGAAGAGGTTATCGCCCTAGTGTGTTACTCCGTTGCGGAGATCACATACGTTGTTCCCGAACCCAACGTAGGCGTGATAGGAGGCCGGATCGAGAGAAGCCTCGATTCCTGTTTCTTAGTACCCGATCCGCTAGGTCCTTTTCAATTGGTCCTTTTCAGGATCAAGAGGGACACCGACCTGGTCCTTTTCAGTGGCATTACTTGGGGGAGGCCTATGTTCAGCAGTGGACTTGTGAAGGGCTGTGATGATGATGATGATGATGACTGTTATTATTGATATTTGTTGATTCAATAAAGTGGATGTTGAAGGCTTCGGCAATTTGTTGAGGATCTGTCAAATAATCGTTACTTATACAAACTTTTTGAATTAAATTATTATTTATGCAACAAGTCTGATTTTTTATTATATTCCAGGAAGCACGACATCTATTTTTTGATTGCTCAATATATTTATCATTATTAAGTTTTTGCGCTTGATTTATACAACGTCTTAGTACAGCGGAATAGATCATATACCTTATTTTATTCTGGTTCGATTTTACTTTATAGTAGTTAAACCTAATCTTCCTCTTCATTGTACAGCTTTTCCTCAGTCCTTTTGATATCCACTTAGGTCGACGAACTCTATTATTAATACATATCCTAATTTTAGGAAAGCACAGCTCATAAAATAACATAAAAGTATCAAAGAAGTTTAGGAAAGCTACATTCAAATTTGATTCATTAAAGACATCAGAAAACGTTAATCTCGATATACAGTATTTAAATTTATTAACATTTTCTTTACAATAGTTTCGTTTTATAATATAGTACTTTAGGAGTGGTATTTATTTGTTTGATACAGGAACGTGTAGCATTTGAGCCATGTCATGATCCGATAGAGCAAGTGGTAATAACTCTGCAGTAGCATTATTCACATTACTAAGGATAAGGTCAAGACAGGAGTTCAACCTAGTAGGTTGGTTGATATGTGACGTTAGATTAAAATTTTTTAAGAGATTATGCAACTTTTCGGTGAATTTATTATTTTCCATTATATTGATATTAAAATCACCAACAAATACGAACTTAGTCTTAGTACTTTTATTTATGGTTTTGAAAAAGAGGTATTCTAGATTTTCAAAGTACAAGTCTAGATCATGTATGTTATTTATTACATAGCACTATTCGTAATGAATAGATAATTTTATAAATAATGAAGTTTAAATCAGCCCGATTTGGTATCCATATATAAACCAATATATATATATATATATATATATATATATATATATATATATATATATATATATATATATGTCATATATGTCATGAGTTTACAGCACAAATACACTAATGACATATATATATATATATATATATATATATATATATATATATATATGTCATTAGTGTATTTGTGCTTTAAACTCGTTACTGTTACTTAATATCATGTTGTGTGCACATGTTCTGCAACACCAACCAGATTGTAACTTTGCACTAATTACGTTTATGTTGTTCATGTTTCGATGTTATCCTGTCTTATGTACCGTATGTATTCGCGTCTCATCCAACAAATTGGAATCCCACACCCCATTTTGGAATACCTATAGGTATTGTAAGAGGTAACTGTGGGAAATGCAAGGAAGCTCTTATAGTGATATAACCCTCTCATTGCCGCCAGTTGTGTAATACTCAATATATAATATAGCAGCGTCGAAGGTCTGGTGCTGCGATTTCAATCCGCTTCCGAAACGCAAAGACAAATCCTCCCTACAACGGCTCAACTCCCTAGGCAGTGGTATTTTGTAGACTGATGAAGAACAATTAAATATGTTAAAAATTAATTAGCTAAAATTAAATTTTTAACATCTTAAATACAATAGATTTCCGCAAAGTAACGCCTGATTATATTAATAGCCGCCTTTACATGACACGCTCTATCACTCGCGATCGGTGTGCGTGATTGAACATGGGAAATCTTGCACGCACAATTTTTTGACATATAACAAATTTAATTGACTCTTTCGCACGGTCTTACTACTGTATTTTTGTTCAGAAGAAAGAAAAAGCGTCGTGTAAAAGCTAATCACGCGTGATCCAGTACGGGAAACTTCCGCGTTCCCGGAGTGTATGAAAATCACGCAGTTATGTTAAATACGCGTTCTGAAGACTAGTATTTTAAACAAAATGGTTAGAAAGAATATTACACGAGCAGTTATGTTTGCTGGCCTAAGTGTATAGTGGATTATTTATTTATTTTTAAAATTATTTTTAATATATTATGAAATAAAATCATACATCTCTGTAATAAAATTCTTGTTTTATTATCTAATCTCCGTCATTTTACGAAGACGATCTTTTTACAAAACCGCAAGTGTAAATTGTCTGAAGCGCACAGCATTCTTGTGCATTCTCATTCTCCTTTTCTTTCTTTACAACTTTACAAGCTCGATATTTTCCTCGCGAAAGCCGATTAACGCGTTAAAGAGTGTACATGTGTAAAGACGGCTATGGTGATGAGAATGATTTGTTTGTAATATTTTAATCTATGTCAGTACACTCTCGCTTACACTCGCGCCCCATTTACATGATCGTGCTCCTAATACATTATATTCCAATAGACAAGAATACTAAACAAACTCATGCGTTGACGTCACCCTTTCTCAATTCTCATTTGCACAAGTGTGGTAATGCCTTACAAGTAACAACAAGGTCCCTGGCTTTGTTATGTTACCGCAAATAGACTATTCTTGTTTCGGAATTTTCAAGTCTACTATATCGAAGCTATGTTACTGATGTGCTCTGGCCTAAATTCAAACAAAAGATAGTATCAATAAGTATTTCTTATTGATACTATCTTTATATTTTTAATCATTGGTACGTCCGTTAGTGATCGTGTAACTTTTGAACGACTTGCCCAATTAAGATCATATTCACATATGTTAGAATAGGTGGCGCTGTACTCATATTTACAATATATGTTGGTAAAAACGAAAATTACAAAATCTGGATCCGAAAGATGGCGCTTGCTTGAGTTATTATTTAATTCTATATTTACCCTATAGAAAGTGCAGATTAAATTCTGACAAAAGGCTGTTAAGCACTTTTGCCAAGCACTTAATAGTCTTGACGATGATTTTCATTTATTATTAATATCTCTCTCTTCTTATTGCCTTTTTATTGAAAATAACGTCATTCTTAAACTATTTTTTTCTTTATCGTGGAGACTATTTGCATATATAAATTACACAAGGAAAAATATTTAGATTCGGAAAAATTATTTGCAGGCCAGGAATTGGCAACCTTTTGGAATAAGCACCAAAGAGCCGTCAAAAATGATCCACCTGTTACAAAGTTACCAATTGGACCAGAAACATGTCCGACAACTGTAATATGAATAACAGCGTTGTGGCAGTGCCAACATTGTTACAGCATCACGCTCAGTCGAATGCTTACACTGCTGCAACTCAAAGTGTTTGTGTCTATGTATTTGTGGACTGACACACCGCCCAGATTACTCACTGAGTTCTAACAATTACGTGTTCCTGTCCCTGTCTTTATCCTCCGTTACTACTCTTGCCCGCTGCTCGCTGATACTCGTGTGAAGTAAGACGAACTTGCTTCAGAAGCGCCATTGTCACGTGTCACTATGTTAGTATCATATCACACAATATTGATAAGTATATTTAATTATATATAATAATTTATAACTGCAGCATACAAATGCGTTGAAAATTGTAATTTCTATACTTATTAGTGTTTTACTTTATATTTATATTGACATTTATATATTATTTATTAGCCAGTAGTTTTCTTACATGTAAGGTAGTTATAGAATTGCATTTTAGCCGTTAAAAGAATTTCTAAGATTCTATTATTATTAATTTTAAAAAAATATTTTTCTGCTTTATTTACTGTTTTCATTTATTTATAATGACTCAAGTTGGGTTACATTTTTCATTTGAAATCCTGCTCTTCGTACGTTAAAGTAACCAGTTTCCCAAATGTTATACAATCAGTATACTCGTAAAAACAGACTGTGATGCATTCCGTCTTAGTCCTTAGTGTTAGTCCTCAGAGATGATAAGCGTCCGCAACAGGTGAACTGGCGGGTCGTTTGACATTTTAACCTCCTAAGAAAAAGAGAGTTGTTATAACTTTAAAGTGTGTATCTGCATATGTGTGTGTGTGTGTGTGTGTGTGTGTGCCATGGTAGCTCCTGACCAGGTAAACCGATTTTGATTAACTTGTTTTCGTTAGAAAGGTGTCTTAATTGAGAGTGTTCTTAGCTATGAAAATCTGTTTAAACGTTTAAAATTCATCAGCTGTTTTTGTTTAAGAAGATTTTGAATTTTTAATTTAAATTATGGTCAAAAAAATAACTTGTTTTATTCACTTTAGTTATACATTCTAGAAGTAGCATAAAATGAAATTATATTATACACAGCAATGAAATTAAATATTTAATTTAACTTTGGAACTTTATTTAATAATTATTCGATAAAGAGTCGTCTAAACTTTGAATACTAGAGTTTGGAAAGGAAATCACCAATGGAAAAATTTGTAAATTAAAATAAAGTACGGCAAGTATTACATACAGATAGTAACAAATACGTACAGAAAACAAATAAATATGTTTGATCATTTATTAAACACTGTTGATCCCAAATAATCATGACAAAGCATCTAAATGTTTGAAAGTAGCCAACTATTTTCCTGACTAAGCTTTTTATTATATAACTCGTAAACATGTTATGAAGTATAATGTACAGGAGACGCTGACTCAACTGTTTAATTGTTATTACTAATCCAAGCGAGGGTCACATAAATAATAGAATGTCTAAAACCTTACCATCAGTACTCTCTTTTCACCCTATCCTATAAAAAAAAGGTCATACTTTTATTTCAGTAAGCAGACTTATTTTAATCACCCTATAAAAGACGTTGCATTTAGAATGATATTCATTATAGTCCTCGTCGTAGTAATGTCATCACGTTAAGACAATCAATAGTTCATTAAAAGTAATTCACTGCAGCCCTGACTTTTTGCGTGGCAGAGACATGCTGCATGCTGCAGCTATATTATGGTTGTAGCACGAATAGGTCGGCTCGACCGGGGAACGACAAAGCTCTCACGAAATACCAGCGTATAATAGCGTAAAATAGCAGCTTAATACTGCTGTATTTCGTATGGTGAGTGTAGAGAACCGTTTTAGACCTCAGGGGAGGACTAAGATGGAATGTTCTTCTTCGTAATGCAGATTCTTATCGAGAATAGATGTAAATGATTAAAAAAATAAAGAGATGAATGAAAGATGAAAGAATAAGAGAATAGATGTAAATGATAAGAATAAATAAAAATGTAAATGCCGAATATAAGCCTCCCACATAAATTGCCTCATAGTAAAGACTGTGATGAAATGGTAACAAATGTCATCGAGAAACAATTAAAGTATTTTAAAAACATTCAGCACCGCTCTCGCAACTTAACTCTACTATACCCCACGGATTGATAAATATTATGTTTCACCTAACAGTTCGTTACCACCCAACCGGATCCTAACTGTATTTACAAGTCATAGGTTCGTCACGTCAAACGTTGATAATAATCTTATGTTAATGTTATAATGTTAGATTTTCTTAGAAATATTAATAGAGTATTTTTATAGAATAAAGGTTACAGGCGAGCACACAGTCACCTGGTGATAAGTAGGTGCTGTGGCTCATAGACATCTACATCTTTCTTCCATTAAAAATCATACAGCAGATGCGTTGTCAACTCTGAGCACTAAGATTGAATGCTTTGTTATCAGTAAAAAGGGTCTCCGGTTCTCTACACTCACCAGAGTCACAGCTGGATCCAGTCAAGTCAAGTTTCCTCGGTCGAGCCCACCAATTCATGCTTCAACCAAAATATAGCTGCAGCGTAACTATAATACCCTCAAACACGTACAAGAAATAAAAAAATAATGTACATAAAAGAAGAAACATGTGGATTTATAGGTGTGGTTTAATATTTTTTGATAATTTAATGGCAATAGAATATTAAGAGATACTTTACTAAAACTCTTATAAGTCTTATTTATTATTTTACTTATTGTTCTACTTTATTATTAATCTGTGAAAGTTTAGCAGTCAATGCTGCCAACGAAACCATTTAAACAATCGAATTTATAACCTCCTCCTTTTTGAAGGTTGTTAATAAATGATGCTAGCCGTAATATAATATCGCTTTAATATAGATTCATTTAAACCACCCACACGTGTTAATCATCCAGCAAAATGTAAAGTCAATACTCCGCGCAAACGTAAGAAAAAACGGTCGGTGACCACAGATATGAAGTCACCATCCGACAATTGGTCGACTTCGGTACACTACTGAGACTGATTTAATGAATAAATGCAAATATATCTTTACTTTATTTTATTTTAGTATCATGAATAGGTACTTCTTATCAGTAATTTTTGTATGTATTTAACATGAATGAAAATTTCGCAACACTTGACTGTGTACTCGTAGGGGAGGTATAAGTATATTCACTACCCAATATCGTCGCGTGAGTGTCGTATAAATACTGTACTTGCCAACTGCCATATGCAAGGCGTGGCAACTATAGCAAACACCTCTTTATGAAGCAATCTGTGGGGAGATCTACGAGCGTGTTCAGTGGCGGACTTTGATAGGCAATAATGAATGAATGAAAAAGTATTGCGTGTGCGTGTGTGTGCGCGTGTGTGCGCGCGTGTGTGTGTGTGTGTGTGTGTGTGTGTGTGTGTGTGTGTGTGTGTGTGTGTGTGTGTGTGTGTGTGCATAATGTGCTACCAAAGGTGTACTTACTTGTGTGTGATGTGTAATTGTATCATCAAAAATATATAATTTCATACGTAGTAGAGTGACGCTGCAGCTATGTTATGAGTGTTTCACACATGGGTCGGCTCAACCGGAAAAGGACCACGCTTTCACGAAACGCCAGCGTAAATTGCAGCTTTGTACTGCTGTGTTTAGTATGTTGAGTGTAAAGCACCGGAGACCCTTATTACTGGAAATAAGGGATTTCATTTTAGTTCTCAGAGGTGGCAACGCATCCAGTAGTGAATTTATTTACTTATTTACGTAAATAAGCTTGCAACAGTTACACATTTAGATTATTAGTTAGAACATTAATTTAGGGCATCTCGATCGTTTATTTCGAAGTTTGTGCCTGCACCGCGAGCCGGTTTTAAGTCAAGCCTGTTTAGGTTTAAACGTAAGGCAATTACGTCGTTAGGACAGATTCGGAACGCTTATTTCGCAACATTTTACCTGTAATCAAGTGTAGAGGTAGGATGGAGTAATCGTTAATCAAATCGAGAAATCGTTCTTTTATTTTTTTTAAAGTGTTGCACTGTTTTTTTTTTTTTTGGAGTATGGTGGGACACCGAGGTTAAAGGCCTCGTCACTTTTCTATTTGGTTTTGACTGCTATCTTTCCTTTGACTACCTCTTTGGTAAGTGGTCGTAAGGCCTCAAATTCCGAGTGGGGCCAATATCAATATTGGGGTTTTCTGTTAAAAAATCAGCGTAGTAGTTAATCCAAAAATTGCCGGTGTTCACCGCCGTGCCTCGGAAAGCATGTAAAGCCGTTGATTATGCACCTGATCTCTCGCCGGTCGTGTAATTAGAGGTTGCACCTGTACTGCCGCTCATACTTGTACACTAGAATCTTGTATTGCGCATATGATCGTCTGACGTCTCTGAGTACTGGGACAAACTTGTATCTGAAGTCGAGTCTTCGCTGAACAAATTCTCGGATTGGGTGCGACTAAATCTAGTCCAGTTTAACCCTCAGAAGATACAAGTTTGCGCGTTAACAACTAAAAGGAACGCCTTTGTCGTATCCCCTCAGTTTCAAGGCACTCCCCTTGTTGTGTTAGCTAGTATCGGAATCCTCGGCGTCGACATATCGAGTGACGTGCAGTTTCGTGGTCACTTGGAAGAGAAGGCCAAATTGGCCTCTAAAAAGCTTGGCGTACTCAGCAGAGCGGGACAGTATTTCATGCCGGCACAACGCCTGCGACTTTACAAGGCGCAGGTTCGGACGCACATGAAATAGTGTTCTCCTCTTAGGGCTGGAGGTCCCCAGTGCCAGGAGCTGGCCACTTGACCGCATCCAGCGCGGAGCGGTTTGAATCGTCGACGACCGAGTTCTTTCTGTAATAGTGGAGACGAACTGTCCACTATTAACAGACTCCGAGTGGTTTTCTTTAAGGTGGAGAAATGAAACTACTGTTTATGTTTATGAAGGTACTGTCGAATGGGATTCGGAATGGAATATATTTTGCATCAACCTTGCCGATATTTATATGGCTGGCTCACTATTGATTTGCCAATGGTAACAATTAATATTTTGCCTAGCCAATTATATTGCTTATTTTATGACCAATGAAAACTATTTAAAATATACAATTATCTACGTTTCGTTTCCCGGCGTGAGACTTGTTTGTTGTTCACGAAGCTACGTCGCTGGACCGGGCTATATAAGACATGCAGATCGGTGCGCACGCGTAGTCGGCGGGCGGCGGCGGTGTGGAATACAGCTCCGGAACAGCAAGAGGAAACGAACTGCGGCGTTGAAGAAACGGCTCACCATTGGTTGACGGATACGTGACGATAGCGGCGTGTGAAGTCGGTGTGGCGCTGAATGATATTTGCGGCTGCTTCTTGTTTCTTTATAAGAACGTCAAATTATCTAGATACAGTCCGCAGTATCCCAGTAGCAGAATAATTAGGAAATAAAATGTTTTTTTATTTATTCTCGCCTTCCGCGTTATGGTAGCAGCGGAGTATATATTATTTATTCCCGTTTAGGTTTGATTAATCTGGCTGCTACATCACTCCACTCTCCCCCCAGCGAAAGCGTACCGGAGGCTTGACGACTCGCCCGTATTTCGTAGTTTTTAAAATAGGTTTCAACTGGGTTGATGTAGATGATGAAGTTTCAAGCTTCCTCGCTGGTGGTTTTGATGATGATGATGAATCCTCTGCAGTATCCTCGTTAATAATATAGGCAGGCTTTAGTCGGTCGATCGATATAATCGTAGATTTCCTTCCGGGTATTTGTAGTTTAAAAGTCTTGCTATTTCTCTCTAATACTTTATACGGTCCATCGTAGGTAGGTTGAAATTGTTTTTTCATTGCGTCGTTTCTTACAAAAACTTGTTTGCATGTTTTCAAATCTTGGTGAATGAATACTGATTTATTATTTCTGTGTGATTGCATTTCGGTGCATTTCAACGATAAGGCTTTGTTAATTGATTCTCGAAGTTTAGTTACGAAATCGTAATCCATTTCTTGTTTGTTTGACGCTGCTGAACTGAAGAAGTCACACGGCAGCCTTATGCTGCAGCCGTAGGTTAGCTGAGCGGCGCTAAGACTAGTGTCTGCACGCGGTGTTGCTCGTAGTCCGAGTAGCACTGTAGGTAGCTCATCAATCCACTTTGTATGTTGAGATAAACGAGTTTTGAGTGCAGTCTTTAATGTACGATGCCATCGTTCGATTATTCCGTTTGACTGAGGATGGTATGCTGTTGTACGCGTCTTCTGTATTCCCATAGTTTGAAGAAGTTTGAGGAATAGGTTGCTTTCGAAATTCCTTCCTTGATCCGTTGTGATGGTTTTAGGTGATCCGAAACGAGTAATCCAATTTTCATAAATTATCTTCGCGACGGATTCGGCTGAAGTATCATCGGTAGGTATTGCTTCTGGCCATCTTGTTGTTCTGTCGATCATTGTTACGAGATAACGATGTCCTTGCGGTGAAGTAGGTAATGGTCCAACGATGTCAACGTGCAAGTGTTCGAATCTCTCCGTGGGTGGAAATGTAGCTAAACTACTTGATGTATGCCTTTGTACTTTGCATTTTTGGCATTGAATGCATTGCTTCGCCCAGTTGCCAACATCCGCTTGCATTGCAGGCCAAAAGAATTTTTCAGTGATGAGTTTTCTTGTTGTTCTAACACCTGGATGACTAATGTTGTGCAGTGCATTGAAGACTTCGCGACGACATTCTTCTGGTATGTATGGTCGCATGGTTGTCGTTGAGGCTTCACAGTATATAGGTAGATGCGTCATTGGCATTGTAACTTGCTTGATGGACAAGTTACCTTGCTTCGATAGATGTTTTATGTTGTCACTATCTCTGTCTTGTGCTGCGGCGATCTTATGATAGTCGATTGATGTAGGGCACGTTACACTGTCGATTGGTACGCGACTGAGTGCGTCGGCAACTATGTTGTCCTTTCCACTGATGTGACGTATGTCGGTCGTGAATTCACTTATGAAAATAAGTTGTCTTGCTCTTCGTGGTGTTTCCGATAGTGATGGTTTCTTTGGAAGTACATATGTTAATGGTTTGTGGTCGGTAAAAACGATCAGGTTTCGACCCTCGAACGTTTTTCTGAAGTGCTTGATAGCCATGTAAATAGCGAGTAGCTCTCGGTCGAATGTACTGTAGTTACGTTGAGTATCGGAGAACTTCTTCGAAAAATATCCAAGTGGTTGCCATTTCCCATTGCTGTATTGTTGGAGAACTGCTCCTGCTGAGAGATCGGATGTGTCGCTGAAGATAGCAAGGGTTGCTTCGTGTGATGGGTGAGCGAGTAAAGCTGCATTTTGGATCGCAATTTTACAAGCTTCAAATGCCTTCGTGGCTTCATCGTTCCATTCGATTGACGTTTTATCTTTTTTCTTCGTGTTGTGAAGGTAGGCGTGAAGTGGTGCTTGGATTTCAGCGGCTTTAGGTATGTGTTCTCTGTAAAAATTTATCATCCCAAGAAAACGCCTTAGCTCTTCGATAGTTTTAGGTTTTGCATAATCGATGATTGCTCTGACTTTTTCGGCAGGCGGTTTTATTCCTTCCTTGCTGACGGTGAAACCAAGAAATTGAACTTCTTGCTGTCCAAATATGCATTTCGAAGGGTTGATTGTGATTCCGTTGTCTTCTAATCGCTGTAGCACGGTGCGTAGATGGGTTTCGTGCGTTTCTTTATCAGGGCTTGCAACAAGGAGATCATCAATAAATGCGAAAACGAAATCCAGTCCATGAAGTACTTCGTGTATGAATCTTTGGAAAGTTTGACCTCCGTTCTTTAATCCTGGGATCATTCTTGGGAATTCGAATAATCCCATTGGGGTAATTATTGCTGTCTTCTCTATGTCTTCATCGCGGACTCTTATTTGTTGGTAAGCTCGGTTGAGATCGATGGTGGAGAATATAGTCTTGTCTGATAGTTGATGAGTGAAATATCTCTTACGGAATAAAAAGTACATAGCCGAAAATCTTAGTATTTACTCAGATCAAACGCCAGTTCAAAAACAGTATTTAAGGCAATTGAAGGAAGAATTAAAGAAACGAACAGAAAAAGGCGAAAAGGACCTTGTTATTAAATATATAAAAGGCACACCTTCAATTGTTATAAACAAAACCCATCAAAAAAACCAATAATGGCTTCACCACAAACCGGAAAAAATACGGATAGATTAAGCCATCATTTAGTAAACAATTACGAAAACATTCCATTGCACCCGTCCTCCTTAAGATTTTTTTATGCTAATTTACGTAGTATTCGCAAAACTGGGAAACTCGACGAAATAAAATGCATATTAAAAGCAATACCGATGACTACACATTTATTAATTTTTACTGAGACATGGATTACTTCGGAAACCGACGCAAAATTATATCAGATACCAAACTATAAACATATTTACAATTATAGACAAAATTACAAAGGTGGTGGCGTTTCAATTTACGTACATAATAGCATAAAATACGATATAACGGAAGAATTGTGTGAAAATGGAAACCACTACTTATGGATATACATAGATAAACTATCTTTAAACATCGGTGCAATATACAAACCTGGAAGTTCTAATGTAAACAACTTTTTAGAAACATATTCCTCACAGTTGGAACGGAGGAGAAGGGCGATTGTGTTTGGAGATTTTAACATTGATCTACTTAATACAGATAGTAACGTCACAAAATACCTAGCTGAAATAAAAGAAATTGGATATGAAATATTGAATAAAATTAATAGGCTGTACAGTACTCGTGAAACCACGACCACAAGCACTATACTGGACCATGTATGTACGAATATAAACAATCACTCATTTAGTTTCTCAATAATTGAATCGTGCCTATCTGATCATAAGCAGATATTTCTTGAAATAAGCAACTTAACAACAAAGACACATAAAAGAGTTCAATATATGGCGCTTGATTACGAAAAGTTATACAACACTACTTTAAAAGCCAAATACACTAATGAAGAAAATGACTATTACTACCTAGAGAGATTTATGTTAGAACAAATAAACAAAAATAAAGTAAGCAAGACAAAAATTCTTAACCCTCCACAAAAAGACTGGATAAACCGAGATATTATAAACTCAATAAATTTACGAAACAACTTATGGCAGCAGACTAAATCTCACCCAAAAGACGATAATCTACAAAAAAACTTAATTAAAGAGCAGAACAAAGTGAAAAACCTTATCAAGACACACAAGAAAATCTACTATCATAAGTTATTTCATAACAATTACAATAAACCTAAGAAAATGTGGGAGATAATTAATAACTTAGCGTTAAACAAAATTAGAGACAGCAGTGCTCCTCCCAAACTAATATCGAATACTGAACTAATAACAGAAGGTAATTCAATATGTGACTTATTTAACTCATTTTTCTCCTCAATAGGTTCGGACTTGGCTAACAAAATTCCTAATAAGTATCACATAAACAGCGATAACACGCTTATGTACGAACTTAACTACACGCATGAAATAACACTTAGTGAACTTACACCCTGTAATATCACAGAAGTATCAAAAATAATCGACGATCTTGATACCAACACTAGTACTGGTCTAGATGGCATCAGCACCAAAGCGATTAAATGTCTGAAAATTATAATTGTAGAGAGGCTAACGAACTGCATAAATATGTGTTTGACACGCGGTGTTTTTCCCGACACACTTAAAATTGCTAAGGTCAGTCCTATTTTTAAATCCGGAAGTAGGACTGACCCAAGTAACTACAGACCAATCTCTGTCTTGCCTGTTATATCAAAGATATTTGAACGAATACTTTATAACCGCCTAAATGAATACCTAATAAAAAAGAAGTTTTTAATTGACCAACAATATGGCTTTCGTTCCAAATCGAGCACTCTGACAGCTGCAGTAGACTTAATCACAAAAATTAAAACTCAAATCGATCAAAAGAATATCGCTTTAGGGATTTTTATTGACATAAAAAAAGCATTTGACACAGTAAGCCATCATAAATTGTTGCAGAAACTAAACAACATAGGCGTTACAGGTAAGGCCCTCGAAATGTTTACATCGTTTTTACATAATAGGCGACAAGTTGTTCAAATGGATAATTTTACCAGCTCGATTAAAAACGTATCCTACGGCTGTCCTCAAGGCTCAATTATAAGTCCATTATTGTTTTTAATCTATATAAATAATATAAACAAATTAGGGCTAACAGGTCACCTAACATTATATGCCGACGACACATGTCTCTTCTATTTCGATAAATCTATTCACAACATTATAACCTATGCTCAAAAAGATCTTGACTTACTCGGAGAATGGTTAAAATATAACTTGCTAACAATTAATATGTCAAAAACATCTTTCATGATTTTTTCTACAAAGAATAAACCTTTACCAGAGTTTGCACATCTTACTATTGAAGATAAAATAATAAAACGTTCAACTCAGGAAAAATATCTAGGTCTATTGGTAGATGATAAACTCACTTGGAGAATGCATATCGATCACGTCAAATCAAAACTGACGTCATTACTATGTGCACTACGTAAAGTCGCAAACTGTATCCCGGAAAAGGTTCGTACAATCATATATAACTCTTTAGTTAAATCACATATCGAATATCTAATTGAGATATGGGGATCAGCTGCTAAAACAAATCTAAATCCACTTCAAAGGACACAAAATAAAATTATCAAAACATTATTCCACTATCATTATCTAACGCCAACAAAAGTACTATACGAAAAAACTAACTTGCTAAACCTTACACAACTATACATTTATTGCACTTGCATTCTAATAAAAAACATTACCACTAATTCTATTCAATCAAACATACAATTACATAAAAAAACAACAACACACAACTTAAGAAGTAAAAATAAACTACAATTAATAACTACACGAACTAATTATGGCAAAAAAACTTTGTTGTTTGAGGGAGCACAGCTGTTCAATAAACTACCAGATGACATAAAAAATTGCAATAACATAAAATTGTTTAAAAGTAAACTTAGGAAATACGTACGTACAGTGTAATCTTTTCTGACATAGTAAATAATCTTAATCTTATAACTCATAGTAAATAAGCTCAAAACTATAACACCTCCAGCACTAGAGGTAGATGCGATAGTTTTACTTTAGTATATAATTACTTTGTATCTCATTTTAAGTGAACCATTGTATGTTCTTATGAGAAATAAATTTCTTTAAACCGAAATCCCTGACTCGCGGTATTGGGTAGCGGTCAGGAGTGGTAATAGAATTCAGTCTTCTGTAATCTCCACAAACTCGTAATTCTCCGTTCTTCTTCGGTACAATGTGAAGTGGTGATGACCAAGGGCTTTTGCTTGGACGGCATATTCCTTGCTCAATCATGTTTTCGAATTCCTTTCGAACTTGCTCGTATAGGTGTGGTGCGATTGGACGTGCACGACAATGAAGTGGTGGTCCATTGGTGTCGATGAAATGCTCAACGTCGTTCTTCGGTGTTAATTTCATTGAAGTTATTCTTGTGATACCAGGGTATTCTTCGAGGATCTTGTGATACGGTTGTTGCACATCTATGCTTCTTATTGTGGGCAGATTGGTTGCTTGTACAAAAGACTGAGATGCAAGATTGGTTTTCCCGTCGATGATTCTTCTATTTTTGATGTCGACGACCAACTGGTGATGTTGAAGAAAATCAGCACCGATGATTGGTTTGCTGACTTTAGCGACGATAAATCTCCATTTGAATGGTCGGCGTAGATTAAAATCAAGTTCCATTGTTTTTTCTCCATATGTAGGAATAACCGTATTGTTTGCTGCATAGAGTTGAAAATCTAGTGGCTTCAACTTCTGTCCTTGCTTCGGCGGTAACACTGAGATATTTGCTCCGGTGTCGATAAGGAAAGTGAGCTTGCTTTTTTTATCGGTGACGAAAAGACGGTAGGACTTTGCTGTTACGCTGGATCCCGTCGCATCGAGCGTACTAGTTAGTTTTCCGTATTCGTATTTTCATTTTTGAATGTACACGGTGCTGTGCATTTTCTTGCCTCGACCCCGAAACGTCGATGATAGTAGCAGTAAGGGGATCTTGATGTTGAGCTTATTCGACTTCTACTTGCAGAGCGGTTGCTACGAAAAGGTGATCTTCGGTGTTGCTGATTGCGCTGGTTGTACTGTTGCTGGTAAAAGGTATGATGCTGGGAAGCTTTGAGCGCGGCGACTTCGAATGATAGCTTCCGAATTTCTTCGAGAAGAAACTGGGTATCATTGGCCTTTGTTGAAGTGCCTTCGATGATCGATATGTGTGAGCTACTGCTGTTTTCGATCATCTTGTCCGCCAGGAGTGCCAGTTCGTCGAGCTTCGTCTGCGTGCTGAATGTTTCGCTGACTGCTATTACCGATCGAATATGTGGTGGTAGGTGGTTTACCCACATTAGCCGTAGTGTTGAATCCGGAACTTTATCTCGTGCCAAAGTACGCATTTTGCGTAGGAGTTGTGTGGGTTTCTGGTCTCCAAGTTCTAGTTCTGATAGAAGTTTTTGTAGCTGTCGACTGTCGGATTCTTCATATGCGGAGATCAGACGATCCTTCAGTGAATTATACTGGTCGACTGCTGGTGGGTTGTACAACAGGTCCGCAATTTGTTCGATGTCTTGTTTCTCAAGTTGGGCTATCACCATCTGTGCTAATTGCGCTTGGCTCTTCTTTAAACCATTCGTTGCGGCTTCAAAACTGACGAACCAAAGTCGTGGTTTGTCTCTCCAAAACGGTGGTATTCTTAACGATAGAGATATACCGGCGATTTCTGGTTCCTTTACCGGGTTTGATGTATATGTGTTTGCCTCCTGCTCCATAATGACGGCTTGATTACACTGATTTTATATACTGAAGTCTTCCTTCTCGGTGTTCGTACGGGTTTCCTTCGCGGTGTTCGTGCAATAGTAGTGGTACGTCGCAGGGTGTTCCTTCTTGGTGTTCGTACCGGATCTTCCCCCTCGGTGTTCGTACGGGGTCACCACTGTAATAGTGGAGACGAACTGTCCACTATTAACAGACTCCGAGTGGTTTTCTTTAAGGTGGAGAAATGAAACTACTGTTTATGTTTATGAAGGTACTGTCGAATGGTATTCGGAATGGAATATATTTTGCATCAACCTTGCCGATATTTATATGGCTGGCTCACTATTGATTTGCCAATGGTAACAATTAATATTTTGCCTAGCCAATTATATTGCTTATTTTATGACCAATGAAAACTATTTAAAATATACAATTATCTACGTTTCGTTTCCCGGCGTGAGACTTGTTTGTTGTTCACGAAGCTACGTCGCTGGACCGGGCTACATAAGACATGCAGAGCGGTGCGCACGCGTAGTCGGCGGGCGGCGGCGGTGTGGAATACAGCTCCGGAACAGCAAGAGGAAACGAACTGCGGCGTTGAAGAAACGGCTCACCATTGGTTGACGGATACGTGACGATAGCGGCGTGTGAAGTCGGTGTGGCGCTGAATGATATTTGCGGCTGCTTCTTGTTTCTTTATAAGAACGTCAAATTATCTAGATACAGTCCGCAGTATCCCAGTAGCCAAGAATAATTAGGAAATAAAATGTTTTTTTTATTTATTCTCGCCTTCCGCGTTATGGTAGCAGCGGAGTATATATTATTTATTCCCGTTTAGGTTTGATTAATCTGGCTGCTACATTTCTGATCGGCTCGATTCACTGGCGCTGCGTAGGAGGGATATTTCATCCCTTTGCATTTTCTATCGCATCTACCACGGAGAGTGCTTTGAGGAATTGTTCAAAATAATCCCAGGCGACAAATTTCATGAACGCACATCTCGTCAAAATTTAATATACCATTTTCACCATCTGGATTCTTAGCAGTCCACCACTGTACGTTTTACTAGGAGTTTTCTTCCTCGTACAACTTCTCTGTGGAATTGTTTACCACCGGCGACTTTTCCGGACCGATACGACTTAGGGACCTTCAAGAAAAGAGCTTACTCCATTTTAAAAGGCCGCCACTGCACCTGCATTCCCCTGGTGTTGTGGTTGTTCATGAACAGCGGCGGTCACTTGCAACATTTATTACATACTCATACACCCTAATTCTAAACCAAACACAGCCACGAAATAAGAAAAAAACATTAAACGATTTTAATTTCCGAACTTAACGAGTCGCTATATTTAATTTATAAAAGGCAATAATTCTCAACGAAACCTTAAAAAACATCCCGATGAAAATAAACGAAAAAAGAAACGAATCAAAAAACGTTTTCGTTGAAATACGATGCTAAAAATAAAGGTGATGGAATTAAAGTGCCGCGTTGCCCGCTAGCGACATCTTACGGTTTCACGGAATTTGTTATAAACACTCATGTGATGCTATAACCCTTCTATTTAGACAATAAATATTCTTTACCTTGTTTACCATCGGCGATTTTTCCGGACCTGAAATGTACCTGCAATATCCCTTGGTTTCGCAGTTTTGCATTGGCGACGATCGACATTCTTCTAAAAAAACTTTTCTTACTTTATGTATTTAGCAAAAATAAATTGAAAGAGGCCTGTATTATGGTCGTATTGCTGACTTGCAAAATATTCTGTGTTACGGATTCACTCAGTTTTGGGATTTACAAAAAAAATATTTAACGTTTCTTCCTTTATCAAGCAAAATTAAATTAATTAAAATTCAATATTAATCTATCTGTCTGAAATATAAAGGGCCTTTACTAGGAAACCGGGCTTTGCGACTATTTATATTGCTAGCTTACCGAATAGTCAGCAAGGTCAGGGAAACATAGAATGCAAAATGTACATAGTTGCAAATTTACATGGTAAAGCTAACGTTCAGGATACCTGGTATGTTGACTCCCGTGTACCTCTTCCTTTCCAGTGAGTGCACCTAAAATTTGGATGAATATATGCTATTGTAGATTTCACTTAGTCTTTTTTGTTTTCAACTTACTCTGTTTTTTTATAAAATAATGGTGACAAACGAGCACACAACCCACCTGATGGTAAGTGAATAGTGCACATATTTAATCAATTAAGAATAAAAATGTCGATGCGTTGTCACCCTTATGGACTAAGACGGAATGCCTCATTTCCAGTTATAATGCTTATCGTATAACTTATCGTGACAAACATTTTTAAACTATGGATTGAGTTATTGTCTTTTGAATTGAAGCTGGGAAACTAACATGCATACTAGATGCTGCAGGTTAGTGCTCTCACAGAATACCAGCGTAAATGTTGCTGTGTTTAATAATCACCTTATTAAACTGTGTGTAACTAGAGAACAGAAGACCCTTTTACTGGAAAGAGGCATTCCATCTTAGTTTAGGGACGACAACGCATCTGTATTTTATTCGTAATCGAGAATAGACGTAGATGTCAAAGGGCATCTATTTACTATCTGTTAAACTGTGTGCTCGTTTGTAACCTTATTCTTAAATAAAAGGAAAAAAAAAACAATTGTTACGAATTTGGCTAAAGTTAATTAAATGAAATACAATCAATTTTATTACATACAATTGGTAAACTTAAAATCAAATTGAATTAAATAAAATCCGTAAAAAAAAATAGTAGTAAGTAACTTCAATTTACTTTTTACTTACGAACTTGGAATGTAAAATATCATATGATATAAACCGTATAGGTACAATAACAAACTTGATTGAATATTACCACGCCGTTTAAGATTTCCAATTTCATACTTGATTAGTAAACAATACTATAACTCATTAAAATATCCTAAGCAATAAAAAGACACATAAAGGATGATTGAATTTATGCTTCCCGAACTTTATTTTTTGTGTTGTTATAAATAATCGATTACGTACAAATCAAACTTTGGTCAAAATTATTTAAATTATTACATTATAATTACTATCGACTCTTTTGGTTTAACGTCACTTTTGGTTTAGCGGATACCTGGGCGGCCGAATCACACTCAGCGTTAGAAAAAAAATTGAGAGGAAAGGAATGCCTCGTCTCCAGTAAAAATGGTCTCTGGTTTTCTACACTCACCATACGAAACACAGTAGCATTGAGCTGCTGTTTAATGCTGCTATTATGCGAGACCGTGATACTTTACAAATTGAGCTAACTCAACCTTGCTACAAGCATAATTTAGCAGCCGCGTGGCTCTACTACGCAGCAAAGCTTAATAAATAATAATGAATATCTTTATTTTTAACAAATATGAGTAATGACTTCTATTAAGCTCAGGTTATTTAATTTTTGTCTATCCAAGCCTTTCGGGACCTTCTGCACCGATCGTGATGATACTTTACGAACAGACACAGAGCAATTCCAGGAAGGATCTGTCTACTCTATTTTATACGAAAACATTTAGATTTTTTTGCATAAACGAAAATTTGATAAAAGAAATGTTCTTTGATTATTTTTCATCTAAATAACGGCATATTAATAGATCCTATCGAGCGTTGCCGGGGCGAATTACTAGTTATTAAATAAAAAATGTTGAATATTAATAAATTATGTATAAAATATTACTAGAAGTATTTAATGTAAAAGTTAGAATATTTTTATTCAATAGGCTTTTTTTAGAAAACAGTTTTTGAATGTCATAATTGATTGTGACACTTTGCGAACAAATAAAGAGCAATGTCGAGAATGATCTAGGTTATATTTAATCCAAAAGAGTTGGAAATATTTTTTCAAAAACCGCAAAATAGTATGGCATTTTATAATTATCTTAAATCTAAATAAATCCACATTTGTAGAATCCAGACGAAGCCGAGACGAGTTGCAAGTTTTAAAAGAAATACATAAGTAAAAAGATCTCAAGAAGCTCACTGTGTCTATGCCTTATTATATTTGAAATAATCGTTTAAATTCACTAATTCGGATCTGTAACGCACTTGTTGCGGCACTTCTCTAAGTGCGACAGTAATCTTGAACTTCACTAAACTAGTCTGTGCTCGTGGGTAAGAAGCGACCGGAAAAGACTCATTATTTTCCCTCGCAAGCGTCAACTGAGATTCCAGCTACTAAACGAACAAAAACACAACGTCAGAATGATATCGCAACACAATTAGACGTAAAACAAATTGTTAGTTATTTTCCACGAAAGTAAGCTACGGCTGTTAAATTGACGAGTAAAACAAAATAATTATCAAAATCACTTTTATTCTTTATCTTCTTCGTCACTCCATATAACTCCACTCCTGGACGGAGCCTTTCCTCTAGGGCTAGTTCTCCTTAGAGCGGATTTGATTTAATCTTCTGCTGCTAGATGACTGGTATTGTTACTATCATATCGCCTCCAAGTGTCTCTAAACTACGGCCCACGAGCCAAATACGGCCCACTAGTGCCATTAATCCGGCCCGCGACAGCTTTGTTAGGTTGGTAGGGTAGTTTTCTGTTTTTAGTACTACTTACTTGTGTGAGAAAACGTTTTCAAAGATGAAGTATGTTTACAAAGAACACTACTATTACACAAAGAATGTTTACAGATCAAATTAACCGATGAGCATCTTAAATCTATTTTAGTAATTATTACAAGTAAAATTGATCCATAACTACAATAATTTGTATTTGGGAAATCACAATTACATAAATCTCACTAGCGTTTTTTGTTTAACTGTGATTAGTGAGATTCATTTCAATTATTTGTTAGTGATTAATGTGTTTAAGTTTAGAGATACTTAAGTTTTATGCGTCATCATTTCTGTCGTTCAGTTTAACCTTGCAAGTAAATAAAACCGAGTAATTATTATTCTGTATTTTCTTCTTCAACTTATCACAGCATCAGTAACAATAATTACATTGGTCGTCGCGGGCCAAATTAATGACACTAGTCTTAAGCTGTCGCGGGCCGGATTGATGGTACTGGAGAGCCGAATTTGGTCCGCGGGCCGTAGTTTGGAGACCCCTGATTCTATCACATTTGTCGCTGCTAGTCTTTGCCGGTCCAGATATTCATTAATATCCTCCACATTGAACTTCGGTCGTGGCGGCCAGTCTCAACGGAGACTAGTCATCTTCGCAGGACAGGATTATAGTGCCCAAGTGAATACGCAAGCACAGTTGCACTCTCTATTCCTTCACTCTCTTAGTCCGATTGAGAAAGATTAGGCGCAGGAACAATGGCTTCACATGATTTCTGAGGTACGGAGTACTTATACAGTCATCTATTTAAATCAAAGAGATCTACGGACAAAATGGGGAGAAGGATTCTCTTTAACTGCTACTTCACGGCAACCTAATACGTAATACAATCGTAAGTTGAGCTAAATGTAATTCGCGTAATATGCAAGACATTGCCAATCCGGCGAAGCTCAATAAAACGTTATAAGTAAATATTTTCAATACACAAAGACATAAGTCCGACAAAAACATATTTTGACATTCTGATTAATTTTCCCTTACGAGGTGTTACTAATCTACGCATTTTCAAATGATTCTATAGTTAATTAAACAAAGTTTTTGTAAAGCTACGTTTCTGAACGTTAGTTTTTTATTTTATTTCATTATCAACTTTGGTTATTATATTTCATTTTATTCAAACATAATCTACGTACAAGCAAGTTTTTGTGAAGCACTGTTCAAAAAAAAGTTAAGGTACAAGGAAATTCTCAGTTTTAGAGATATTTAAAAATCTTGTCGAAATTTTACCAACGTTATAGTAGTTGAAGATATAGTCTTACTTTAATCTCCTATCTTAATTTAATTTCCTATTTATAACGCACTAATTGTTCTCTTACTTCTTTTTGACTGAAACTGACTAAAATATTTTTCCTCTAGAAATCTTTACTGCAACTAACGGTATATAATACTTTTTAATATTTTACTTATTTTAATTTTATTTGGTTTAAAAATTATAAAAGATTATAATATATTGTTAAGTCGACATTTTTTTGTAAACTAGCCAAAATTATACAAAATTTTAAATAGAAAATATGATATTTTATTAAATTATACGAAAAAACAATCTCAACAATTACGTTCTTTTTACAGGTAAACCCCGAGAGCGGGGTTCCTCATCTGAACATCAGTCACCATCTATACGAAAGGAACCTTTCACTCATCTCTCTGAACAAGAATTAATTGAAGAAGCTAATAAAGTACTTGCACAGGCAAAAAGTGTCACTTGTACTGCTGATCACCCCCCAGAAAAATTCTTCTCTTTACCTAATAGAAGAAAATTTAAGGAAGATAGGCTTGGCAGAAGGAATAGTGACGACGCTGGATCACCAGAAGGGTTTCTCAAGACACCTCTTGGAAGGTCTACTAGTGATGTAACGGCTAGGAAAAGAAAGGAACGTACGTCTCTTTCAACTCTCTTTAGAAGAGCACAGAGAAACAAAAGCCCGGATGTACCAGTAGTTGTCACCACTAAACCCATCGTTATAATTAAAAGAAGTAAAAGTGACGTTTCAGATTTAAAGTCAAACACAACTTTGAACCCACAAAACAAACCTATACGCAAAAGATCTGGCAGTGAAACTGAGGAATTTCTTAAATCTTTGAGAAATAAAAAGTCACAATTGTCACCCATTATCGAAAGCTCTCCAAGGGAAGATTATTTCAAAAAGACACCACCGTTAGACGTATTCCAAAGGGAGAGATTAAAACAAAATAAGAACAACCAAAACGAAGATCCAAAACCAATTCTTACAGATAGTAAAAAGGTCAACCCAGTAGAAAAACCTCCGAGATATAAAACGCCCGATAAACAAGACCCTAAGCCACCATCAAGGAGTAAGAGAGGAAAATCTAGTGAGGGGGGAAAAGAACCTTCACCATCAATAGCAGATACTCCTAAACGCAAAACAGATATTAAAAAAACTGTTTTAGTTGATGAAATCGATTCAACAAAAGTTAAAGAAACAAATCAGCAGGAAGCAAAGGAGAAAATTATAAATAGCATTAGGGATATCGAATTAAACATATGTAGTGATAAGGAAATGAAACATAGTAGTCAGCAACCACCAGAAAAACCACCATTAACACGTGGACAAACAGTTGATCAACTTGTTAAAATATTAAAAGAAGATCAAGAATCTCTGTCACCTAAAACACATTTGATAATTTCACCTAACGGAAGTAATATTAATCAACCTTTCTCATACACTAAGCCAAGTGCAAGTCCTGACCCCAACCTATTTATTAAAAACACAAGTCCCGATAGAGCACCAACTCCTGTTAACAAAATGGAGGAAGGCATCGTATATGCCCAAGTTAGAAGAGATTCTAGAGATAAACTTGGTCATATAAAAACTTATTCCCAATTAAGAGAAAAACATGGACATTATTCCGACGAAGACGAAGGTCTGGGATACGAAGAAAGATACAAGTATTCTACTGATCGTAGTTATGATTATAAATATAAAAACAAGGAAATTGAGAATTTTGATAGTTTTGAAGAACACAACAATATAAAAGAATCGCCTATAAAACCTAGGTTTAGAGAATATAAATTGATGAACTTTGATTATTTTGAACCTACATATTCTAACGAATATCCTACGAATGAAGATACGCAGAACAATGTCGACAGTTTTAGAGGCAGAGGTGACGGTATGGATACTAAAAAGAAACAATCAGAACCTGAACTTACGAAAATCGACTTGGATTTTAATGAATTAAGTCATCGACGTCAGCTTTTAGAATCACGTTTAAACGCTCGTCGATTAGATCGTGGAAAAATAAACATTGAACAACCTATTACAAAATATATCGTCGAAAATGACCCCATATATGAAGCAGAAAAACGTATGAAAGCAACGGAAAAATACGTAAATGAGACCGCTCGTTATTACCGCCATACTTTAGAAAGAGATGGTTATGTCGAAAGCAATGTTACTGAAGATTTTAATAAGTATGATTCGGATAATCATAATGTTAAATACAACACAGAAAGTCGTATTTTTAAAAAGATTCACAAAGACGTTGGTAGACATGCGTATAATTTAAGCCCAGATCCAAGATATAAAGAAGAGAGGAAAGTATTCCCCCCCGAGCCCGAATACGAACCACCTAGTCTAGAATCAGATCCTCGAAAACCAATCCTTTCCCCAGATGAATATACAGAGAAGAAGTACAAAGTGAAAAAAAACTTCACTTCTAGTCATGATCTTCTACATACTGGTCAAAAATACAAAGGAAAAGAAGATTGGTCCAACAAAAGAAAGGGACATTATTCTTCCAATCCTGAAATAGCACACGAACGTGAAGACGATTATGCAAATCTCCGGTACAATGCTAAGCAAAATGAGTCCTACCATAACTCTTTACGACGCGTGAAGAACAAAGACAAATACTATAAAAAAGATTATGGTATACAAAGACATGATTCTGGTGATAGCCGAGATTATTATCGAGAAGAACGATCACCACGAAGATTCGATTTTGACAACAGACTAGTTGATTCTGGAATCGAAAACGATTTCAGAAAAGATTCCAGCGGAGAAATTCATAAAACTAGACACAGGAGACATGAAAGCGATGACGACATGCACAATACGTCTCTATTTTTAGCAAGTGAGAGGAGACACACAGAGGACAATTATCCAGCAGAGCAGATTTACGCCAACGGAGAATATCTAGCCACATTTAAAGACTTCAAGCAGGATGATAGAAAAGAATACACGTCAAGGGAAAGGAGTGCTGATGACGGTTCTCATTTTGAGCCAAAACATAACCGATATGAAAAAAGTCCAAGTAGACGCGATGGTAAAGTCAGTGCGAAACCTCCAAAGGCTACAAAGAAGCTTTCTGGACTTGAAAAGGTAAGTTAGCATTTTGCTATAAGAAGTTTATCTAAACAAAATTCCTAAGAAATGTTAACGAAATAATAATTTATAAATCATTTCGGTTTTCAGATGAAACAGCTATTCTCTCGCGACTCTTCTAAGAAGAGCAAGAAAGAGAAAGAGGTAGTCCAGCCAAAGACTCGCACCCGGGTACTCAAGAGCCCTGAACATCTTGCCAGAGATGATTCTGAGTACAGAAGGTATTTTTATGGGGTGTAATTTTTAATGCAAACGCCTTAATGTTACAACTTTAAAAATATTTGATTTATAGCTTTTTCGACCGTATCTGCAGAAATCTAAATAGGAAAAGAAGAGAATTCCCGTAGTCTATAAATTACCTTATTCTATATAATGTCGAAATAATATTATAATGTAAAAAATGGGTAAAACATCATGTATATTCCGTCTTTGACTGTCATATGCTACACCGAAGTAATGAACTATGTAATGAACTAGAGTCTTAGTATATGATAGGCAAAGAAGAGGCTATCAGGAAAAAATTAAATAACGAACTAATTAAATTTATAAAATCGATGTAAATTATATCAAATATTTTCCTTTCAATCTTTACGAAATAACATACCATACCATACACAATTTTTAATTAACAATAGTCCAGCAGGTTTAATTGCAGCTAACAGATATCTGTTTACTTTCTAGAATAGGGTGTATACTAGACATAACTCTAATTTATACTTCGTATATGTTACTTCTAAGCTCGTGCGATCGTAAACCATCGGCCGACAGTGTAGAAACAAATGAAAATTAAAGAAAAATAAAAGAAGTTACATTTTTTCAATTGTTCAATGTATTCTAATAAACTATATAACTATCAACTCAAATATGCTAAAATAAGGTTAACCAATTAGTAGTAAGTGTTACTACTAATTGGTTAACCTTATTTTAGCATATTTGACCTATTCATGGCTGAAATGAGTATAGCCAGTTGCCAACAGGTTAAGGTACCGCAAAAATTAGTATAATATGTAATTAATACAGCTAAACATGAAAAAACTTATTGCAAATGAACATTTAGTCAAACATTAGCCTGCAAAGAAAACTAAAACTAAGTTCAGACAGCTAGTTTCAAATTTATTTTAATAATAAGTTTAAACGTAGATATACAATACAATAAATATATTCATAGGTACACTGATCCTGAACCGAGTGATATAGAAGTCAAGAAGAGAGATTACGATCCCAAAGATGGAGAAAGAAGATATAATCTTTCAAGAGAAGATTTGACTAAGTACAGAAGTTCCGATTCCCGCGAAACCAGTGAGAAAAAGCAACAGAGTCCGGAGTATGGCGGAAGGTGAATTTAGTGAGCTATATTATTGGATACCGGGTAGTGGTCGGGTAGTAGTGTAAGAACATCCACTACATACATCCCATGGGTGTCATAAGAGACAACAGAGGAAAAAATCAGGAGATGGGTAGCAGCATATTTCTAATAACGACTAAAAATAAAACAATGCGGTTACCAAACTGCTTACTAAGCGTGGCAACTATTTATTTATTTATTTATTTATTAGGATTACCAACAGAAATTACAATAGTAATACAAAGATCATTTTCATAACATATTAAGCACATTATAATTGTATTTCTTTTTATAGGTAATCACAACATGCATTGATTATTTAGTGAATGATAGGATTAAAAAAAACTTGGACTACATCATTGAATAAATAAGTTATTAAAAAGAAATAGAATTATTTAACAATATTATAGATAACTTCATTATCATATTAAATTACATTAACCACATTATAGAAAACAAAAACAATTCTAATATTATACTTCCAATATTATACTTCTTAATTAATTGATTCATTATTTTTAAAGAAATTTATTAATTTTGATTTGAAGGTGGATAAACTGTCGCAAGTAATATCGAGGCCAGAAATCTTTGAGGACAGTTCGTTATAAGTGCGAGCCAGTTTGGCTAGAGGGGAATACTTTCCCAGGTTAGATCTATAAAGAGACACATCGAAAAAGGCTTGCGGTTTCCTAGGCAGTCTTGATGGCACTTTAAAGTTAAATAATTGAACTATCGCTGGACAATCGACACTATTATTGAGCGTTTTATATAGGAATATCATATCTGAGATAATTCTACGTGATTGTAATGATGTGATGTTAAATTGCGCCAAACGTCTTTCGTAGGAATCATTAGTTTGATAGCTATTCGAACGGTACGCAAGATGACGTAGCAGTCGTTTTTGTATTCTTTCAATTCTAATGCTATGGATCTTGTAGTGCGGATTCCAAATTTGACTGCAGTATTCTAGTTTACTTCTAACCAGACTACTAAAAAGTTTTATTGTAGTGGAGGGCTGCATGAACTCTCTGGAATTCCTCAATACAAAACCCAGTGTTTTCGTAGCTGAGGTGATTATGCTATCGATATGGTTGGTAAATCTTAATTCGCTGTCTAGTATAACGCCTAAATCACGTATCGCTCGAACCGCAGTCAGTTTTTCAGTATCAATATAGTATTGACTTTGTATGTAATTATGTTTTCTGGTAAACCTAATAAGTCGACATTTTTTGCCATTGAGAAACATTTGGTTGTTATTACACCATTGTATAAGGCGATTGAGGTCATCTTGCAATAGTTCGACGTCAGAGTTGTTTTTAATGATTTTAACTATCTTGAGATCATCAGCAAATAGATAGACATTTGAGTGTTGAAATATCGAAACAATGTCGTTTATAAAGATGTTAAAAAATACAGGACCTAAGTTAGAGCCTTGCGGTACACCGGAGTAGGCAATATAAGGTTGCGAGGAGTACCCGTCAATCACTACGGTCGAGGGTCTATTTTGAAGGTATGATGCACACCAGTTCAATAATGTCCCATTTATACCAAAGTCTCTTAGTTTATTGACTAATAGTGCGTGATTTACTTTGTCAAAGGCCTTAGAGAAATCTGTGTATATGGCATCCACTTGTAGTTTGTCATCAACGTTCTCGATTAAATCAGTGACATATGAAAAAAGATTTGTGACAGTAGATCTACCAGACAAAAAACCATGTTGCTGCCAACTAATACGTCGTCCTAAATTTTTGAAAACAGATTCATAGACCACTATGGCAAATATCCTTCCTAAGGGGCAATCTACGGCTCCCCAATATGCTTATGTTCACCAGTGGACTTTAACGGGCTGTAAAGGTAATGATACTATGTTTGGAGAACGCGGTTCAGTGTTGAAAAAAAACATCGTAAGGGAAATTTATTACTTCTGCCATTGTCTACTTTTGGGAACGTAAACAATAAAAAAACTGAATAAAAAACGGACTATCAATTGAATATTATTTTGATTGAATAGAATGGATCGATGTGATACGCTAGAGGTTCCTAAATTTCCTTTAGCATATCTCCAAATCTGACACAGGAACTTGACTTCGTGCAGTCTCCTCCTCACAGTTTGGTGACTCACAAGAACCTAGTGTTCAGACTGTAGCCTTTAAATCAATTGCGTAAAACATTTAGTTGCTTTTTCGCAGTAATTTGCAATAAATGGTCTCTCCGCCACCTTCCCATTGGCACGATAACGTGACCACAACGTCCAAATCATATTTTACCTGGTGTCTTTAGCCGCAGCGACGTCACCTTGATAAGCACTAGCCTGCAGCATTCCCATTGCTCTTAACATCTCTTCTCCATTTAAATGTCAACGTTGTATTGCAATAAAATTTCAAATTATCAAGTTGATCAAATATCTAAAACAAATTACTCTGAGTACAAAATTGGCTCCCTCTAATTCAACAAAAATTTTACTGCCAACACATTTAATAGTATAGTCAATTGGGAATAAATCAGGAATACATGATGAACAATTTAATATTAGAAACACTTGAAAGTGGCCAGTACTTTTTTTCGTTAGTCAATGTTATTAAAATTATACCTGTGCCATGTTAATGTGTTTAATTCAAAAACATGAAGTCCGCCAATAAACTCTGAGGTAGCGTGGTACACAATTCTTCCTATCAGAAATGAAAGGAGACCTGTGCCCAGGAGTGACGTGTATATCGACTGTAAATTTACATAACTTAATTTATAAATAAAGATGTATATTGTATCGCAGATACGATAGGACGTTGATAGGGGAGAGAAGATATAAGAATCACGAAGAAGAAAAGAGACGTTACAACTCCTCGGATCGGGATAGTGAGCATCAATCAAGACCTTCTGATATCGAGAACGACAGAAGAAAAACAAGGTCAAGAACCGCTGGCCCTCTTGATTCGCCTGCTTTGGTAAGTAGATCTTCTTTGGCTTATGATAGATAAATAGAACATTCTTTATTGCACTCAAAATAATTGATGCAAAGGCGAAATTATACTAGGCGCTATACTAGCGATCCGCTCCGGCTTTACATGGATGAGTTCTGGGTCGCGACAACAGCACCGCCTTCCAATTGTGAATCTAAACCATCCAGGAACCCACTAAAACACAAAAAACTATCAAAATTGGTCCTGACAGAAGAATTATATATAAAGATAAAAATGATTATATTCTATTCCATTCTATACCGTCTTAAAAAGAAACAGGCGTTTATTTTCAAGACAGTAATATGGTTAGTTACAAATTGAATGTACCTACTCGTAGTTACTCAATACATTTGAATTCAGAGCAAGGAACTCTAAATCACGCAATAAATAAGTAAACAACCCTATAAATTGTAGTTAAAGCAACTAGTAGATTTCCAAACGAATACAATGATTTACATAAACATACAAAATAGAATCTAACCACGATTGAATTAAAAAACTTTTTCGTGTACCATATAAGCCATACAAAGTACGCATGTGAAATACAAAGTTTTTACCATTTATTAGAACACACATTTTTCTATTTATTTATTTTCAATAGAGCTATATTTAACAAAACGGAACGTTTATGGAATCACTTCGGTATCTGCCCATCACAAAGGTTTTTTTTCTATAGTAATGAACTCGTACTGTTGTACTTTTGCCAGTGTCAAGTATTAAAAAATTATCAAGAAAAGTCAAGTATTATATTGTTTAAAAAAATTCTCCTAGTACGTTGATTCGTCACCTTGCAAACTTTTATTTTAACAATAATACAAGAGTAGCAATCCACTGGCGAACCAGAAGCCAAAACCCTATATCACAAAATGTTATTCATTGAGAGAGTTACAGAATACACAATTAAAATTTAACATAGTTTTTAAATAAAGCTACCCTAAACACACATTTTAGATCACCGTGCAATATAGAATCCTAGAAACATCGAACAATTTAGAAAAAAGTAATTGTGGTATAATAAATTATACGTTCCGTTAATTTATTTTTAACTTTTTTTCAATAAATGCTTCAAAATTGCGACTACTTGTCATAGAAGTCATGTATGCTATGAAGATTATCAAGATGATGAATCTCTAGTGAAAAAAATCATAAAACATAAAAATACATAAACACTCACGCCTGTCACCCAGAGGAGTAGGCAGAGACTGCAGATTTCCATTTGGCATGATCCTGACACACCTCTCTCGCCTCCTTCACATCCATACACCTACGTATACATGCTCGTCGGTTAAGGGTACTCCTAATTTGGCCCGTTTTCAATAAATCGCCAATTTGGTCGATAAATTTTCGCCTAGGACGTCCCTTTCCGACTCTGCCATTCACTTCTGCAACATAAATTTTCTTTGTCACTCTTTCCTCATTCATTCTTTCCACATGACCAAACCACCGAAGCATTCCTTTCTTAATCCTGGTCACAACATCATTTTGCAAACCACAATCTTCTCTTATTACACAATTTCTCACCCTATCATTCAGATTCAGCCCTAACATACTCCTTAACGACCGCATTTCTACTGCGTTCATTCTACTCTCGTGCTTCTTCTGCCACACCCAACTTTCACTACCATATGTTAAAGTTGGGACCAACACAGCATTGTTAATTGCCATACGTGCCTTTATCGACACATTTTGACTCTTCACAATAGAGTGTAGGGCCCCATTTATTCTATTTCCTGCATTATATATAGAATAGGATATAGCATAGGATATAGAACGACGCTATATCCTTATCACATCTCCCATCCCTGCTAAATACGCAACCCAGATATACAAACTCATCTACTTGCTCGATCAACTCCCCTTCTATTATTATTTCACATATCGTCTTACTTTCTTCTCTTTCAAAAACCATAACTTTCGTCTTACTTGCGTTCACTTTCATACGTCCTTTCTTTTAATGATCTGTTCATTAATGTAACCATCATTTGCAGCTCGGCCGCCGACGACGCAAGAATAACTTGATCATCGGCGTACAAAAGGCATTTGACGGTTAACTCACCCATTCTTAATCCGCATTCTTCAACTTTCAAATTTTGCAAACAACTGTCCATAAATAGGTTGAACAGCCATGGGGAAGCCACACAGCTCTGTCTGACACCTTTATGGATGCCAAACCAGTCCGAGTAGACCCCGTTGATCCTAACACAAGCACTAGAGTCCCTATAAAGCGACTCCAATGCCTGTATCAAGCCAGCGTTCAACCCAAATGAATTCAGTGTTTGCCATAGCACATCCGTATCCACTCTGTCATAGGCCTTTCCAAGTCCGTGAACGCACAAAAAACCTTTTAGTTTTTGGCCAAAAACTTTTCCGCGATCATGCGAAAAAAATCATTCTAAAGTTTAAGTTTTTTCCTGAATTAGCCAAGCTTATGTTATTTTTCATCTTGATTTCTTATATTTACGCGAACACTACAAATTTAAATAATAGATACTACTTTATACGGATTTAATCGCGTATGTTAACTTTTTTATATTCCCGACGTTTCGAGTACTTTACAGCACCCATGGTTATGGGAGGGGACTAAAAAGTTCAACGTTCAGATGTCATAGTTAAAATACTCGATGAAATCCGTAAAAACTAGTATTATTTAAATATTTTTCATCTTTATTCATCATTTCTTCATCATCGTTACAGTCCATCACAACTCCACAGCTCAACATAGGTCTCCTGCATAGATTGTTACAAAGCACGGTAATGAAACACCATAATCCATCGGCTCATAAGGTTATCCCTCTCTCTGATGGGAGTCGTTCAATACTACATTTGCTAGTACGAGGTTATTGTTCCAGAGAACCTTTATTAGCAATCATTATTAGAGCTGCAACCGTTATTATGAAAAGCATATATATATGAAATATATATATATATATATTAAATACAAAATAAATAAATACTTTCTATAGTTACATTTTTTTTTTCAAAAATTAAGGATGACGAAATACACTCACACTCCACCTAATGGTAAGTGGATGCTTTGCTTTGACTCAAAGACATCCACATCTATCATCCATAAAGAATCATGATGTGTATTCGTTGTCATCACTGAGGACTAAGATTGAATGTAAATTTCCCATTAAAAAGCATCTCCGATTCTACATTCACCATAAAAAATACAGCAGCATTAACCTGGTATCGTGTGAGAGCTCAGTCCTTCCCCGATCAAACCGACTTAACTTATAATTCGTCTAACATAGTGTTAAAAATAGAATAGAAAATTCTGTATAAAATACCTTTTTAGAACAAACAACATAAGTGGATAACGAATAATCTATAATGATGCTCTAATACAATCACTTCGCGTTAACCTATTCAAGAATCCAAAGCAAAGGTCGAAGGTTACGATGCTAACGCAACCGTAACTTGTAATCGAAATGACGTTCTGTCTGCTCAGTCAATTTGTAACAATAACACTCAGATTGATCATATTTTCACTAACCTCAAGCTAATCAGATAAAAAATTCGTTTAAAATGTTTTCATGGTGGAGCCACGCTGCAGCTGTACTATGATTGTTGCAGCTAAAATAAAGAATTGGGTGACAAACGAGCACACAGTCTAGCTGATGGTAAGTGGTTGCTGTGGCTCACAGACATCTACATCCATTCTCGCTTACGAATCAAAATGTACATGCGTTGTTACCCGTGAGGGCTAAGATGGAATGTTTCCAGTAAAAAGGGTCTCCGGTTCTCTACACTCACCATACGGAACACAACACTATCAGGCTACTATTTTACGCTGGTGGACGTGGTCCTTCACTGCTGGCCGTATGAGGACGCTCAAGGTCGCTCAGCGAGCTATGGAGAGGGCTATGCTCGGAGTTTTTCTGCGTGATAGACTCAGAAATGAGGATATCCGCAGTAAAACCAGATTGACCGACATAGCCCAACGGATTAGTAAGCTGAAGTGGCAATGGGCCGGCCATATAGCTCGAAGAACCGATAACCGATGGGGAAGAAAGGTTCTCGAGTGGCAGCCTCGTACCGGTAGGCGTAGTGTAGGGCGACCCCCCACTAGATGGAGTGACGACCTGGTAAGATATGCAGGAAGTCGATGGATGCAGGTGGCTCAGGACCGTGCTTTGTGGCATTACTTGGGGGAGGCCTATGTTCAGCAGTGGACTTGTGAAGGGCTGTGATGATGATGATGATGATGATGATTTTACGCTGGTATTCTGTGATAGCGTGGTTCTTCCCCGGTCGAGTTGACCCATTCGTGCCACAACTAAATGTAACAATCTGACAGGCAAGCATAGGTACCCCCTGATGGTACTGTAACCCATAGATAACCAGTCTATCTTCGATTAGATCAAAACCTAGAAAAGCCCTGGGAACTCAGAATGAATTGATACGTATAAGTAAATGAGTCAAAAATCTACAACAAGTACAACGAAATTAATTAAGTTTTGCGGAGTTTCTTTCTTCTAATACTACCTATCTTAGATGCTTTGAGAGATAATAATGCACACGATTGTAGAGAGAAAGGTTATAAAGATTTTTGCCAAAAGTGGGTCTCCCTGGGTTTTATTGGGAAGACGGGGCATGTTCGGTCTAATTTGACTGTAATAGTTCTCTCACGGTAGATGTTTTTGGGATGTTTATGTGTTGTTGGGGAATATTTTAGTGGGGAATTTTCAGAGCTTTCCAAATGCTGTTGCGAGAGATACAGTCGAAAGCTTTAGCAAAGTCGATAAAAACTATTTATGTTTCAACTAAAAATATTGATTTTCTAAATTCAGTATATTTTTCTATTACCTGCTCAACAACGATAATATGATTGATGGTACAGTATTCCTTTCGAAAGCCGGCTTGTTCAATTGTTTGATATTTTTCGAAAGCTGGCTCAATCTTACTTCTAGGAAGAAGCTCAAAGTTTAAAAACAGTTAGTAGTGTCTAGTAGCTAATATGCTTAGAATTTCCATCGCCTGTGGGGTCTCCTTTTTCTATCAACTTTAAAAAGGAGGAGGTATTCAATTCGACTGTATGTTTTTTGTATAGAAGTATGATATCAGATGTCAACCAACTTTTCGGTAGCCTTTGCGTTTCAAGAATTTTGTTGGTCAGACATGTAAATGGGATTTTTTTCATGTAAAACATAATGGTTATCGGAAACCCATGTATTATTATAACCATTAAAGTTTTATTGGTAACTAACTAGCCATTCCATCTCAGTCCTCAGGGGTGCCAATATATTTATAACTTATAACCTAGCTTCTACAATTATAAAAAAATATGTTCTTTTTTGAAATATTACGTATTGCTAAAAATTTCGCCTGAATTATTTATTTCACATACTTATTGAACAAAATTGGATAATACGTAAAATAATACCTATAAATGGTAAAGGAATGTCGTACAAACAACTGTGAGTTACGATTGATAGGAATACGGCAATCGTTCTGAGGACTAAGTGAAGAGACGCGGCGGGCGAATCAATTTTTTTTATATAAGGGGGGGGCAAACAAGAACGCGGCTCACTTGATGGTAAGTGACTACCACCGTCCATAAACCTGTGAACAGGGGGTTTGCAGGTGCGTTGCCGACATTTCAAAACAGAGTAGGCCCTTCATTGAGGGTCCGTAATCTTCTGATAAATCGCATAATATTGTACCACCATTTATTGTATTATTGTATCGTTATTTTATTGTACAACCACCATCCAAATGGTATGGTTGGTATCTCGCATTCTGTCGCGATAGTGAAATTTGCGGCAGAAATCGGTCCGAACAATTCCTCTGAGTGCTCCCTAGATAAATGCGATAGAATATGCAAAGGGACGCAACACATCGCACGCCACAAGCCAATCAGTAATGACTCGGTCGTTGAGCCGTTCTGCGCTGGATGCGGACAAATGGAAGGAGCCCCGGCCCAGAGATAAGAACAATATTCCATGTGAGGCCGAAACTGTGCCTTGTAAAGTTGCAAGAGCTGTGCCGACATGAAATACTGCCCTGCGCTACTAAGCACGCCAAGCTTATTAGAAACCAGATTAGCCTTCCCTACCACGGAAAATATTTAAACAGTACAGTTGCATATTTTATACGCATACTGGACCCAGATCTTCTCTCATTTATTAGAAAGCTGGTGTTAGTAGGAATCAAATCCGGGCTTTCCGCGTGTACATACATAAACACAAATATATGTAAACGACTTCAGAGGAGAGTCAAGAACAGTCTAGAAAAGGAGTCTTAAAATCTAGAAATATTATTAAAATAAGGAGAGAAGTCGTTGTAGAGATGTTTCGCTATATCTTTGTAGAGGTGGAGCGTCCAACACGCATCGTGCACGCTGTAGACACTTTATTGGCCTACTACCCTCTCAAAAATTGCACTCCGGGAGTGCCGGCAGAAGTGAAAACTTGAATATTAACGTTGTGCATTTAATTATCACACACGAACATTCGCACAAGCGCCCTGCGCCACCTAAACGAAACAGCAGGCGCAGACATACATTTTCGCAGCGCTGTATAAAGAGAGGGGGATACTTTCTCTCCTATGCCGCGCCGGCTGTCTCTCTCTCTCTCCATCCGTCTTATGAATTTTCGATCAGGGTCACGTGTCCTGACGCGAGCTTAACATTTTTTACCCATTACAAAAAAGTCTACAACGCCGCTAAAGAAATTTTCACTTCAAATATTTCAAGCATTTGGGACTATTTCCTGCTCCACTCCAAAACCCTCATATATTAAAGAAGTTCTTTGTCCATCAGTTGAAAAGTTATAAACTGTTATTGAACGTTTACTTTTTATCTAAAGCACTTGCTGTTACGGGCGCAGGCTCAGCGTACGGCTACGAGATCTTTGAAAATAAATCGCTGTACTCTCATAACTTAGACATCAAAAGTTGCAACAAAAGTGAAAGTCAAAATACGGACAGACCGCTCCTGTTCAATACACTTTATATTTATTAACAACCTCGATATACCTTCGCGTACAGTTTGCGATAATAAAACGCTGCATGCTGGTCTGTTTCCGCGTTGTTTTCGAAATGTCAGTGTCACAACATGTAGTTGTTTTTATCGAGAGCTGTTGAAGTAGATTCTGAATAGTAAATTGAATTATTGAAAAAAAAATCACACTTGGATAGATTTTTTAATGTAACTGAAGTGATAAACGCACTTGCACTCCACCTGTTGGTAAGTGGCTGCTGTGGTTCATGAACACCTGCCGGCAACTTCTGGAGTCCATGGACATCTTCTCACGCCTGATCATTCTCCAGTCGTGTCGGTTTACCGTCCCATCGGAATATGAGAGTGATAGAATAGAGTGCACCTGTGCTTGCGCATACACTTGGGCACTATAATCTTGTACTGTGCCGATGGCTAGTTTCCGTTGAGGCTGGCCACCGTGACCGAAATTCGGTCTGGAGGACATAATTATTATTATGGTGTATCTATATAGTTTTCTCATCTGGTTGGGTTCTATAAATATATAAAAGGAAAAATAAATATACTTAAATATATATTTAATATACTAACATAAATAAATAAATAATACATAAACAAATAAAAGCCCAACCAGATGGAGGCCCTCGGCAGGGGAGACCAAACGGCCGAGGGTTAGGGGGAAAGGGAAAGAAACCGGCGGACGATGCGGGCGGTATCGAGGAGCACCACCTTCTGCATTTGAGCCCGAAGCGGTCCGTCACGGAGTCCCAGTCGCCTCAGATGGCCCGAGAGGCTGGCTGAGATTAACCCGTTTACAGACACGACTACAGGAATAATTTCGGTCGGCAGACCACCCCACATGTCGGTCACCTCCTGAGCCAGGTCCAGATATTTTGATTGCTTATCTGTTTCGGCTTTCACGAGATTCTCGGCATACGGAATGGTAATGTCGACCAAAAATATCCTTGACTGTGTCCGATCCATCATCACAATATTAGGCTTATTCGCAAGAATAGTCCTGTCTGTGAAGATGGCCCGGTCCCAGTAGAGCCTGACGCGGTCATTTTCGAGTACGGCTTCCGGCAAGTACTTGTAATACGGCACTTTACGGTCCACGAGACCGTATTTCAGAGCGAGCTCCTGGTGTAGAATTCGGGCTACTAGGTTGTGCCTGTGCACGTACTCAGAGTTAGAACGAACGCCGAACAACCGGAGATGACATGCCTAAGTGACTCACCGGGATGGCGACAAGCTCGACAAATGTCGATGGTGCCATCCTTTAGGATGTATCTCCGATAGTTGTTAGTCTTAATACCCGAAAAAAAACAACCCCCCCCCCCACCCCAAGAGGCCCCACAAAACCAAAAAAAAAAAACAACCTGATTCTATATTGCACAGACAAAACTCTCGGTTTCCCCGAAGAGTTCACCAAAACGTAGCCAGTTGAGGGAGGCGACTGTATCTACGAAGGGCTCATGTAGAGCCCTGTAGTACCTCCCGTGGAGCTCCTTCTCCTTCCATACGGTCTCCCGGTCGGAAATGCTAAGCACTGCTGGGTCCTGCCATTGCTCGTTGGCTAAGGATAGAGGGGTAAGCCCTTTATCACTAGAAATGACGTCATTATAGAATGGGTCATCCGATCTCGCCAGGAAGTGATCACGGAGGCTGCACACTTCGCGATTATGCATGGTGAGCGCGCTCAGAAAGCCACGCCCACCATGCTTTCGCGGTAAGTACAGCCTCATTACCAACGATCTCGGATGATGCATTCTATGGGACGTCATGGTAGTGCGGACTTTTCTATCCAGGGCGTTAAGTTCAGTCTGAGTTCACCTGAGTATAGCAAAGGTATACATGAGGACAGGCATGACCTAACCGTTATATGCGTGTGTCTTATTCACACCGGACAAAAGGCTGTTAAGCACTTTGGTCAAGCGTGCATAAAACACGTCGCAAACTGACTGTTTCATAGCAGCCTCATCGATACCGATGTTCTGTGACATACCCAGGTATCGGTATGTTTCAGCCTCGGAAAGGGTCCTTAGAGATATATAATTCTATGCCCTCCGAGTTAGCAACCCTTCCCTTTTCAACATGGAGGACCGCACACTTATCCGTCCCCAGCTCCATTCCAATAGAATTGCTAAATTCACAAGTGATGTTTAGCAATTCCATAAGATGGGAGCGACTGGAGGCGAATAACTTGAGGTTATCCATATAGAAAATGTGGGTCACTTTTGTACCTCCTTTCCGAAGCTGAAATCCCCTCTTGGAGCCCTCTAGTAAAGTACTGAGAGGATTCAGAGAGAGGCAAAACCAGATTGGACTCAGGCAATCGCCCTGGAAGGTACCCCTTCTTATCCTTATGCGGCTTTCCGCAGCCGTCATCCGCTCACCCAGATTACAAAGGATCATACTCCACTGCCCCATACATTGCTCGAGGAAGTCTCTAACTGTACAGTCAATCTTGTACAGCTCGAGGACCCTCTTTACCCATGTATGGGGAACCGAGTCGAATGCCTTTCTGTAGTCTATCCAGGCGGCGGAGAAGTTCCGACGGTTGCGTTTCACCACTTTGCCTATGACCGCGTCAATGAGGAGTGGTTCCTTGGTTTCACGACCACCGCCTCGACATCCATTTTGAGCGCGTGACATCACCTGATTTAGCTCCAGGTGACGAGTGACTCTCGCGCTCAAAATGGATGTTAGTGTCTTATATATGGTTGGTAGACATGTGATGGAGCAGTATTTGCTCGGGTCTGTGGTATTATGATATTTAGGAACCAATTGAGTGATCCCAGTAGTGAAGAGGCTCGGGAGCGACTTCTGATCAGGAGCCACTTGAAACTGTCGGGCGAGCACAGCGTGACACACTACGAACCCCTTCAGCCAGTAATTATGCAGCGCGTTGAGCCCCGGACTTTTTCAGTTCGGGTCCCTACGGACCACCTCAGCCACGTCTTCAGGCGTTATAGTGACGGGGTCCATAGGCTTAACACTTGCACTCTGGCTCGCCACAACTTCTATCCAAGGGCCCTCACTGTGGTTTGCGGGCTCCGACCACAGGCCACGCCAAAATGCGACAGTGTCAGCCTGATCCGGTCCTGGGCCCGCTCCACATACCACTGGTCGCTCCAATGATTTATAGAGCCTCTTCTGATCACTCTGGAAGAGACGATTCTGGTTGAACCGCCTTGACCTCTCGCTAAATCGTCGAATCCGCTTATATTTGTCCCAGCAAACGCCATTCTAACGGTGCGCACAACTCTCGGCCTATTATTACCCGACCTGAACCTTGTTAGTCTGCCAATAAGGGCCCTTGCCTTTGCGATACGGTCCTCGATTCTTTTTCTCCAGGCTGGGATGGCGCTAGTTTGTTGAGTAGCACGTCCAGCCATGGGAAGTTTGGCGCCAATAATACGGCATACTGCCAGTGCGGCGCCAAAAAAAATTGAGTCCGTCTCGCAAAGGTCCCGGCTGGCTTCCAAATAGGTCACCAGCATTGGGTTAAGAGCCCGCACGACAGCCCGATTTCGCTTGCTAAGGGGTATGCGAGGAAGTCGCGGTCGATTTTCGAGAGGCATGCTACGCGTTTCCAGCATCGACTCTTCCAATATGCTCCTCATTTTCTCTAGTCCTTGAGAGACTATTCCATCATCGTCTGAATTAACCACAAATGGAATATTGACGGCAGCATCCACATATGCAGTTTGCTGCGCATCTAGTGGCGCCGCATTCCCAGCCGTAGCATTTCCATTCGATGAGGGAACAGCCTCACGTCGTAGTCGTTCGAGTTCGGCGTCATCAAATATGTTTATTATATAATATATTTATTAATTTATAATAATAGTTATTATTATTATTATAAATTAATAAATATGTGGAATAATTTGCCCTTTAAACCAAAACACAGAAGATGGTTCACCAACACCCACCTAGACAGACTCCTCGACAGAAAATGAACCCAGCCAAATTGGTAAACTAAACTAAAACATAGTAACAACTCGTTTACTTAATCTAGACACTGTTTCCCATGTAACACTAACGTTGCAAATGTGGCATTACCTGAATCGCAATCGTCGATACATCACACCCACGTGTTGAGACTAAAAATGTTGAGACGCTTTTTTCACAATATTTGAGTAGGCGATGCAGTGTTTGATTAAAATGAAATATAAATACACGCATGTAAACACAAGCCACTCAGTACAAAAAAATAATAGAAATAATTAATGAAAAAAAAAGAAAAGATATTTTCTACGTATTTTCTATAAAAGTTTCTTGAATTTTACGCTGTAGAGCCATTCTGCAACTATAATATAGTTGTAGCAGGAATGTATCGGATTGACAAGGGAAGGACCACGATATCACAGAACACCAGCATGAAATAGCTACACGAAGCTGCTGTGTTACGTATGCCTAGGATAGAGAACCGGAGACCCTTTTTTTTAGGAACATTTACACATACATTTTTTACTGGAAACGAGGCACTTTATTTTCTGAGATGTATGTATAAGTGCTGTTATGCCTATGCGGCTCTTACAGCTTCACCTGAATATATTCCATCTGAGTCTTCAGGCGCGACAGCGCATCCGTAACCTCAAACGCTTTGCGTTATAAGGCGTTCAATAAATATACTCATACACTAATAAATTATTTTTAACAACCACAAACTTATACTAAACATGTTACATATTGCATTTAAATCAAATTAAACTTACTCGTTTAAAATATATTTATTATGTAATTTACATAATCTGCAATATGTCCAGGAAATTACCAACACTGATTTTATTGTCGAGGAGACGTAATTTTATATCCTGGATAAGTTCGTCCGTTTTAATGTACCTTTGCAGTCGTTTTCTAGATTTCTTTGCTACAACAGATTTGCTAGCGTTAAACTAGACGTTTCTTTTTTCTAAGCATTCGAAAAACTTGGATGTTAAAATCAATTAGAAAAAAAAATTTGGATGTTATTTTTTAACTTTCTAACCGAGTATCTTGGTCCAGTTTTTATTATGTTTCTCTAAATGACTATACAGCCGAGGGAGAACAAGCGTTAGAAAAATAATATACAAATTGCGATTATCTCAACATTTAAAACACCATCTGTGGTGGATTGACCACAGATGGTGGAGATTGGAACACGCGTTGCCAAGTATCCATCCTAGAGTGGCAGTTTTAGAATTAATAAATTGAATAACCGATTTTATATAACAAAAATTTTACACACTTCGTAAACTTGGTGTTTATATTATTATGTACTCTGTGTCTCAACGCTAACTTCGCGTGGCAATTATTGTAATCTTTATAGTTTTGAAGGCGGTTCTTACTTTTAATTAAAGGATTAATTTTATTCAATGTGTATATATTCGCATACATGTAAAAAACATCATCTTTCATAAACATTGTTACAAAAAAATGATTTATAGGCAATAATATGTGGGAAAATTCCAAATATCTCCTCGCAACACAATTAATTAAAATAATTTAATTGTATTACTTTAACTCCTATTTTAATAGCAGTTTCATATGTCTTTTTATGTTTATTATGTACTTCACGGTACTGATATCGCAGTAATAATGCTCTTGTTTGTCTTGTGGGCTGGGGAACTGGTGATTGTAATACAGGAATTTTATGAACTAATTCAGACACCAGCTCCTCACATATTCTAAATTATGAGTATGAACATACCTGTATTTAAATAGATATTTTAATAATACGTATGGTCCGTTTGTGTGAGTAGAAATAAACATTATTATTATTTTAACTTTACGGTAGTGAACAGACAATCAGTAATTATATAAGACAAATATCATCTTATAATTCTGTGAGTAAGATTTCGCGAATATACCATCCCAGACTGGCTCCTACGTAGAACTAGATATACCGCCTAACGTTTTAGATTTTATTACAAGTTCCTAAACAAACACTTATACTCATTAGCTTCTACAGGAAACTGATCGTGCTGCTTGATATTCAATGAGTGCTATTAATTAATTGTATTGTAATGAATTCTCGTTCTTATCAATATTCATAAGCATTTAGGTGAAGCCGTAATGAAATCACTAAGGAAGTGACTATTGAACTGCGTTCAACACTGAGCCTAGAAACTGTTTTTTTTTTTCATATATTAATATAAGACAGAGAGCGTTTATAGAATTTCTTGTTTTGTAAAATTAACTTTTATTGTAATTTTTATATTACTTATACTTTATCTAATATTTTCTCTAAATATACTTTTTAGCTTTTTGTATAATTCCTTATTTGATGCTTAATAATCGATCTGTTTAGATACTTACAAAGCAACATTGCATGAATCCTGCTCGAAAGACTCAATTGTATAATTCACACCATACCCAAAGGTAATACGAAATCTGTTTTATTATAGAAAAAACTGTCAAAACATTCTCAGGAAAATAAATAATAATAAATCAATAATAATTAATAATTTACATTTGTAACAATTATAAAGAACATTATTTATAATTTATTTATTACCTAATAAATAATAATAATAAAAAAATTCATTTCATAGACACGTATATTAAACGTTGATAAATCATTTCAAACTAGCGCACAACAGCCCGCTTTTATTGAGACAACTTACCGATCGCAGCGCCTCACTTATTTTGTCCATATTCTAGGATACTATTTTCTACAGCAACCTTACCTTTGAAAATTTTGAAGTCGGTTGTAAAACGCAAATAATCAAGATAGGTAAACAAAATACATAACCTATTAAATAGGCTAGTTTTATTTTATTTTTAAAATACTGTAAATGATCAATAAAGGGTAATTTACGAGTGGGTGAAAGGTTTTTTAAAGATCGAATACGATCGCGTCACAAATCTGTACGTTTTACAATGAGTTCTCTTTCTTGCACGACTTCTTTGTGGATTCGTTTACCATCGGCTATTTTTTCGAACCAATACGACTTAGGGACCTTCAAGAAACGAGTTTACACCTTTTCAAATGGCCGGCAATGCACCTAGAATCCCACCGGTTTGTAGTTGTTTATGGGCGGCAGTCGATACTTACCATTAGGCGAGCCGCATGCTTGTTTGCCTCTCTTCTATAAAAAATAACTATAGAATTCACGGTAATTTAGATTTTGTGAGCACACGTTATAGGCAGGTGCGGATCTGACAGAAGCACTCAATGCGGCGCTAACGGTAATCATTTTTACTAGGTATCTAAGAGGAAATTATAAACATTGTTTCCATCTCAGTTCTTAAAGGGGGAATATCCTTGAGGAGCATTGAAAGAAAGAAAGAAAGAAATAAACAGATTTTATTTGGCACATGCAACACACTCAAGTGGATTACATAAAACACATAACATTTAAGTAGCCATACAATAAAAAAAACAAGAATTATACATAGAAATCATGAAACAGGACATTCACTCCTTGTTTATAGATATGGTAAAACAAAAAAACAAAAAAATCAAGCAATAATATAAAAAAGAAAAAAAATATAATAATAATAAAAAACTAGAGAATAAGGAGTAATACATAAGGTGTATTACAAAGATAATCCACCTGTTAATGCTGCTCTGCTCCAAAAAGGAAAGCCACTCAGGATATGTTGGAATGTATCAGAAGTACAACACCCCAACCCTGATTTTCAGTGGCACCCTTATATATTTAAAATAAAAATACACAAATAAATATAAAAAAATATATATACATATATTATATATTCTTTATATGCAGAGGGCAGTTCTGTTGTGTTAAACCAAATATAATAACAAAAATTTATTTCTTGTAATATTGTCATAATTCTTATAAAATATTCTTAATACTGTAAGAGGTTGCATTGAAATTCACTCAGGAACGTAATTAAGTTTAAGCTACAAACAAATACACAAACCAGCTGCAGTACACCGCCTCATTACATAATTTCAATAAATAATATATACATACTCAAACACATACACATATACATATATATATATATATATATATATATATATATATATATATATATATATATATATATATATGTATGTATATATATATATGTACATAAATATAAACAAGCACACATACATACACATATATACGCTCATACATTATTTATAAAATTACATAGTATCAAAATATTTGCACTACTTAACTTTGAGATTGCTAATCTAAGAGGAACAATTTAAATTTTTGACGGAAGCTATGTATCGATTGTATATTACGGAACGGCGGCGGCAAGTTGTTCCAACACTTGGTTGCTGCATATCGAAAACTGCCTCGAAACGCAGCGGTGCGGTGTTGAGGCAGAAGCAACCCGTGCGCTGAAGCTCTTGTCACTACTTTTTTTTAAGACGTTGTCTCGAGCCCAGCGCAATTTTTCATAGAGATAAGACGGCGTCCTGTATTTTATACAACCAAACAACAGCGTAGTAAAATGCAACTGCCAGCGGTAATCCATTTTGAGCATTTTCGCATTATTAATGTAAGGTGTAACATGTGCACGGGGAGGTATTTTAAAACAGAAACGGGCACAGGCATTTTGTACGCGCTGTATAAGTTTCTTTGAACGGTTGAGAAGTCTAGGACCTATTACTGCATCTGCATAATTGAATTTGGACAGTATCAAGGACTCACATAATCTGATACGGATTTCCGTCTTTAATACATCCCTTATCTGGTATAGAACTTTTAATCTGTAAAAACAATTTTTAACGTTATTTATTATATGTTTTTCGAAGTGTAGTGCCTCATCCATCAATATTCCTAAATTTCTAATCTCAGTAACTCGATCAATATTTACATTTTTAATTGAAATTAAAGGACGATTTGCCAAAACTTTATTTATTTGTTTTTTGGTACCAAGTAGCGTATATTTCGATTGATTAGGATTGAGTACTAATGTATTTGCTTCAGACCAGTCGACTATACGATTTAGGTCTTCATGTAATTTTTGTATAGCTACAGTACTCTCATTTGGCTTGAAAGAAATATACACTTGTATATCATCAGCATATATATGATAGCTACAGTTTAATATATGTTTTACGATATCAGCACTATACAGCGAAAAAATCAAGGGACCAAGTATTGAACCCTGCGGAACACCTCTTGTAACAGCACAGCAATGGACATTGGACTTTTGGTAGTCTGTAACAGCAGTCCTTAAAGGCGACTATGCATCTGCATTTTGTTTCGTAATCGAAAAGAAATGTGTCTATGGTTCACAGCTACTAACCATCAGTTGGACTGTCTGATCGTTCATCACCCTATTTCTTTATTTTGTAACAAATATTCTGTACTTAAATGAATTGTATCTTCTCTTATTTGTTTTATTTATAAAAAATAGTCTTGATAAATGATATATGTGACGAGTCTCGAACCAGCTGTACGTGACGAGGGGCTCACGGGAACCGAATACGGTACGTGATCACGCGCGCCGTACAGTTCGGAGCGGTATAACTGTGACACAATAACTAGGTACATCCAGTTTTGCATGTTTTGCAGTCTTTTAGAGAAAAATTAAAAGAACTAAATATATTAAATATAGCCTCTTAGTATATTTACCGTTACCTGTACAGCCTAGTCCACTGCTGAACATTTGCTACAATGGCAAGCGGGTTGGCAACCACAGTTTTTTTTTATTTTTAGTCATTATTAGGAGGATGCTGCAGCCCACCTCCTGATTTGTTTCCCTCTGTCCCTCTTACAAAACCCACGGGATGGTATGGGATAGTGGATATTCTTACACCACTACACGATACATAATATGCTTAATACATAATATTTTGTGCATGTGGTGTTTACCTTAATTAATTGTGCATTTGACTGTACATGTTATTCTTAAATACTCATTGATGTATTATTGTTACAATTACTGGTAAACCTAATAAATAAAATAAATAAAAATAAGAGGCAATAGTGAAACATTAGGGGCCTGTACTACCTCAAATGGCTTACCAAGATCCTCCGTTTTTCCGAAAATATTGCAGCATTTATTTTGAAATAAATATATAGTAAAGTTGAGGATTAATGTTAAGTACTATGTTAGACGAAAACATGATTCCGTAAAAATTTATCGATAAAAACAAAATCCAAAGTTACTCCAAACCGAAAAATAAACCACTGATATTCATAAAATACTTTAAATTAGATCATGAAACTTGGCATACTAACTGAACTAACTATAAAGCGGGAACTGTTTTTATTTTTTTAATTACCGTTATTTTCACTGTAAAAATAAATCACCTAAACTATCGGCATCCTGAAGCTTGTTCTCTGCCGCCCGGTAAGTCTCGCTTCGACTTTCGAACGGGAAAGCTGTGTCGCCTACGATCAGAATACACATTACGCAACAAGACTGCTGCACATCGGTTGTCGGTTAATCGAGCTATATGGCCGGCCAATTGCTACGTGAACTTACTGATCCGTTGGGCTATGTCGGTTACTCTTGTTATACATTATTAACTTTATATTCTCATTACTTAGTCTATCGCCCATATCGTCTCTTGGGTATTGTAAGAAGCGACCATATAAAAGCCACAAATGTCTAATGACTTTCGATAGATGGCGCTGTATATAACCATCTCGTTCACGTCAGATGTAACATTGCGTATGTCTACATCTATTATTGCGATTTTCAATCAAAAAAATATCGCCTACCAAGTGTGACGAATAGGACACATCCTTCCAACGATGGTGTCCCGTTGAATGATTTGCTCTATGACGGGAGGTCCAGCAGTAGACATTTCGAGGAGCGGCGAATTAAATGTCAACAACCTCCTGGGCTAGTACCTCATCAGCGTCCCTCTACCAGTAATTTATTATAAATTATTACTAATCGTTTTCCAAATGAACTATAGTTATAATAATTAATAATACACTTTAATCGTTGTAAAACTATTAACACATGAGTAGATAAACGGAACATAGACAAAGCTTCTTAAGAAGATACAAAATTGTTACCTGTTTTGAAAGGGTTGTCACCATAGGTGACAAATTAAACAAAACAAACTTAACACATATACTACATATACCTACAAATGTTTAGTAAAAACTTGTAATAACAATATAAAGGTAAGAACACACCGTGTAGTACCCTCTTCTTATTAAAAAAGGATCATACAATAAAATAAAGGTACTTACTTGAAAAAGTAATAATCAAATATTTACTTACCTGTTGTAGGTACTCTTTGGGATAGTTAAAGTATGACATATTGTTTTTTTTTTATTATTTATACACAAAGTATAATAAACAACCATTCTTAATAATACCACGTTTTTACATTAAAATATTCAAACTTGCAACTAACAAAACAAACAACGTGTGTTGCACCTGACCCTGAGATTGTCCACTGGATGTGCCAGTAGACAATCTAGGCTAGTGGTCACACCACGGAGGTAATCTGTGGGTCACACACACATGCCCCGCGTGCTTTTAGTAGTGCAACCGATTCGCGCAGTTATATGAAGCTTTATCTCTGTTCCGTTATTCTACTAATGTGTTATTAGGACACGATCACAGGTGAGCGTGAAATGCATCCCTAGACACATGCGTAGTATTTCTTAAGGATAATCTACCACCACTTACGAACCTGTGAAAAAGACGCGCACTTGAAATTGGTCCTATTTACCTTTTTTTCTTTTTTTCGCTAACAACTGTACCACAACATTATTCTAGCGGCATACGTAACATCAATAGTGCGCAAGTATTGATGTGGTAGTCGTCTGTGCTTAGAATTCCGTGGACGTGATCAGTGTGCATCGCTTTACTGGCTTCTATAGTCCCGCAATTTTTTTTAACACAATTTAATTAGCTTTATCTGTATTTTTACAAAACGACGGTAAAAGGAGCACAAAGTCCACCTGATGATAATAAGTGGATGCTGTGGTAGACATCTACATATTCCTCGATTAAGAATCAAATTTCAGATGCGTTGTTGATGCACTCTTGGGGATTAAGATGAAATGCCTTGTTTTTATTAAAAATTTCCTGTTAACTACACTCACAATACGAAACACACGCTAGTTTTCTGCGAGAGCGTGGTCCTTCTCCGGTCGAGCTGACCCATTCGTGCTACAAATATAGCTGCAGCATAACTCTACCACCTGTAAAATTGTTTATTGAAGTAAGGCTTCTTTAGGTGCCACGTAAAAAGAAGATTTTATATAATTTATGACATCCCTATTCTACAAAAAAATCAAATAGAAATCATCTAGAAAATATTAATAAATGAATAGCTACATTATGTTCGTATTTAAAACTGTTGTCATTATAAGATAATACATAATATACTTTAAAGTTAAGTAGTTAATTCGCAATCAATTTAACAGATAGAATAGCCGAAAGGCGATAAGCTGACGTCACCGGGATGTCACCGTGATGACATTGACCCCGGAGGCTGTTGAACCGTTGCGTACAAGTTTTTTGGCTGAACATATACGTGTAACATTATACATTGCCTTGAGGCTTTTTGTGTGTCATTTACTGGGAACACTTGTTGACAGGCCACGTTCATAACAAACGTCTTGATGTAAAAAAGTCGTCAAATATTCGAGGTACTGTTCGACTTCCGAATTAAACTTTTTTTTTCAACCGAGGCTAGTTGCCAGCCAGAGCACAGATTATCTTTTACGATAATATTTTTCAGATGCTATTCCCAACTTACCTTGGCCAGTAACGTTTTACAATGGCTTTTTACTTCAATTAAAAAGATATTGATGAAGAAATCATGGTCTCCAGACCGAATTTCGGTCAGTCTCAACGATCACTGTATGTGCGCAAGCACAGGTGCACTCTCTATCCCCTCTCGCATAGCCTGATAGGACGGTAATCTGACACGACCGGAGAAAGATCAGGCGAAGAACAAACGGCTTTACGCGCCTCCCGAGGTACGGGGGTGAGACACCAACAAATTCCCGATTCCGGGCTGCTACTTCTCAGTTTTCTAACGAAGAATTCTCATTCCTTGATAGAAAACTGAACAACTGACTTTATCTTGACCCAGGATTCGAACCCGGGACCTCATGATCAGCAGTCGCGTTTATATCTACTAGACCAATGAGGAAATCAAGAAACATTCTAGTGCCAAAAGCATTTATTTTTATTTTAGAAACAAACTAAAGTACACCAGCTGGTACGTGACTAGCGCAGCCCATGGACACCTGTGACCGACCTCAAACAAGGACAGCCACAGATACTTTGTCTCCTCTGAGGACTAAGATGAAATGCCTTACAGCATCTTACTATACTGGATCTCTATACGCTTTAGACTGGAATAAGGCAGTGTTTTACAACGAAATCCCAAAAAAATTTCAAAGATTGTCATTCATTCAATTCATTTTGACAAGTTCAAAAGTTTTAAAAAAAAAATACAAGAAGTATTATTATAATATATTATTATGTAATATGTACGCGTATATTAGTAGTATAGTTATAGCACGAATAGGTCGGGTCGACCGGAGAAGGACCACGCTCTCATGAACATCAGCGTATAATAGTAGCTTAATGCTGCTGTGTTTCGTATGGTTAGTGTAGATATCCGGAGACCCTTTTTACTGGAAACGAGGTATATGAGTTGCAGCGCTCAAGGTTGTGGGTTCGAATCCCGCGCGGAACAAGTATTTGTATTGAGAAAATCCTTGTTGAGAAAATATTTAAACATAAAAGGAAACACCTACGGGAGAAAAGTGGGTAGAGGATTATTATTTACTTAGATTTCAATGTTTCTGTCCATATGTACAAATACCTGATAAGGTGTGAAAGTAGTGTGGGAATACCTGTGTCAACGGATTCCATCTGAAGCACGCGCCTTCCAAAGTAGAATATTTAATGGTAAAGTATCTTAACACGATTTTTGAGACAATATCGTGAGAATAAAGGTCCAATTTCAAAAGAAAATTCATGAATTTCCTGTCCTTGATCAAAACTTTTAAATGTAGTAGAGCCCTGCTTCAGTTATGCTTGCTTGCTTTACATAGCCGAACAGCTCTCACAGAATAGTAGACAACCGGACACCCTCTTTACTAGAAAAGAGGCATTCCATCTTGGTCCTCAGGGGTATCTACATTTTTATTTCAGATCAAGAACAAATTTAGATGTCACAGCCACAGCACCCTTATTATATAAAAAAAACCAGAGGTTCAAGTAAATCACTCGGTCAACGGGTTTCTAACCATTTAAAACTAACACGTCCTTAAACACCTCAGTCCCCCACAATTTTTTGTTGATAATACGTAAATAGTATAAAATAAAAAAATAAAATACATAGTATGCAGTTAACACAGCTTCTTGTTGCTAGCCTAGATATTTTTATGCTTAAAGTCTGACGTAAGATAGATGATTATATTGCCAACTTTACCGTCTTGGACGATGACTGCCCCGTTGGTCTCGTGACCATAGACGCGTTGGGTCCTGGGGACACGCATTTGAACCACAGTTCGGTCAAAACTCAATTATTGAGGTTTTCTGTCACGAAATTCTCAACAACATCTCAAAATCAGGAAGTTGGTGGTGTTTCACCTGCGTGCGTCGGAAAGCTCATAGAGCCGTTGGTCCTGCGCCTGACCGATCTGCTATCTCCAGTCGCGTCGGATTACCTTTCCGTCGGACTATGAGAGTGAGGGAATGGAGCATACATACACGCAGGCGTTATAATCATACATAAGCACGACAATTTACGTGGTAGAGCCATGCTGCAGTTATATTAGTAGTAAAGTTGTAGCACGAATGGGTCGGCTCGACCGGGGAAGGACCACGCTTTCACAGGACACCAGCGTCATATAGTAGCTTAATGTTGCTGCATTTTGTATGGTGAGTGTATAGAACCGGACACCCTTTTTACTGGAAACGTGGCATTCCACCTAAGTCCTCACGTATGACAACGCATCTGCATTTTGTTTCTTAATCGAGGATAGATGTAGATGTCTATGGGCCACAGCAACCACTTACCATCAGGTGGACTGTGTGCTCGTTTGTCAACCTATGCTATAAAAAAAACATTCGCTTAGGGCCGGTTTTTCAATAAAATTATCCATCGAATAAATTATAACCTCACTAAATATAAAAGTGAAGCGATCAAAAAAGAAAAAATTTTATTTTCAAAGCTAAAGGTGGTACATTTTATAATAAACAAATCACAAAAATGATAAAATAGTAAACTGGTCTTATACAATCTCTAGTATATGATAATAATGTAATGTCTTATCACACCTACTAAATTGGAGTGAATAAACTAATGTGTTTCTGTGATCCTCACAGTAGGCATGCATGTGTTGTGAGGGCTTGCTACAAATTTCTTTCATACATTGGCTTGCATAAATGTATTAGAATATCCACTAGCCCACATCATCCCGCGGGTGTCGTAAGACGCGTCAGAGGGAATCAAATGGACAGCAGCAGCTTTCCTAACTAACTACCTCTAACTACTCAAAATTTTACAAACTGTAGCAACTTGTGTAACATCCCCCCATGATGCAATCTATGGGGGGCCCATATTCACCAGTGGACGTTTATAGGCTGTGATGGATGACTTTCGGCTCGGCTTTCATAAATTGACACTAGGTCAACGTGCGACTAATAAGATACGCAAACTTTAAAAAATAAGTTATTCAAAAACTGTAATTTTTAATTTATTTATCGTATTTTAATTCCATCAATAATTTTTATGTAAGGATTGAAAAATAAGCTCCAAATTTTTAACTGTTCGATGGAATTCGATAGTTTTATATTTAATACGTGCAAATTTTATACAATAAAAGAAAATATATAATACGTTATGTGATCAAGTCGTAAAGATAACACAACTCTAGTTAATTGTACCTGTTTTAAACCGACGCGAATAACCGTTTAAAATTAGCAGATAAATGCGATAAAATCCATAAAAATAATAAAAATCCATAGTCTAATAAATTACTATTTATTTTTATTGTTTTAGCTGTATTAATGGTGTCCATGTTTACCTCATTAAAAATATTATTTTTGTTAAAAAAGTATATTATACGTAGACAGAGAAATATTATATAATCATTTAGCCATGTAGTGGCGGTGTATTTTTTTTATAGGTATAGGGTGAAAAACGAGCACATAGTCTACCTCATGGTAAGTGATTGCTGTAGCCCATAGACATATACATCCATCCTCGATTACGAATCAAAATGCAGATGCATTGTCACCCGTGAGAACTAAGATGGAATGCCTCGTTTCCAGTAAAAAGTGTCTCCGGTTTTCTACACTCACCATACGAAACACAGTAGCATTAAGCTACTATTTTACGCTAGTATTCTGTGAGAGCTTGGCCCTTTCCCGGTCAACCCGACCCATTCGTGCTACAATTATACTACTAATATAATTGCAGCATGGCTATACCACATGAATATACACTACCCAGTATCATCCCGTGGGTGTCGTAAGAAGCGCCAGAGGAAAAGAATCCCGGAGTGCGTCTTCCTAATGACAACTTAGCAAATATATAACTGTGGTTGCCACACGGGCTGCTAAACTTAGCAAATATATAACTGTGGTTGCCACACCGGCTGCTAAACTTAGCAAATATATAACTGTGGTTGCCACACCGGCTGCTAAACTTAGCAAATATATAACTGTGGTTGCCACACCGGCTGCTAAACTGAGCAAATATATAACTGTGGTTGCCACACCGGCTGCTAAACTTAGCAAATATATAACTGTGGTTGCCACACGGGCTGCTAAACTTAGCAAATATATAACTGTGGTTGCCACACGGGCTGCTAAACTTAGCAAATATATAACTGTGGTTGCCACACCGGCTGCTAAACTTAGCAAATATATAACTGTGGTTGCCACACCGGCTGCTAAACTGAGCAAATATATAACTGTGGTTGCCACACCGGCTGCTAAACTTAGCAAATATATAACTGTGGTTGCCACACGGGCTGCTAAACTTAGCAAATATATAACTGTGGTTGCCACACGGGCTGCTAAACTTAGCAAATATATAACTGTGGTTGCCACACCGGCTGCTAAACTGAGCAAATATATAACTGTGGTTGCCACACCGGCTGCTAAACTTAGCAAATATATAACTGTGGTTGCCACACCGGCTGCTAAACTTAGCAAATATATAACTGTGGTTGCCACACCGGCTGCTAAACTTAGCAAATATATAACTGTGGTTGCCACACCGGCTGCTAAACTTAGCAAATATATAACTGTGGTTGCCACACCGGCTGCTAAACTGAGCAAATATATAACTGTGGTTGCCACACCGGCTGCTAAACTTAGCAAATATATAACTGTGGTTGCCACACCGGCTGCTAAACTTAGCAAATATATAACTGTGGTTGCCACACGGGCTGCTAAACTTAGCAAATATATAACTGTGGTTGCCACACGGGCTGCTAAACTTAGCAAATGTAGTTGCTAAAAATATTATTGAAATTGGTTTTTCTATGATGATCTATGCCTATATAACAGCCTCCCATGGGGGCTTTTTATAGATGGATGGATGAAATCTCAATTTGTAAATACACAAACACAATTTATTGTACTAAATAAGACCCTAAAAATAAATGCTATCTTAAACTTTCTTTATCATCATCATTACGGCCCACAAGTCCACTGCTGAACATAGGCCTCCCCCAAGGTATGCCACAAAGCACGGTCCTGAGCCACCTGCATCCATCGACTTCCCGCATGTCTTATCAGATCGTCACCCCATCTATTGGGGGTCGCCTTACAGTTCGCCTACCGGTACGAGGCTGCCAATAATGATCTAGGCAAAAAGAAGACGGCGCTAAACAAATAATTGCGACGGGGAATATGTAGGTGATAACTGTGAATGCACTCACACATACATACATACATATCAACGGTGTTCGCAAACAATCGTACGGTGTTGGTTTACTTATCAATTAGAATACCAGCGTTAATTGGTTTTATATTCCATGTTTTATGTTCACGACGTGGTAGAGCCACGCTGCAGGTATATTATGTGTGTGCCTCGTGAGCTGGACAAAACCACTTCAAACATAATTTGCATTTTTTGGTTGATCGGTTCCGGGCTTTTGAACATTACGCGCTTCTGCCTACTCTTCTCTTGAAAAGCTATCGTAGCCTGCCCCTAATGTCTTCAACCCTGGCGGAAGCGAATCAACCATGACACGTAGGTATGAATTCAGTATTATCAAGTTATAAGTCATATCATTAACGTGGCAGAGCCATGCTGCATCTATATTATGGTTCAAGCGTACGAATGGGTTGGCTCAATCTAGGTGGGACCGCGCTCTAGCAGAATACCAGCGTAACTTGCAGCTCAATGCTGCTGTGTTTCGTATGGCGAGTGTAGAGAACCGGAGAGCCCTTTTACTTGACACGAAGCATTCCTATTTAAGATAATTGATAGAATCAGGCGTTACTTTGCGGAAATCCATTATAATAAAAAATAAAAATATAAATTTCTTTGCAACTTTCCGCTAAACATATAAAATGATGTGTCTTACCTGGATTGAAGCGCACTTCCCGCCCTCCCTCAATTGCATACACTAACTCCGTCACCACTAGACCAAGCCCCCTCCAACACCACTATTCCAGGCAAGACACACCATCGACGATAATACGACACATGTTTCGCCTCTACACGAGGCATCCTCAGGTAATATAGACTCTACGGCGGCTGACCGCTAAGATCTTAGCGTGTTGAGAGTAGTGGTGCTTGGTCTAGTGGTGACGGAGTTAGTGTATGCAATTGAGGGAGGGCGGGAGGTGCGCTTCAATCCAGGTAAGACACATCATTTTATATGTTTAGCGGAAAGTTGCAAAGAAATTTATATTTTTATTTTTTATTACGAAGCATTCCATCTTAGTCTTCAGGCGTGTTAACGCATCTGCATTTTAATTCGTAATCGAGGATAGATGTTGATGTCTATGGGCAAAAGCATTCACTTAGGTGAACTGTGTGCTCGTTTTTCACCCCAATCCAAAAAAATTAACTCACGTCGTACAATTTTTTTCTGAGGATCGTTTAATTAGCTGGGCAGTGTCACCGTGTGTGAATATCCGCTGCCAGATATCGTCTCGTGGGTGTCGAAAGAGGCGCCGGAGGGGACCAAACCATTAGATAGGGAGCAGTGTTTTCCTAATAACAACTAGGAAATAAAAAACTACCGAAACGACCTATATAATCTTTGGGGGAACCCAAAACAATTTTATTTTTATTTTTTAGACCTCCTTTATAGTTTAGCTCATAGGGAAACATTTGGGATAGTTGCCCCACTGGACAGACAAGTAAGAAACCGCGGCTTATTTTAGATTTGTTATCAGCAAGATGCTTTTGATCATCTCCTGTGTCATTTCTATTTGTCCCCTTACGAATCTAGTTTGGCGGTGACAGGATCTCCTGCCAGGCAAGGTGTTCTGTCCGGGGAGCGGTCCACACTCCGTGTAATAGTTCGGAGCTATTCTATATGTACTGTTTTGATTCGGAACTTTGATAGCGCGATTTAGGCTTCGATGTGCTTCGCTTGCTTCGCAGCGCCGCCACACTAGTAACCAATTTATTAGATTATCTTATGTCACCACTACACGGAACAAAAACGTAACTGTAAGTATAAAACCTTAAGTTATTGCGCCATAACTTCGATCAACACACTTTCAATCAACGCACTAGTATAACTTGTTTAGGAAAATTAAAAACGGACAAAAATCTTTTCCTGTCGTTGATTTACACAGTTCGGGGTATTCTCTAGAAAGGCAAAAAACTCGTTAACAGTTAAATATTACCGGAACAAAAATAATTTTAGTTGATTTTATTGTTATCATATTATACTATCTTGGAATGAGGAATAATAACTTAAATTTAAAAATTTAAAAGCCCCCGAAACAAAAAGAGATGAACTTCAAACGGCTAAACAAATTTTCTTGAAACATAGATAAGAACACTCTAGACTAAGACACCTTTCAAACGAAAAAAAACAAATTATGTGCCATAGACAAACACAGAGACACAACACTACAAACTTATTTTTCGTTTAGTTTATGCTATACGATTATCGTAAGAGATGCTCTTTTTTTATAGAATATAGGTTACAAACGAGCACATGGTTCACCTGACGATAAGTGAACGCTAAGGTCAATAGACATCAACATTTTTCCTCAATTAGCCAAAAAGGCCAAAAAACACGAGCTAAAAAAAGCGCCAAAGAAAACATACCAACGCTAATTATTCATCCATTAATTTTAATTAAATATTAACTCTTATTGAGATATCCTCATCGATGATCTCAGGTACCAGAAACATTTTCAACAGTTAGATTATTACTGAGGTCAATTAAAACGTTTTCAATTAGCTTATAAAGAACGTAATCAGCTATTTTATACCAAATCAATGATGAATTGAAAATCCCACGAAACAAGTTAGTTAAATGTAGCCGGAAAACTGCCGACAAAACAGTTTCATTGATGGAACTCTGAACACGAGGTCGGCGGGTCTACCATATGGCGAGTGACCTTACAAATGTCGCGTCAGATACTCGTATTACGAGTGGGCACTCGGTTCGCAAATAATTTAAATAAACGCAAAATGACCTTACACCCACGTTTTGTCTTAGTGAAATATTGCAATGGTTAGGGAATTAACCTAACAGGTCAGACGGATCGTACTTTTTAAAATTTTCGCACAATTGACGGCGATTTCCTTGGTTAACAGCGTGACGGCTGCCTAAGGACCTCAGTACTATGCTTAATGACCTCAATATCCCAACGGACAAGTCTTAAAATGAACATAGACTTGTGTGTGTACGTACATTACATTTTTGTAAACGTTGAGAAGCCAAAGTCAATATACATATTTCTTAAAATTTTTGTCTCAGTGACTTAGATTTTAAATCATATATTGCTCTAATGGCCTCCTTCTGTAAAACAAATATAATTTCAGTGTCGGTCTATGGGCCCACATAGCAAAATACCGTACGACATTACGCTATGAAAACACCTGAAGTAAACTAGTCTAGCTGTTTCAACACTGGCAAGACTTCTAATCTTTTTACAGCATGCGCTGCAGAACAAAGTATGCTTGCTAGCTTTGGTACATGAGGATCCCATTGAAGTTTTGCGTCGAATGTGATTTCAAGAAAAATGTTGGTATCAACAAGACTCAGCTACTACCCATTTAAAATTACATTAGTACCAACATGTTTGACGGTCGGAGTTATGAATTACATACATTTAGTTTTACTGCCATTTAAATACAAATGATTAACATTATTTTCCCGAACGCTGCCCAGCCGAGTTGAATCCGTCGATTGACCTCTCGGTCGAAGTAGGACTTACCTATTCGGACTATTCGTCACAGGTAATCGTACTCGTCAACAACTTCGAGCTTGGTGCTCCCAACAACTACCGGCATAGGTGTGACATGGACATTAAAATCCATGTTCACGCATTGAGCGTATTTAAGTCCTCCACGATTCTGCCATAAGGACTATATCGTCGGCAAATCAAAGGTGAGTGATGTACTCGCCATTGATGTTAATACCGTATCCTTTCCAGTCCAGTAGCTTGAAAACGTCTTCCAATGCAGCGGTGAAGAGTTTCGGGGAAATAACGTCACCCTATCTTACACCTCTCTGGGCAGCGTTCGGGAAATTACGATGCGTCTTCTCGTCAGGTATACCTCAAAACCTGAAAACTAAGTTGTACAACTAGTGCGTGTTGCCAGTGATGATGACCTACGGAACCGAGACATGGTCCTTCACTGCTGGCCGTATGAGGACGCTCAAAGTCGCTCAGCGAGCTATGGAGAGGCCTATGCTCGGAGTTTCTCTGCGTGATAAACTTAGAAATGAGGATATCCGCAGTAGAACCAGAGTGACCGACATAGCCCAACGGATTAGTAAGCTGAAGTGGCAATGGGCCGGCCATATAGCTCGAAGAACCGATAACCGATGGGGAAGAAAGGTTCTCGAGTGGCAGCCTCGTACCGATAAGCGATGTATAGGGCGACCCCTCACTAGATGGAGTGACGACCTGGTAAGACATGCAGGAAGTCGATGGATGCAGGCGGCTCAGGACCGTTCTTTGTGGCATTACTTGGGGGAGGCCTATGTTCAGCAGTGGACTTGTGAAGGGCTGTAATATGATGATGATGATGATGATTAACATTAAACCTGTTTACTAATTTAGACATAGCATTATTTATCTACTTCTTCATAATTTAGCAATGGTCGTTTTAATTTAAATTTCTATTTATTATTATTATTATTATTATTAAATAATTATTTAAATTATTATAACTGCTAGAGATTACCTCCATTGTCCCATTTTCTAATTTAAATTACTTGGAACGGATTCCAAATTGCATGTCAAATCATAATGCTGCTCAATAGGAGCAGATGTCTGGGTAGCCAAGTTCTTGGCTGAGTTAGTATATAAATAATAAGATAGCACATTTGCTATCTGTCTTAAATTATATTTGGATAGGTAATACCTGTCTGTACTCAAATTTTTCTTCATTAAATTATGATTATTTGACTTTTTTAATCCACTTCATCTTCATCATCATCATCATTACAGCCCTTCACAAGTCCACTGCTGAACATAGGTCTCCCCCAAGTAATGCCACAAAGCACGGTCCTGAGCCACTTGCATCCATCGACTTCCTGCATATCTTACCAGGTCGTCACTCCATCTAGTGGGGGGTCGCCCTAAACTACGCCTACCGGTACGAGGCTGCCACTCGAGAACCTTTCTTCCCCATCGGTTATCAGTTCTTCGAGCTATATGGCCGGCCCATTGCCACTTCAGCTTACTAATCCGTTGGGCTATGTCGGTCACTCTGGTTCTACTGCGGATATCCTCATTTCTAAGTTTATCACGCAGAGAAACTCCGAGCATAGCCCTCTCCATAGCTCGCTGAGCGACTTTGAGCGTCCTCATACGGCCAGCAGTGAAGGACCACGTCTCGGTTCCGTAGGTCATCATCACTGGCAACACGCACTGGTTGTACACCTTAGTTTTTAGGTTTTGAGGTATACCTGACGAGAAGATGTGTCGTAATTTCCCGAACGCTGCCCAGCCGAGTTGAATCTGTCGATTGACCTCTCGGTCGAAGTTGGACTTACCTAGTCGGACTATTTGTCCCAGGTAAACGTACTCGTCAACAACTTCGAGCATAGTGCTCCCAACAATTACCGGCATAGGTGTGACATGGACATTAAACATGGTCTTTGTTCAATATTCATTACAATTTTAATTTTGATAATTGAAATATTACGGTGTCGTATGTATTTTTTTTACATTTATACATGAAAAATGTAAAAAAAAGGTCAAATTAAAAGAGCCTAACAAAAGCCGGATGGGTTGGACACCGTCAAATTTGGCCACACTCGCAATCAAAAAGCCTGACTGTGACGCCTGGCAACGCTAGGTGTGCTTATAACTAAAACACACAAATAAAAAAAACATTTGTGCAGTTAGCATAGATTACATGAATAATCTCCATCTAATAATATAGAAATACGAGGGTGGATTGAAAAGTACTCGGCCTAACACAGATCCATTCAATTCTAAAAAATCAAATCTACCCACATTATTTAGTTCAGTTCAGACTAGTTCATTGTGTGAAGTTCGAAACGTGTGCGATAATTAGTTGTGATTTTATAAATTTATTAACAAAGTAATCGGACATAATTTCCGCGAATGGAGCAAATCGAGCAGCGTGCCGTCATCAAGTACCTTCATAAGAAGGGGCTATCATCAAAAGCCATCCATGATGACATGGTCAGTACATTAGGCGATTGTGCTCTGTCATATTCATCCGTCAAAAAATGGATAGCAGAATTTAAGCGTGGTAGAGAGAGTGTGAAAGATGAACCCCGCTCTGGAAGGCCTTCGACGTCAACTACTGACGAAAATATTAAAAAAGTACTTGATTTAATAATGGGAGACCGCAGATTAAAAATTAGAGAGATAGCCGAGATTATAGGCATCTCTTATGAACGAACTCAAAACATCATTGTCAACGAGTTGGGTTTCCGCAAGGTGTCTGCGAGGTGGGTTCCGCGACTGCTTTCAGTTGAACAAAAAAGGACGCGATTGACTATTTCACGCGACTGTTTGGAGTTATTTGAAGCCGATGCAGATGATTTTTTGAATCGTTTTGTTACTATGGACGAAACATGGGTTCATTACTGTACACCGGAAACAAAACAACAATCAAAACAGTGGAGAAAACCCGGTTCACCACCCCCTAAAAAGGCTAAGTCGATTTTGTCGGCAAATAAGGTGATGGCTTCAGTATTCTGGGACTCGAAAGGTGTGATTATGATTGATTATCTTGAAAGGGGTCAGACTATAAACTCTGATTACTACTGCACCTTACTACGTCGTTTACGAGAGGAAATAAAAGAAAAACGTCGAGGAATGCTCAGAAGAAAAGTCCTGTTTCATTAAGATAACGCCCGTGTTCACACGTCAGTACAGTCAATGGCTGAAATTCACAACTGTGGCTTTGAACTGTTACCGCATCCGCCGTATTCACCTGATCTGGCACCATCAGACTTCTTTCTGTTCCCTAACCTAAAAAAGCACTTGGGAGGTCAAAGATTTTCGACAAACCACGAGGTCAAAGCAGCTGTAGACGCATATTTTGACTCTAAGGAAGAATCATTTTTTTTTCAACGGTCTAAATGCTTAGAAGGGGAGGTGGCAAAAGTGTATTGAACTTGATGGTGATTATGTAGAAAAATAAAAATATAACTGATTTAGTATGTGTTTATTTTCTTGGTTAGGCCGAGTACTTTTCAATCCACCCTCGTATTATTATTTGTTAGGTCGTATTTTACCATACCATTGGTCAGATTGCGGTAAATTTTTTCAAATTATTGCTTGCACTTACGGTTGTACTTACACATTTACATAGTATGCAATTAACTTACATTATGTGGTGCGTTGAATGTGAAATTTGTATATTATTCAACTTCAATGAATGTATTGTAATTTCTAAATAAACAAAGTAACTAAAATTTATATAAATTTAAAAAAAATTGAAATTAATATAAAAATACATAAATGTGTGTAAGTAAAAGCAAGAATTAATTAATAAGCTTAAACTATATTCGAGGTGGAAAATATGAAAGTTATGAGACTGAAATAGTGTCTCAATTCAGCTTATAAACTCTGCAAATTATTGAAATAAATATACGTCGGCTCAGGATGATATAAAAGATCACATATTGGCCATGAATGATCTGGTAGTCATGTGAATCTAATGAGGAGCCCTTTGACTCAAAAAATAAGAATAAAGTTTTAGCTAGTAAGTTTTGTCCTAATAACACATTAATAATTAATATTGGCAGAAGAGGCAATGTATACAAAAATCAATTATTAATATATACAGAGTTAGTCACAGGAAAATAAAATAAGATCAGATTTAAATTTATTAATGAATAATTTGTCATGTAACAATAATTTAAATTTGACATTTAATTGTAACAATTATACTAATAGAATTAATTTAATAGACATTAATAATTTAATTAAGAAATTTTTGACTACAGAAACCTATCCAAACCTATCCAAATATAATTTAAGACAGATAGCAAATGTGCTATCCTATTATTTATATATGATATGTTAGTGCAAAAACATGTTACTGCTAATCTTCTATCGAACGTGATGTATGACGGCATCAGTATTTAAACGAAAAACGAAAAAAGATTTTAACTTCAATGAAATATAAACTTCGACGTTCGAGCCTCAATTATCAAAATGGCGGGCTCCAGAACGCGTGTAGCTCTGACTTATCTTGGACTTGGACGTCGACCTCATCAATATTTGCTTAGGCCAAATAATATGAACGCTAAAACGGACAAAGGTCCTTGTCCTCTGTGACTTTTGTCAATATATTAACGCTAAATCGTTACATTTTTGAAAGTTTTGTGCCAGTAGTCCAATCGCAGAAATCGTAATAATAAGACAACATTATTACGATTTCTGTGAATCTAATTATATTTATATTTATTCATTTATTTATCCATTATTCGTTTTTCTTTTCAATTAAAGGCTTTTTAAAATTAAATATCTAAGATCTGCATGAAATCTAAAAACGATGTCTTACCTAGTTGTAAAGATCACCTCCCGCCCTTATTCATTTACATGCACTGTAAACGTCACCACTAATCCCAACACCACTACCTCCAACATGCTGCATCGTTGGTCTAGTGGTTGTAGTAATGCGACTGCTGATCATGAGGTCCCGGGTTCGAATCCCGGGTCGGGCCAAAAAAATCCAAATTCTCAGTACCTGCCCGGAATCAGGAAGTTGGCGGTATCTCACCCCCGTGCCTCGGAAAGCACGTGTAAAGCCGTTGGTCCTGCGCCTGATCTCTTTCCGGTCGTGTCGGATTACCGTCCCATCACACCTGTACTTGCGCATACACTTGCGCGCTATAATCCTGTCTTGCGCTGATGGCTAGTCTCCGTTGAGGCAGGCCGCCGTGACCGAAGTTCCATCTGGAGGACATTATTATTATTAATACCTCCAACACACATCCGTTAATAACATGACATTTATTTAGCTTCTAAAGAAATAGACTGCGATATCTGACCGCAAAATCTTCAGACTAGATAGGACATCATTTTCATTCTTCATGCCGATCTTCGCTTATTTCAATATCTTTAATATAATATATATACGCAAAGTAATGTCTGATTCTATTTTTTTTAATGTCAAAGAGACAGTTAGAGCAAAAACTCCACTTATAAAAGAAAATTCTATTTAAAGTGAATTAAAATGGTACACACAGTCTACTGCAAACAAAGACTATAATATATATATATATATATATATATATATATATATATATATATATATATATATATATATAATATACTAACTAGATCGGCAATTGAGAACAAACACTGTGGCACAGCTGTGAGTCGCGCGGGTGCGAGCGCGGGCGCCTTCTGGACGGTTAGTTGACACGGTAAATATGCCACTCAGTTGTAGCACGAATAGGTTAGCTCGACTGGAATAGGACCATGCTCCCCACAAGATACCAGCGTAAAATAGTAGCTTGATACTGCTGTGTTTCGTATGGTAATTGGTAATTGCCGCGAACCAAAGACCCTTATTACTGGATACGAAGCATTGAATCTTAGTCCTCAAGGGTGACAACACATCTACTTTGATTCTCAACCGAGGATAAATATATATGTCTATGGGTTACAGCATTCATTTACCATCAGATGAACTGTATGCTCGTTTGGCACCCTTATTCTATAAAAAAGATATTGAATTTTCGGTAAAGTAGACACACAACTTATCTGTAATAATGTTAACTTCAAATGAGGTAACGAAGTGTACATTACTCGTAATATTGACAGCATTTTCATAGTCACATTAAACAAAACTTGGTTAAGACTTAATTTTTTTTAAATAAAAATAATTTACAATATATTATTTTACACAATAAAGTGCGAACACATTTAGAAACATCATAGTAGCGATCACCTTATCTTCAACTTCTTCAAGACAAGAAGAAAAGGTTTTTGTTAAGCATAGACAGTGCGTTTTATCACCTTTGAATGCATCATCAGTTACCATCAGGTTACGTGGTAGAGCTACGCCGCAGTTATATTATAGCTTTAGCACGAATGGGTCGACTCGACAGGCTCAGGACCACGTTCTCACAGAATGCCAGCAGCATACAAGCGTAATGCTGCTGTTTTTCACATTAAGATGCTGTGTTTCGTATGTTGAGTGAAGAGAACTGGAGACCCGATTTACTAGAATCGAGGCGTTCCATCTTAGTCCTCAGGGGTCGCAACGTATTTGCAATTTTAATCTCAATTGAGGATAAATGTTAATATCTATGGGCCACAGCATCCACTTACCATCAGGTGGAGTGTGCTCGTTTCTCACTCAATGCTATATATAAGAAAGATGAGATAGTAGTCAATCAATGACACAATAGAAAAAAAGGTTCTCGATTCGACTGTTTTTAGATAAAAAGTAAAACGTTACGGAGAAACAACTTTTAGCGGAATTCGAAATGAAATAAAAACAGGTACCTTTGGCTAACGGCTGTACGATAAAAGATTTTTTCTCATTACGAATCAGTCACAATAAAATACGTCAAGTACAAGGCAATGTGAAGTAATTGATGAATAGATCGTTACAAAAAAGCTACCAAAGGAGCTTTTGAGTCCAACTTTTTTTAATGCATTGCGGTGTTTCTACGCAGAGTAATGACAACCGTGCGTCTATATAACATGTAACAAGAACCCTGTGGTTCCCGTGACGTGCGTTTTCAGAATCAGTATTCAAACGTATAGAAATAACTTTACTTCAGAAATTTCGACAATAAAAAATTATTTTATTCATAATTCATAAACGCTCACGACCCAGAGGGGTAGGCAGAGACTACAGACTTATTGGCACGATCCTGACAGACCTATTTCACCTCCTTCACATCCCTATACCTACGCATACATGCTCGTCGGTTAAGGGTACTCCTAATTTGGCCCGTTTTCAATAAATCGCTAATTGGTCGATAAACGCCTAGGACATCCCTTAGGAGGATAAGTCGCTCGCGTCCGTAGGCTTCGACCACCTAATACTAGGCCCACCCTACACGTGTCCCCCGGGTGGTGCTAAATGAGCGACAAGCCGATAGCACAGACTCGGCTACTCGCCGTGGTAGCGGCGTTAAATATACCACCACATATCGCATATGAGGCACCACCTAAAAAAAATAGCCTCGAGTTTCCGGCGGCTTTTTCATGGGGCAGGGGTGCGAAGAATCTCCAGGAGGAAAACCGGCGACGAGTTTCGCCACCCGTCACGTTCTGTCTCCCGGAGGGGCGAAAAGTATATTGCGGTAAAATAATCTTGTATTTGCATATTGTATGTGGTTTTACTATATCTGAGTGACATGCGCGTAGATAAAGCGGAGTTTTTAACAATACTCTTTCTTTCCAGCCCATGCAGGGGTAATAAAGCTTTTGCGAACAAAAATTTATTAATTTGTTTAGATTTTTCTAAAGTCTAAATATTATTTTTCTCTACACGTTGTCAACGACCCGGAGATATTACGAGGACAGACAAATGTGACGTGGATCTTCCGTTTGATCGTCACTCGGTTACTCTACCTGGAATTTAATCATGATATGTTATGAAGACATTAATCATCTAACACATTACGTGTTAACCAGCTTAGGAAAGGAGTGATCTTTCTTTGAGATCATTTTGCTTTTGATTCCATATGTTGGCCAGCTTGCGAAAACATTTATCTTTCTTTGCGATCGTTTTCGCTTTTGATTCTATTGACGATAATGCGAGAGGTGCATGAAGGCAGTAAATACTTGACTGTTGTGTATGGGCTAGTAAAGCTTTTAATATATTATTAGGTGTTTGTTAATATAATATCCGACCGATATGATCCGGTGGTTGTCATGAAAGGCCACGGAGGGAAACAAACCAGGACAGAGCACAGCGTGTTCCTGATAACAACTGAATTACTGACAACTACGGTTGCCACCCCTGCCAAGTGTAACATAACAAACTGCCCTATACGAGGCCTGTGTTCAGCAGCGAACGTTTGATAGGACTTTGCGGAAATTCATCTATTTTGATACGTTACCGCTACGCTAGGATATTCTCCTGTATTGTGAAGGCAGTTTACATACATAAATTACACTAGAACAAACATCCAGACCCAAAACAATTATTTGTAGGCTATACAAATTAATACTTGTTCCGTGCAGAATTCGAACCCGCGACAACTCAATGCTAAACCACTGCATCCCGGAGCCGTCTAATTATATTAAATATGTTGAAATTAAAGTTAAAGTTACAGCTCATATATGTTTGCTTATATATGATATATGAGGGTTTTAGGGAGGGGAAGCGTCCGCCACGCTGCCCCAATGCGTGTTGGTGAACTTCACATGTCGTCGAAATATATTTATTTTTCTTATTCGTCAGACATGCAGGTTTTCTCACGATTTTTTTTACCGCCGAGCACGTGGTAAATCAGCACTTAAAATTGCAATTAACAATTTCATTGGTGCCGGCGGGGATCGAACCCGGGTTACTCGCGTTCTGTTATATTTACAGCGAGCGTTAACTATCTGAGCTACCACGGCTCATTCATGCATCCGACCCATTCATGCTACAACCATAATATAGCTGCCGCATGACTCTAACCAAACGTCTTTATCTGAGGAAGCTCTTGTATGAAGCTCTTCAAATTATCATAATCCAGATCTTAGCTAGTTAATTTAAACATCTTAAAAAGTGATTATTAAAAAAAATTAAGTATACACTTACGGAAAACATAAATTAATTTAATAAAAACGGCCTGTCTCCTTTAGAACCGGTCGAGGTATGCTAGAGATTCCTAAATTTAGATGATAATCTTTTGTGAGTAAATGTATTAAACACAATGAAATCCCTAAAAATATAGTGCCACAATCTGGCAAAAATTCTAAAACTTTGTTCTGGAAATTCCATAAAAAATAGCCTACTATAAATATACAGCAACACATTGACAATGATGTGTGGAAATAACTCAAATATAAAATATCTATGCCCATGCCTATACTTATATATTATATATACCCTAGCTACTGATACATTGTTAAAAATATTATTTTACATTTGACATTTTTAACTGAAATAGCAAGGCTTTTAAAAAAATTAATGACTCTACTACTACTAATGTCGTTATTTTATTAGATTAAAAAGTTTATTGCCGGTTCTTCACAAATAAGGTCCGTATTTTTCGAACCGATGTAAACTTTGACTTTAGCAGAATTCGATGCTTCTCCATATAGCCCACATCGTTCAATAGTGTCATGTTTCCTTAAGGGGAAATATAATCTCAAATGGTTTAGCAAAATCCTTCGTTATGCCGAAAATATTGCAGCATTAATTTTGAAATAAATATTAGGTAAATTTGAGGATTAATGTTAAGGATTATGTTAGACGAAAACACGATTTCTTAAAATTTTCTCGATAGAAAAAAAATCCAAAGTTACCTCCAAAATAAACAATAAACCGCTGTTATTCATAAAATACTTTAAATAAGATCATGAAACATTGCATACTAACTGAACTAACTATAAAGCAGTGCTTATGTTATTTACTTTTTTTTAAATACCATCATTTTCACTGTAAAAAGAAATTACCTAAACTATCGGCCTCTTGAAGCGTGATTCCTGCCGCCCGGTCACTTCGCTTCAGCCTTTGAAGGGGGAGGTTGTGTCGCTTACGATCAGAATATACATTACGCAACATGACTACGTAAAATTAAAATTGGAAATAACCGTAATAAAAATAAGAAGCGACTGGCTTGGCGTTAAAAAACAGGCATAAATATGATAAACCTAATGAAATAAGTGTCTAACGACCTTTCTACTTACAGTATTAGTGATTACAAACATGTCGGTACATAGCATACGACGCGCGGGCAAGTGGGGACGAAATTAGAATTTGAGCTAACTTACTATATCCCCTTAACTCTCGGCTCTTTAACCACGCCTGCCAAAGTCTTTTCTCTGGTACGTTGTAGTGGTGAACTATGAAAAAAGTATATAATCACTACTTTTTAAGAACTACGTGCAACATACAGACTCAGGAAGAAAAAGAGACATATAATTATAGTACCCATATTGTATTGTAAGAGTGAAATATCAGGATGGTTTCAAAAGTTTCCGTCCTCAACGTGATGATGGCAGCACTTGTCAATAAGGCTAGTGAATGTTGTAGTTAGTTGTAGTTGTGCGTCTTCTGACAGCTACGCAATAAAATTTCAGGCATTTTGGACGCGTAGTTGTTATTTGATAGTCCTTTGAGTGAGTCGATGGTATTTTTGTGAAAATGGAAAAAAATAGTATTGAGCTGTCATTAATTTTTGTTTTTGAAAGGTAATACGCCTGCTTACGCATATCAAATACGAGTTGGACTTTGTATATGGGGACTCTGCACCATCATTTACCACAAACAAAAACGTGTTTGTCATATATTAAATCAAGATTTAAGCATGAGAAAGCTGTCAGCGTGTTGGATGCCGTGTTTGCTCACGTTAGACCGTGTTTACCACACAACTTGTTCGTTTGTTTGTGTAACCGTTAGACCGACACGTGTTCGAATGAACATTTTGAACGCTCGTTGGCGCAATTTAGGCGCAATAAATCCGAGTTTTGGGCGCCAAATTATTACTGGAGTGTAACTTGGACGCAACATTATACGACCGGAACAAAAATACCTACAGTCAAAACAATGGACTAAAAAGGGAGAACCGGCTCCAAAAAAAGGAAAAACGGTGGCGACTGTTTTTCGGGATAGTCATGGAGTTATCGATTATATTCAAAAAGGAAAAATTATTATAGGAGCATACATACTACGCATAATTTTTTCACAAACTGAAGGCAGAAATTGCGGAAAAACAGCCACATTTGCAGAAAAAGAAAATCCTGTTTCACCATGATACGCGTCGTTTCACATCTCAGCGGTTTCCATGGTTAAAATCGACGCATTACGGTTTGAACTGATTGACCATCCACCTTATTCATCAGATCTAACTCCAATCGATTTCTTTTTGTTCCCTCATCTAAAACTTGCACTCGGAGGAAAGAGATTTTCGTCAAATGAGGAGGCAATCACCTTCGTGAACTATTATTTTGAAGATAAAAACGTTAAGTACTATTTGGATGGGTTAGAGAGATGTGAGCATCGCTCGGAGAAGTGTGTAGAGTTACAAGGAGACTATGTAGAAAAATGAAAATAAATTTAAAGAAAGAAGTTCTTGTATCTTTGTTAGGTCGGAACTTTTCGGACCACCCGTACTACCTCTACATAGTATAAAACAAGGTCGCTTCCCGCCGTCTGTATGTTTATATCTTTTAAAGTACGCAACGGATTTTGATGCGGTTTTCATCATTAGACAGAATGGTTCAAGGAGAAAGTTTACTTGTAATACATGCATATTATGTTGTCGAGATCCAAAAATTACCCGTGCGAAGCCGGGCGGATCATTATTAATTCATAAAATTAATTAAAATCAGTAGAGGTCTCAAACCCCAATCCTACCAACCAAAGACCCAGTGCAAAAGAATTTTCAGTTAAAATCACGTAACTAGACATGTGCCAATCATTCGTTTCTCGCGACCGAATCATTCTAGTACGTTTCGTCACGCGTACCGGTACATTGGGATCGATCATGCAAATGGATCATTTCGGGCTCCAGTGCCCTACACTAAAAACAATTCATTCAGGTCATTCGGGATTCCGGTCGGTTTTTAACTCATTCACAATTCACACAAATCACGAGCTAAAAAGGTTCCGTCAATTGTTTGTGATTGGTTGTACAGGAACATAAAAAAACAGATGAATGAACCATCAATACTTTTAAGTGTACCAGCTCAAACGAACGAATCATTCATGATTGACACATGTCCACACGTAACGAAACAGAGCAGCATTATACTACCATTTCACTCTGGTATTAATTGCGGATGTATTCCTCCAAGTCGGTCGAATAGACCCATTCGTGATGAATAGAACATAATAGAATACAGACCTTTTTATTCAATAAGGATAACAGGAATACTAATTGAAACTCATTTAAGCTTTACAACTGGTTCAGAAAAACCTCTGTCGTAGGAAGGACCGCCAAGAAACCCAGTGGGACTTTTACTAAACATTAATTTTCAATATAAAATGTTATACAATTAAGTATTATATATATATAGGAGTTATTATCAATCATGTGATGCGTGGCTCTACCACTAATTGATGACAAATGTAGATGTGTATGGGCCGCAGCACCCGCTAACTATCAGGTGGAAGGTGAGCTCGCGTTTTACCCTAATTCTATAAAGACTCGTGTTTTCCGATTTTTTTCCCAATTCATCGAACACTTTCGCGGTGATGACACATTTTTTCATTTATTAATGTACAATATGACACAGATTCAGTCATACAGTGAGTTCATGCAAAATAATTCCATGATATACTGAAATATATTCCAATAGATACATAGGAAAATAAATAATATACGAGGGCGGCACTGAAAATTTCGGGAATCAAGGAAGTGACACAACATTACTATTTAAAAATGTATTTATTGCTTTTCGAAGTATTCTCCGCGAAATTTGACACATTTTTCTATACGATGGAACCAATCATTGAAGCAACCATTCCATTCGGAAGTTGGGGTCTCCAAAATGACCGTTTTGTAGGCTTCTTCAGGTGATGAAAATATCTGTCCACGCAACTTATTCTTTATTTTAGGGAAAGTATAGAAATCATTAGGGCTTAGGTCGGGGCTGTACGGCGGATGGTCTAATAATTCTATGTTTTCTTGCTCTAAAAACCCTTTTGTTCTGTGTGCGGTGTGAGAACTCGCATTGTCGTGATGGAGGATGATGCGGCGGTTGCAGTTCTCTTTACGGAGTTCAGAAACGACCTGTGGCAAACAAATGCTAGCATACCATTCTGCATTAACCGTTCTTTGTCCCTCAAGAGGAATAGTCGTAACATGGCCGGTTTTGGAGACAAACGTGGCCACCATTTTTATTGCAACACTCCGTGAACGAACAATTTCTCTTGGCTTTAACACATTTTCGAACACCCAAACTCGTGACTGGTTTTTTGTTTCGGGTTCGTACGCGTATATCCAGGATTCATCACCTGATACGATGTTGTATACAGCATTTGAGGATCCTGCGTGGAATCTTTCGAGAGTTCTGACGCACTAAGTAACGCGAGCCGCTTTTTGCTCTTCACAGAGCGAATGCGGTGTCCATCGGGAAAACAACTTTTTTACACCTAAATTGTTCATGCAAGATTATCTGAATCTGACTCATGCCAATGTATAAAGTTGCTTGAATTTCGCGGTATATCACATGTCGATCTTCTTCAATCAGCTTACGCACAGCATCAACGTTTCCTTGGGTGACTACAGTTTTTGGACGACCTTGACGGGGATCATCACTGAGCTTGACACGTCCACGTTGAAATTCAGCAAACCAGCGATAAATTGTGGTTTTGGATGGGGCTTCATCACCAAATGCAGAAATCATCCGGTCAACACACTGTTTTTATGTTAAACCACTTCGAAAGTCATAATAAATCATCGCTCTTGAATTTTCTCGAGTCAATTCCATTTTCTCAACGACTAAACAAGTTTGACAAAACCTTGTGACAAGACCGAGAATCTTTTTTTTAAATAAATAAATGGTATTCGATTTTTAAAACCAAGGAGTTTTCAATTAAAAAAATTTTAATATGACAGGAACAGTGGAAATATTCCATTCTCGATACTTTCAGTGCAGCCTAGGTAAAAAAGTTGTTTTTTGTTTTAGCTAGCAAATTATTTTTGTTTTAATGCCAGCGAAGTTTTTTTTCTTTAATTGATCGAAGTTTTAATATAATATATAAATAAAAAATTACATCAAAGGCATATCTACGTAGCTTTATTGATGAGTTGATATCATTTCCAGGCTGAGAGATACCGCGAGAGACGTCGCCTGGCGACCCCCAGCCCCACGCCATCCCCACCGCGTCGCCAGCCAGCGCCACAGCCCGCTAGTGGGAGCTGGTTCAAGTCCCTGGACAGACTTGGCAAGAAAAGGGAGAAAAGCATCAGCAACAGAGTATGTCAAGTTTGTATTAATACATCAAAGTAACTTCAACACTTCATTTTTAACGTGGTTTAGATATACTGCAGCTATATTATGGTAGTGGCACTCCTTTATTCTTGGAATCTCTTTAGTGGAATATATGCTATGATTTTTATTATATATTCGTTTAAAAATGTTTCCCTAATAATTTTAATACCTGAGATTTGCTTGGCTTTAAAAATTTTTTTCTCAAGGAATGCACCCATCTTTACGAGGTAGAGCTACGCTATAGCTATTTAATAGTTGCTGTAGTGAATAGGTCGGCTAGACCGGAGACCACGCTTTCACAATACCAGTGTAAAATATTAACTTACTGTTGCTGTGTTCTGTATGGTGAGTAGAGAACCGGAGACCCTTTTTACTACAAACGAAGCATTACATCTTAGTCCTCAGGGGTGACAACGTATAGCTGCATTTCGATGCTTTATCGATGGTTAATGTAGATATCTATGGGCACAACATCTAAGTACTTAACATCAAGTGTACACTCTGTTAATAACATTCGAGACGCATTCGAACTATAGGGTTGTTTTTTATCTTTATTGTGATGTTAGCGCTGTTAGCCTATGTGGCTCTTATAGCTTCATCTGACCCAGGGATGATTGAAAAGGGAAAGACAATGATGATGAGGATGGTGATGATGATGGTTTATGATTTGATATTGTTACCAATCATCATGTCGCCTCTTTGGTGGTTCTTCAGCTATCTAACGGTTGTTCGAGTGGGGGAGTGGCCCCCCCCCCCTCTGACTGCTCAGCTCGTGTCGGTCGATATTCTGGGTGGTGAGAACTGCCCAGGTACGTGGGTATACGGTGTACAAGGGGTGTGCTGGAACTGTGCTCTCGTAGGCGGTCACGATGCGCCCCATCCGTTATCCTATTGGTGTTTGTCCCAATTGGTTAAAGGAGCTGCTTTGTCCTTCGTAACTCGTACCGTAACATAGTAGGATAATTTTCCAGCCTCTGTCTATCCATCCGATTACCATGTGGATGTCTTCAAGACAACAGTGAATAGGCTTTTGTTAAATCAATGCGCTTTGCCATCTTCGGCTACATCGCTAGTTATCTTCAGATCCAATAATGGTCATTGGCTGATAATACATATTGACATTCTTTCCTTATCAAGATTAGTTGGGCAGTAAATATTGCCAGACTCCTGATATTGAGATCTTTAATCCGCCTAAAAATGAGATGATTAAGACAAAAGTTAGTCCTCCTACAACGGGATACGTATACGTGGTAGAGCCATGCTGCAGTTATATTAATAGTATAGTTGTAGCACGAATGGGTCCGCTCGACCGGGGATGAACCACGCTCTCACAGAATACCAGCGTAAAATAGTAGCTTAATTCTGCTGTGTTACGTATTATGAGTGTAGAGTTCCGGAAACCCTTTTAGTAAAAATGAATGAATGATGGAATGCCTCGTTTCCAGTAGGAATTTTAACACGATTTATAAGCCATCAGTGAAAACCCTTTTATTTTAAAGTAGGCTGTTTTGTGGATCTCACCAACATCGTCAGCTACCGGGTCCAATTGTGAATCTTAACCATCCAGGACCAGGACTCAAATGCAAACAAAAATTTTCATCGAAATCATTCGTAGTGTTTAATTTACTAAACATAACTATTAAAACATTCCAGGTGGAGAAGGATAGCATCATCACCACAGAGGACGAATCCGCACGACGAGTCTGGTCGAAACCAACAAAGCCACTTAATTCGCCTGCCAAGAACCTTCGCTTCTTCGGCGATACCGATCAAGAGTCAGAGGGTAACACTAAAACCACTGTCACTAAGACCAGGAGTCACCCGCAGCCCAAAAACCGAGGCACATTAAGGAAAACAATCTCAAACTCCAGCACAGGCTTAGACGAGGTCGACCATAGTGAACTGTCGAATAAGAGTTACTCTATGTCAAATCTGTACAAAGATGAACTGAACGAATCACCACGAACGAAACAATATTATAAAAGGAACCTGCAGAATATATCAGAGATACAGAGCAACTCCGAGACAGAGAGTCAGTTTGATAGGAAGATCCACAAGAAACCGCCTTTAAATCCTTACGATAGGTCTAGAAGTCACAGCAGCTCAAAGACCTTGAAAGGGAGTAAAAGTGACATAAAAAGGCATGGTAAAGTAGAAGATAGGGCCAATTCTTCTGAATTAAGAGGCAGTAAACACGAATTGAGCAGGGATGTAAAGTAAGTTACACTTTAAGTATATTTTAAGTTCGTAATACACCTTTGTTACACGAAATACGCCTGTGTTTCGTATGTTGAATGTAGAGAACCGGAGAACATTTTCACTGGAAACGAGGCATTTCAGCCTGCTGATCTCGCCTGATAATCTGCATTCATAATCGAGAATAAATATATATGTCTATGGACCACAGCATCCACTTACTATCACAATAAGGTTGACAAACATATCAAGTGGAATAGGTGGTCACCTATACTCAATTAAAAAAAAACTATGCTACGTGAGGGTAATATTATAGTCATCTGGTTAATATGGTCACCTTCTTTTAACTTAAAAACTACAGCCTTCTTTGCATAGATGATTTTGTGATACGATAGCTCTTCATCGGTCAATCAAATAATAAAGGGTCAAAAGGGCGCTGCTTTATTGACGCCATTTTGTCATCAAGTATATAAACATTAAACAAGTATAAGGGTAACAAAAATTTTGTTTGCTTTTTTTTTCTTGATATTTTAGTTATAGTATACGAATTAGTGTTTTTGTCTATGCCCTTCTCCAAGTTACTGTGTTATAGGGCGGCAAAGCTTAAGGTGACCATATTAGCCTCACCTAGTTTACTCATCGCCTGCAGGTGTCGTAAGACAGACTGAAAGAATCTGCAACAGGATATAAGTAGCAGCATATTTCTGATAACAACTCAAAATTAAAAAAATAACTGCGGTTGCCAAGCCACCTGCTCTGCGTGGACACTATGGCAAAATCTAATATGAGACAATCTACGGTGAACTTCTATGGTTAATAGTGGACTATATTGACTGTAATAGATGATAAATTATAGTAATCGGATTCTACGTTTTACATCTCTCGGCACGAAAGTCTAGCGGTGACCGTTATTATGCATAATTGGCAGTATTGTGAATTATTGCGTATGATTGGCTGTGCGTATCGTCCGAACGTGCCGATTGGCTCTCCAGTCGCATTCTGTCCTCCGTCTCCACACGTATCGTTCAGTGCTAGAATTACGTGGCATATATTGTATGTATGTAAGTCATGCTACAGCTGTGTTATGGCTGTAGCGCAACTGTACCTAGTAAAACGTAGAATCAGCTCATAGAAATATATTGCTCAACGTTTTTTTTTGTTAATAAGAAACCATTACTGTTACCGTTATAGTAATAGGCTGTCTATTAAAGCCCACTGTTGAATGGCCACTCCCATAGATAATAAACCGTACCGTACCGTATAGTGGCGATGTAACAATATCTACTATCCCATACCATCCCGTGGGTGTCGTTAGAGGCGACAGAGGGAAACAAATCAGGAGATGGGCAGCAGCGTCTGCCTAATAATGACTTAAACTAAAAAACTGCGGTTGCCAACCCACTTTCTAGGGCAACGTGGCAACTATGGAAAATATCCATAGTTGCCACCTTGCCATATAACAAAAATAATTGTCCTACAGTAATAATTGTTAATAAATCAAAATTTATTTTAGGACCCGACGTCGCACTCCTCTTACAAATTCTGGGGAAAGTAGCACGGAAGGTGATTCTAGTCATCAAAGTCAACGCAGCGTTGTTTACTTGCATGCGACAACTGGTATGTATAATAACTGTCTCTCTCCCTCCTTTTCTCTCCAAATACTAGGAACAGACACAAGTTAGTAATACCAGGTACTCAACTCTACCGAGTCAGTAATTCATTCTTGGGGCGATGTATACGCTTTTACAACAAGATACCAGAAAATATACAAAATTGATCTCCACAAAATTCAAAAACTTTATTAAACAAAGTTTGTATTAAAAGGGTATTTATAATATCAAGGAATTTATGGATAATAATTAACCTTGATTTAGTATAATGTATAGGTATAGAGTATAGAAATAAAGTCAGTGTCAAACCAACTGTGGTGTGTTTTACAACATGGTGGCAGCGGTGGGATTTCCGCTCTGCTATTAGTTTTACTGTCTGTGGTGGTTGTTCCCTCGACCTCTTCAGTATTATTTCCAGCCATGTCACAAAAATCTCTTGAACTGGATTTTTTTTTGAAAATTTGACGCTAATGGAATGAAAGCCGACGATTCAAAGGTAAAGGCTATATTGGACATGCCTTATCCAACGGACAAAAAATCTCTAGAACGATTTTTAGGAATGGTAAATTATTTATCAAAATTCATTCAAAGTTACTCTGAATATGTGAATGTGTTGCGGTCTTTATTAAAGAAAGATGCCGAGTGGGTTTGGGAGGCTTACCATTCTGAGGCTGTCGATAAATTAAAAGAAAAAATAGCGAGTGCTCCGGTGTTAGCGATTTATTCGACGGAAGCGCCAGTGGTATTGTCAGTGGACGCCAGCAGCGTCGCGATTGTGCTTCTGCAGAATGAGCGACCGGTAGAATTTGCTTCGCTAACGTTGACAGACACACAGACTAGATATGCTCAAATTGAGAAAGAGATGCTCGCGATAGTTTTTGCTGTCGAACGGTTTAGGCAGTACATATACGGTAGGTCAGATATTACAGTTCACACTGATCATAAACCACTGGAAGCATTATTTAAAAAACCGTTGTTAACTTCAGTACCGATACGTTTACAGCGTATGATGTTAAGAGTGCAAGGGTTCGATATCAAAGTTATATATACACCGGGCAAGTACATGTATATTGCGGATACTCTGTCGCGGGCCCCTCTGGGTGAGTTAATGCAGAACTATGTATCTGATGAGGTCAATGTACAAACCTGTTTTATGCTAAAGAACATACCATTCAGTCTATCAAAAATAGAGTCTATTATAAAGGACACCGAAACGGATAGTGACTGTAAATTATTAATAACGTATATTAAAAACGGATGGCCAAAACATAGGCGCGATGTGAGTGACAACGTTAGTGTATTTTGGCCATATCGAGTGCAACTGTCGTATGTCGACGGGTTGATTTTTAAGGGAGACCGTGTGTTCATTCCGCGTAGGTTACGGGAGCAAATGTTAAAGCGCGTGCACGAGGGTCACCTGGGCATCGATCAGTGTAAGAGGCGCGCGCGCGAAGTTATGTTCTGGCCGGGCATGAGCGCGGAAGTGGAGCGCGTGGCGCGCCGCTGTAAGGCGTGCGCGTTGCACGCGCCGCGCCCGCGTCGCCAGCCGCTCTTGCAACATCACGTGCCGGATTTGCCTTGGCAAAAACTGGCTTCCGATATATTTGAATATAAAAGAAAAAAATATATTCTCCTTGTGGACTATTTTTCGAATTATGTTGAAGTCGAGGAGTTAGCCGGTATCAGTAGCAAACATGTTATAAATTTTATGAAAACGCAGTTTGCTCGACACGGTATACCCGCTGAAATAGTGATAGACAATGGGCCGGCCTATAGGTCGTAAGAATTTCAGAATTTTTTGAATGAATGGGAAATAGATCACGTTACCTCATCCCCCAACTATTCCCAGTCTAATGGAAAAAGTAGAAGAACTGTCCAAACTATAAAAAGTTTACTAAAGAAACGCGTAGACTCAGGCCAAGACTTTTATTTAAGTCTATTAAATTTCAGGTCGACGCCTCGAAATGGTTTAGATTCTCCGGCACAGATGCTTATGGGGAGACGGATAAAAACGAAACTGCCATTTTCTGAAAAATTATTAAGAGCTCCAGTAGATAACAATCGCAATTACCAATCTTTGATGGCTCATAGAGAAAAGATTAAAAAACAATACGATAAGTTCACAAAGTCACTTGAGCGTTTATCGGTAGGCGATAAAGCTACTTTATTATGTAATGCTGGTAGGAAACCTGTTTCAATAGTAGCTCGTGCCGAGGAGCCAAGGTCTTCTATAGTTGAAGATGAACAAGGGAAACGGTTCCGACGTACTCGTAGCCATCTTATTTTACGCTCCAAGGATTATGGGAAACCAAGGTTGTCTCGGACTTCATCCAGTAACAGAGTTTCAGTCCCGTATTCTAGACAAAAGTACGATTGCCTCCTGGGGCGTACGACGTCGACGAAAGGTTGGGTCCGAGACTCAGGCAGACTCTCAAGTGTGTCCGCAGACAGACAGAGCGCCGTCATCACGGCCCAGTACTCCTACTACTCCTGGTACTGATAGAGCATTTACAGAATGTGTTTCTTCACCACCATCACCAATAGTGAACATAAAAAGGTCCAAGGAACGGACTGCACGAATGTTGGCCGAAAAAATAATGAATAATAATAATGATACAAAATAATTAGTAGGTCAAATATTGTTTTTTTTTAAATATACATATAATAGGAGAAAATTTCTTATAGTTATTTTTGTTTATAATTTTATTATTGTTTATAAAATTATTTTAGAAAGGGAAAGATGTAGTATAATGTATAGGTATAGAGTATAGAAATAAAGTCAGTGTCAAACCAACTGGCGTGTGTTTTACAACACCTGGGAAAGGTGATCGCTACCAAGTTATTTCTAATTGGTTTTGTGTTGTAAATTGTGTAATATATATGACTACATTTCATATATGTAGTTTTAAAAGAACAAGAACAGCTTACAAGCTGTTCTTGTTCTTTTTTTCAAAAACAAAAAAGTCCCGTTATGTTTCCTGCTGGTTCTTCCCAGGAAAAATGCTTTTTTCGAAGCAGTGCTAAATTAAACAAAAGTGTTACTTTCAATAAGTAGGTACTATTTATAATAATCTGTATTGAATAAAAAGTTAAATAAAAAGAATTGCTTAGACTATATAATTCAATAGCCCATATATAGGTATAAATTAAGTATATTTGATAGTTGTGTCTATTTCATTCATCATTTTTATCATCACCAGAACGAGAAAGTTCAGTGCTGAACATGACCCTCTTCCGTTATTGGGAGGATTGGCTTTAGCGGGATAAACGTTCGCAGTAGCAGACGTGTGACACCGTTGATACTGCTACCCTTCTCTAGTCTCAGCAGTATGTTACATCTGGCAAAACAAGAAATAGTTATACCGCCATCTTTCGGTAACCATGACATTCAAGTATTTATTTATTTGCATTTCATTTCGCATAATGGACTCTTAATATACCCTAATACAATGGGGTGATAGATTAAATAGTGATTAAATGGCAACACCCGAGAAAAGGTAAGGGTATTTATTAAAACTATTATTTTTTCTAGTTGGCGACATCCCGGATCCGGGTCATCTGACCCGCAACCGTTCAAGAGACGATGTCTCATCCGTAATGTCATCCAATCTTCAAGTCAGAAGCACGACCAAAAGCTTCTCGCTATTCGCTCCATGGACGCCCCGCCACTACAGCGAGCAGCACGACGTACACTACGCACAAAAACCGAAAAAAACAAAACAAAAAGAGAATGTATTTAAAAAGACAAATTCGACGAAGAATTTGAACGATGAGAGGCGGTCTACACTACAAAAAAATAAATCATACAGCCAGACGACACTAAGCCGTCGACCACAGAGCCAGAATCGATTAACGAGTTCAAGCACAACGCTATACCGTCGGGATAAACGAGGCGGGAAAGAGAGCGCCAGTGAAAGTACAATATCTCGGAAAGGCCCAATCGGCAAAAAAAGCCAATCGAGTGAGATACTAAATCGAAACGAACGGGAGAGAGTATCCCGATCGATTTCGATGCCGAAGGACCAAAACAAAAAAGCCGGTTGGTTTAAACTGTCAAGTAAAAACAAAAAACCAGAATTTAATTCGCGTGTCCGTTGATTTAAAAATCATTGCTTACCTTTTTTAATTGCACTCATTAAATTAAATATGGCTGATTACAGGTTTTTCGAAAGAAAAATTTTTTTAGAAATAATTATTGACGAAAATTACGAAAGCCCTATTTTACAATTTTATTTTAAACACCAGCCATGTAATGATTTAGGCAAATACAGAAGTAAATTATTAACAGTATAAATTCCTATTTTTCCACTAAGTGTAATCTAACACCGAAAAGCTATAAATCATAAATTCACATATTATCTATTTCTCATGGTGCTATAAATATATGATGAAATTTTTGATAACAATTTAATATATACAACAAGATGTTTTTATCAAGAGTCTTATATTACATTTGGTAATTGTTAAAAAGTTTAATGTACTCTGCGATAAAATTTATGACAGGGGCAAAGAATACCACGAAGAAATCTAGTTTTTTTTTTACGACAAAATGTTTACTATACTTTTACTAACACTGAAATGACGGAAAGCACTAATTGTTCCCACGTTTATTCTAGAACTTTCTTTGTTTCCATTATGTCTTACGCAAACTGCGTCTCGTTATGAAACACGAATGTAGGTAGTGAGTAATATTGACAAAGTAATTATAACAATTACAGTATTTTATGCTTATCGAAATTAATAAATTTCTTTGCATAATTCAACATAAAATGCTACTTCTTTGTAAAGCCGAAAGTACTAGAATGAACTAGCATGTTTAATAAAATATGAATAGTTCCCTCCAATTGTTTACTACGAAAATATTTCGATATATTACCTAAAGATTATAAAGAAAATTTAAATAACTGTGAAGGTATCAAGTGCCATCCGTGAATAGTTCTTCAACGTTACCATAATTAGAATTATAGTCATCTTTTTTATCTTTTGTAACAAATATGCTTCTAATAATAATTACTAATAAGAAAACAATTATTTTAATAATTTTATCTGTGCATATTACGTAATATTGCTTTTAAGATCTCTAAGGACCAGATTTAATAAAATAATGTTTTATATAAGGACTTAAGTGTTAAATGGTGTCGATTGTCGAATGTAATAATAAATAAATCACCTAATTTTATTCCTTTTCTTTCATATAAACACATCTGATATATTCTTACCATATACTCAGATCAACAATGAAAATTGAGTTAGAATATTATATAATGATGCTGGTAGCACGAATGAGTAGGCTCGACCGAGGACGGATCACGCTTTCACAGAATACCAGCGTAAAAAAGCAGCTTAGTCCTTTAAATAGATCCTTTTTACTGAAAACGAAGAATTCCATTTTAGTCCTCACGGGTGACAACGCATTTGCATTTTGATTCCTAATTGATGATAGATGCAGACGTCTATAAGCCACAGCATCCACTTACATCAGGTGGACTGTGTGCTCGTTTGTCAACCTATGCTATAAAAAAAAAACATTCGCTTAGGGCCGGTTTTTCAATAAAATTATCCATCGAATAAATTATAACCTCACTAAATATAAAAGTGAAGTGATCAAAAAAGAAAAAATGTAAAAAGCTAAAGGTGGTACATTTTATAACAAACAAATCACAAAAATGATAAAATAGTAAACTGGTCTTATACAATCTCTAGTATATGATAATAATGTAATGTCTTATCACACCTACTAAATTGGAGTGAATAAACTAATGTGTTTCTGTGATCCTCACAGTAGGCATGCATGTATTGTGTGTGCTCGTTTGTCACCCTTATTATATAAAAAAATACAACGTATTTTTCACAACCTTCAAGAAACGAGCTTACTGCTTTTTAAAAGGCCGGCAACGCACCTGTAACTCCCGTGGTGTTGTAGTTGTTCACGGGCGGCGGTCAACACTTATCATAGTTCCTAGACAACAAGTGACGCCGATATCTTACTTAGGCTCTGGTTGCAACATATTTTAGATGCTCAAGTATACCGATGGGGAGAAAAGGTTCTCGAGTGGCAGCCTCATACCGGTTAGCGAAGTGTTGGGGGCCCGTATAAGCGTAGTGTTGAGTGAAGAGTGACGACTTGGTAAGTGGTCGAAAACATGCTTAACTTCTGCTAATCGAAGATAGATTTAGAGATGTCTGGTCTTTTTATAACAAAAATCGAAATACTTTATAGTGTACAATTAAATTTAAATGCACAATGCAGTTACTTTTTTATAACTCGTTAGCACAGTGGTTCATCTAGGCTTAAGTAAACGTGTCCTACACTGATTTAATCTAAAAAAAATGATAACGACCTGGCAACCGTAGTTTATTTATTGTTATCAGTAAAATGCGTCTGCATTCATGCCATCTGTTTCATTTCCCACCGGTGCCTCTTTACAATACCTACCCCACAAATAAATGAAAAAGAAACAAAAACTATTTTTACACATTATAAACAAATTTTATTCAAAATCAGTCTTCACAAAACGCGACACGAATGAAGCACGCAATCGCACTGTTACGACGAACATTAGTAGTTTAAATTATAATGCAATCGATTACAATTCACATTTCTCATCACCAGAACAAGAGCCCTGCGCCTTCTCCTTAGACTCCTTCCTAACGGGACCAGTTTGGGTTATAGGCACCACCCTCTCACCCTTCGCATCAATTTGCTTTCGTGGTGCGGTTATTGTCAAAATTCCGTCACTAGACAGTTCAGAGATCACATCTTCCGAAACAGTACCTTCAGGCAACGCGTATTTCCGAGTAAACTGCCTTGAAATGTAACCATGCTCATCCTTTTTCTCTTCATGCTTAGCCTCAACTACCACATAATCATCAGCAGTCTTCACAGTGATTTCTTCAGGAGCGAAGTGCTGAACGTCCAAATTGATTTGGAATTTGTCTTTTTCCATTTTAATAGTCGATCCTAGGTCCCTGGTTAGGGATTCTAAATATCTCCAGGGTCTGAAGTAATCTCGGATCATCCACGGTCCCATCATGGATGTAATTATGTCGTCTGGTGTCAACGCCATCCCGAAGTCTTGGTCAGCAATTGTGTTGCCTTTTTTCGAACATTCTTCTTTACCGTGGACTCCCGCAGCGAGAATAAATGACAACGCAATAACTAAACTTTCAAACTGCTTCATATTTACGAATATATTAATACTAGAACAAGAAAAAAACCACGAGTTGAAAAACACAGAAATCTGAATTGCAGTTGCAGTCGCTTGCGATCGCTTCGCTTGCTGTCGAAAAACTATGCACGAAACCGACGAAGTACTGGCTTATATATACCGCTGACATCTAGCGGCCAATAGCAATTTCTCGAAAACTCTGACGTGTTATCACAATGCAACGAATTCAGGCCACGTAACCGATATTTCCAGTAGTTTCTAGATTTCTATATATTTCAAGAATATGTTGAAAAATTCGTAAAAGTACTTAGCGATTATTTAAACAATTTATGCGTAGGTAAATACTAAAATGTGTATAAAAATATAAATGAAAATAATTTGCTTACTTTCTAACAATGTAAAATAACGACATCTAGTGACAGATTATGATAGATAGATATACGTAATATGATAGTAATTTTATTCTCCCTCTTACCAGAAAGCTCTAGTAACTTGTATTGAGTCCATAATTTATGGTAATTATTATGGGACAATATTTTGATTACTTCATTCAAATATCTTACATAATAATATTATGTATTTTTATATTTTACAATTAGTAGTTATAGTTATAAATTACTAATATTTGTTTGAAATAAGTAAGCCAAGAAAAGACTTTATAGCATAATTGCGGGTTTTCATGCACCACTCTCATACAAGAAACTTTCATATCTTCATATACCTGCATTTTACCTGTTTGATTTGCCTGTCCTAATATGTCAGCTCTCTGCATGATAATATCTAGTTTTAAACAAAATTAATTAAACTTTAACTCAACTTAAATATAAAAATAATATATTTTGTAGAGGAAATGCGCCTAATTACAGTAGAATTTTAACAATTTATATAGTGTGGATTATATGTGATAGAGGTAGATATAGGTTTTATGCGTGCACGAATGAGTCTGCTCAACCGGGGAAGGACCACGTTCTCACAGAATACCAGCGTAAAATAGCAGCTTAATACTGGTATGTTTCGTATGGTGATTGTAGAGGTCCGGAGACCCTTTTTTACTGGAAACGAGGCATTCCATCTTAGTCCTCAGGGGTGACAACGCATTTGCGTTTTGATTTTCAATCGAGGATAAGTGTAGATGCCTATGGGCCACAGCATCCACTTACTATCAGGTGGACTGTGTGCTCGTTTGTCACCCTAATTCTATGAAAAAAATATTATAAAATAGGTTTAAGAAAATAATTTTATAATAATACAACTAAAAGTAGGTTCAGTGCTTCAGTCTTCTTAACTTACGGACATAAGTGCAGCGTAACAAGATTTAGTACGTATGTGTACTCGTATTTACGAGGCAGACGAGGAAATCTTCTCTTCTTAAAGGTCTATCTGGTTAATGACCATTTTCGTACCCATTTTTGTTGCCAAGGAGCATTGAAATTACTGTTGTGCTCTGACTTGAAGAATATGGAGAGTCATTATTATTAAACGATGAAAAGCGTTTCATTTTTGACATCAAAAGTTACAACGCACTTATACCCTTCTGTGTTTGAAGTGGATTGCATATTGCAGTTGCCCAAACAACAAACCAAACAGCTAATAATTTATAATTCTTGCTACAGCAGTGAAAAAGCTGCAACTCAGCTTGATGCCCGGCTGCATATACATATGCTGATTTTCTTCAGTCTTAAAAATATATCTCTTAGTATTACAAAAATACGATAGTTGGAATCACGACCACAATGTCCAGTTTTAAAAAATTAAGTTAATAAATAGATTAAATAACCTATAAATAGATATTATATATATATATATATATATATATATATATATATATATATATATATATATATATATGAATGAATGAGTAAAGAAGTAGTGTAGATAAAGGCATGTAAAAAAAGAGGCGAAAGCTATATAAATTACTAATACTAATCACTCATTTATTAGTACTACCTTGGGATAACTACTACGGTTAGGTAATTAAGATTAAGTAATTATAATACTAACACTTGCCATAGATGGACTATTAGATCGTTTGTCACTAGCTTTTTCTGAAATAGTGCCAATTTATTGCTTATCAGATTTAATTATTATTTTTAACATTCACTAATAAAAGTTAAAAATGTCTTAATTAAGTTATTCTGAGATACTTCAATACTTCGTTTTACAAAATGCTACTCAAAATAGAAAACATCTTTCCAAATTATATTTTAATTGCTTTTCCGTTAATAATTACTCGATTCCATGTTTGCGTTAAGAATGATTTGGTCACCCGAATTCGTGAGCAAAAATCGATAACTGCAAGCACAGACAGAGTGCGTTGGGTGCAACAAGCACCGTTTAAAAACTAAAAATATGGTACAAATAAGATGAAGTTATCACTGATAAAAATAACCTTGAATGGTCGACTTGTTTGTGGAACTTGTTTAAAAAAAACATATGTATTTTATTTGCTGCAAACTTTATTACGCAACAAATATTTATGATATATATTTTCGCATTTCTAAATACAATATTGGTATGTTGCAAACTGGTAATATTCATTGCTACGTGGACGACAATACTGGTGATACTTAATACATCGGTTGTACCAATATTTCTCGGGAAAACGTCGTCGAGTACCGGAACAAACTTGTCTGAAGTCGAGACATTGTTTAACAGTTTCGAACAGTCTTGGATTGGGGGCGACTAAATCTAGTCCAATCCAAATCCCCAGAAAACTCGAGTTTGCACGTTTTCCGTTAAAAAGAACCCCTTTGTCGTATCTCGTCAGTTTCAAGGCGCTCACCTTGTTACATCTGCCAGTATCGGAAAACACTGCGTCGACATATCGAAGGATGTGCAGTTTCGCCATCACCCGTCATTTACAAGGCGCAGTTTCAGCCGCACATGGAATACTGTTCCCATCTCTGGGCCGGGGCTCCCCAGTGCCAGCTCCTTCCATTTGACCGCATCCAGCGCAGAGCAGCTCGAATCGTCGGCGACCGAGTCCTCTCCGATCGGCTCGATACACTGGCGTTGCTAAGAGCTGTTGCATTTCCTATCGCATCTACCACGAGGAGTGCTTTGAGGAAGTCTTCGAATTAATTCCAGCCGCCAAATTAGACGAACGAACATCGCGACAAAACTCACGATATCCACAACGTCTAGATGCATGGCGGTCCACCACTGTACGTTTTACTAAGAATTTTCTTCCTCGTACGACTTTTCTGTGGAATCGTTTACAACTGGCGATTTTACTGCACCGTTACGACTTAGGGTTCTTCAATAAAATAGTTTATTCCTTTCTAAAAGGCTGACACCTGCAATTCCCCTGGAGATACAGTTTTTCATGGGCGACGGTAATCACTTTCCAACAGGTAAGCCGCATGCTCGTTTGCCCCGTCTTCTATAAAAAAAATGTATTGAAACCATAGATTTAGGATAAACTGACGCACTAAATCTATGATTGGAACCCATCGGGTTCCTTCAATATGTAGCGATGGTCAGTTGGTATCAACGGAGACTAGCCACCTGGGTAAGATAGGACATATAAGTATTTATTACATTATAGTGCACGAGTATATGACCAATAGCATTCTCTATTCTTTCTCTCTCTCTCATAATCTGATGGGACGACAATCCGATAAGTCGAAGACAGAGAGATCAGCACAGGACCAACAAAGCAAGCTTTACGTGCTTTTTGAGGCACGGAGTTGAAGTACCGCCAGTCATCACTGATCTCTGACGACTTCTGATTTTGGTCCAACCTGGGATTTTAATCCTCGGCCACTTGATCAGCAGTCATGCTTAGAATAATGAGGGCCAATAAGAATTTTTGTAACACGATTTCATTTAATTGAGAAAGACGTTTTAAATAAAAGTTTATCAATTTCTAGAGAATTATAAACAGAACAATGCCTCAGTGTTTTGCGCTTTAATTGTTTGCACATTCTTAACTAACTTTATTATATAAATATTTATAGTTTGTTGTATTCATTTCTAATCTAATTGATATAAAATATAACTAACTTTCCTAACAAATTAACTTCCAATAAGTCAAATAAATAAGAAATCTGTCAAATATTTCTTCTTATTTACAAGTGGCGCCGTCCTGGTGGCACAAAAAGTCGTACGTTTTTATTTATTTAACGGAATTTTGTAGGCTCACTGGAGTTGGCCCCCCAAAAATGTTTTAATTTTTATTTTTCAAATTTCGTTATCACATATCAGTATTAGTTCGTGGTTTGTTCTTGTTTGTTCTCTATCAATAATCGTTTGTTCGTCAATAGTTTATTTATAAAATATTTATTGAATATCTGCCTTCTAGTTAGCCCCCTCACACTCCAATTTATAATTTCTTTCGTTATTATTGGTCTTTTTATATTCATTAATGTTTGTTATTTGATAAAATAAGTTTGTTATATCATAAAAATCAATAAAAAAATAAAAAAAATTTGGGGGGTTAACTTCAGTGAGGCAATTATGTAGGTACCTACGCATAAGTATGGAGGTATGGAGAGTAGAGGTAAGGAGAACTATGTTTGCGTAAGTGTCCGTCGAATTGCATTAAATTAGGATGGCGCTACAATAGCAGCGGGGTAAATGTTAAATTAATTATTTTTATTTAAATTTTTACATTAATAAATTTTTGTTCAAAAGTAGAGAACATAAATTCATCAAAAAAGTTATTAGAATAAATCAAAAAACGATTGAAAATATTTTTAAAAGTATAACATTTTTTAACTCAACTACATTCTACACATCCCTATATCGTATATCTACGCTAGTGCCGTTCCAAAAGATTTTTAAACTGTTATTTACAGGTTAAAACCAGACACTTTTTTATCTTGTCGCCTATATGAGATAGTCCTCCTTACCTCTACACTCTATAAAAAGGGATACAAGTCCAACCCAATCAAAAATTTGTAATTTGAAGATCTGAAAAGTCTAGTTTCATAGACTCCACACATTTTAGCGAGACAATTCAGGAAAATCTACGGCAGAGACCCGTATTTAACAGTGAACTTTAAAGCTGATAAAGAAGTATGAACACTGATCCCCGAAACGGTACTTTTTTGTAAGTCTCTTAAAGTAATGAAAATAGTTTAAAAATATAATATGTAGCTAGTAAAACATGACAAATAGGCCCATAAATTGTCTATTTAAATGTCTTGCAGTATTGAGATTTCTTTATAGTTGGGAGGATGTTATATTGGGTTGCCATACTTTTACCGATTCTTGCCTTTCTGAATCATAGATACTAAAACGTCACGAGCACCACAGTTTGAATTTTGAAAACCTTATGCACTGACCACTGACCTTTATATTATATAGTTCGTACTTGTATAATAGAGGTCAGTGGCCACCAGTCATACGAATTATGGGTAAACGCCAAACAACAAAATGTTAACTGCAAGGCTGCCATTTTGAATAATTAGATATCAAAACAGTAAATTTGGTAAACTTCTGTATCAAATTCATATTGTTTATTGCATGTCACATTACAAATTTAAGATGATACATTATTGATGGGTATGTATGTGACACCCTGCAAGGACATAGTAATACGAGAGGGCTAACTATTTTTAACTATCAAACTTTTAAGCATAAATTATTTAATATCATATGATAAGCATTCAATATTATTTTATATAAATTAATTAAATTAGAATTACAATGTAGTCAATGTATTATTTTAGGGTATAATAAAGAAATACATTTATATTTAATAAAAGTTGTGAAAAATTATTAAGTTTTACAGCTGAGCGACCCCGACGGGAACCGTACTGGCGGTGACTAATTAGCTGTTGATCCTCAAAGTACCTCATGAGCTGGCAGTTAATAACTGTTTCTATTATTTCGGAGAACAAGGAGGTCCTTGTTCTCCAACATACAGACAGACAGGCAGAAGGTTAAACAGGAACCAAGCCATTCAGCGTGATGGGCGTTAAAATCACCAAGCATTACGATCTCTACGGATGGGAATTGTTGTAGCTCGGTGTTCGCAGCCACTTGGACGTGGTCGATGAGCCGTTCCGTGTCGGCATTACCGCTATGGGACCTATAGTAGCACCCGTAGACGCAGGTATGGTCGTCGCTGTCTACGCGCAGCCATAGGATGGCAGGTTCACACTTTCAATACTGCCAAGGCGTCAAAATAGATGTCCTCTCTGATGTACACGCAAGCTCCAGCCCGGGGCACAAAGGAGTGTTCTAATTTGTACCCCGGGTAGAAAAGATACGAAGTATTAGCCGGAGATGACACCAGTGTCTCGGTTATAAAGAGCAAAGCCAGCTGCACCGTTTTCAGATGGTAGTGGACGGCGTTAAGGTGTGAATGAAGTTCCCTGATGTTGCAGAAATTCACAGTTCGCCCCGAGCAGGTTTAGTCTCAAGCGGAATTTTGCCCATCCCCCTCCAGAATACGTGGAGCAACCTGAGCACCCACGCTCAAGAAGAGTAGGTTAGCTTGGGTGTGGATGCTCAGCGAGAGATTTTCGTTCGTGGTTCTTGGCTTGGTTCTTGGGGGCTGGTACACTCTTGGTGTAGTATTCTATTTAACTCCGCTACCATGTTAATGAGGAGGGGGGGGGGGAATTGTTCCTCCGGCCACCCGCAATCACTAGATGTAATGCAGATGCAGAGCTTCTACTTCACGCTGTTCTGGTACCACCCCGGTTCGAGCCGGCCCCATACGTACAACAGCAAAAAATGCCGCGTGGCTCTACCACTGTTAAACGCATGTGAATGATTTGATGTATATGAATGGCTTGAACCGCGAACTCACTTAATACTTTAATTATCAAGAAAACCCACGTTTGTGATGGGCAATTCCGGAACCCTACCTCTACATTGTGCGTGGCCCGACACGTACGTGGTTTGTTTTGCGCCCAAAAGCAAAGTAAATGGCTACCCTCCGGGAAGCGGGGGGAGGGTGGTGATGAATACTCTAATCATACTACGCAGCCAGCTGCGTAGTTATGTGGGAATCACTGAGAAACGTAAGTGTCAACCCACTAAATACCGCCTGAGACTGGCTTTGACCTGGTAAGGTCTTTCAGCTGTATCCGAAGCGAACCCCCATGGGGAAAGGGGCTGCAGAGGGAAGATCTCCCACCGAGCAAGGTGTTCTGCCCGGGGAGTGGCCAACGCTCCGCACGCACGTGGCCACTTTTGTTTTTCTTATACAGTTAAGGTGGGGGGTCTGAAATCATAAGAAAGTATGCTTAATTAATATTTGAAATCCCCTTAATGGATATTCCTACACTACACGCTAAAGTTGCAAGTCAGTTCACAAATAATAACTATCAATCATTAACCGGACATATTTCTAATTTTACCACTTGATATAATTCGTTTTAAAAGTTAGTAAGCTTTTCTTTAAGAAATAGAAAAACTAGTAAAACTTGCTTACATCTCAGTAGTCACATCTCTCAAATTTACGTTAAATTTTACTAATATTAAGGTAAGTATATACTACGCCATAATAATATTTTGATTAAAAATCAATTTAATTACAAGTTTTATGATGAATAATAATTATTTATTTATTTCATTTCATTTATTCTTTATTGTACACCGAAATACAGAATAACGAGTAAAGTTAAATCTAAAGTATAATATATACAACAGTCTTATCTTATCACTCTGAAAGTGATCTCTTCCATTCAACCTTTGCATAGAGAACTGATGTGAACAATAATTAATAGTACAAAAAATATATGAAACTACATTATAAAATATAGTCTAAGTCCAAATTATAATATATAATATGATAAAGCAGTTAAATGAAAAGAGTAAGAAAAATGAAAAGTAATTTATCAAATAGATTTTTAAATAATACGATTACGGTAATTGTGTTCCTTAAAACATGACTGATTGAGGTAATAATTTTAAAAATTTAAATACTGGCAGCCCTGCTTATAAATGTGCCAACTCGGAAAAATTACGACTCGAGTTAACTCGAGTTGAAATTCACGCAACTCGAGTTAGAGGACGAAACAGAGTAAATGATTTGTAAAAATTATTTTTTATAAGTTTGTTTATCTATCTAGCTCTTTGGTGGGTTGGGATGACTATAATTTAGTAGTTTAGTTTTTAGTACTCAAATTAGTGGGTAGAATTTAAATAATAGAAGTATGTATCACGTACATATATATTTTGGTTTTAATCTTAGTTATAGTGCCTTTAACAAAAAAACTAGCTATATAGCAGTCTTCACAAAAAATATCAGTCTAGCTTTAAAATTTTGGTACATAAGCTATTAATAGTTTAATTCCATTGTTAAAATACTTCTAAAGTTCATAAAAGATAGCTTGATCTCTGCGACAGCTGTCAGTAAAAATCACGCCTATGAAGTCCTGAATTTCTTAGTAGTACAGACAATACCTGTTAATGTCATACTTTATGGGCATGCACTAATTAGGTCGACATGCATCAAGCTATCTTTTATGAACCATAAATAACTTTTCTAGCTATTATAAAATTTTAAATAACAAATTATTTTGGTTATAGCTCTTTGTTGACTTTCTTCTTTATTGCCTACGATCAATTCGTTGCAATAGGAACATTGTAATTATTACTACTCACATTAGAATATTATTTACTTACCTGATTAACAAATATAGGGCTACTTAGTTAAAAAGTATGTCGACCAAGTATTTTCTGAATAAATAAAAGAAAAATAAGACTCAAATACTGAAATATAATTTCTTGTATGTTTAACATCCTCTTAAGTCGTAAGTATTTTGAACATCAATATTCTCAAATAACTAATCATTACTTCTTCTAAGTTAACATATAAATAAGTTACTATTTTCAACAAAAAAATATCCTAAAAAAAGGAAAACTATCTTCTTGAAAGTTAATAAAAATTAAGTTTATTAAATAAACTAAAGATAAATAAAAGGTGTAATCAGTACTTGATGAAAAATAAAGAAGACAAACAATTATATTGAATGCATTTGAGAAATAAAATTGGTCAACTTTCTAGGTGCTAGATGGTTTCTTCTACAAGGGCCGATGCAGATGTAAAGGTTTTTTTTTTGCTAGCATCATAAACGGAGCGGAATAATAGTCTAAAGTCGTAACTATCTTTATTTCAACAAAAGATTGAATAAAATGGTGCGACATTGCGCAGATGTAAATGATTGAATTGATTAGATAATATAAGAAAAAAACAATTCAAATTCAGATTTTTATTGTTTACAAACCTTGTCTGTGTTGAGCTACAAATATTGCCGAAAAAATTATGTAAATTGGCCTACGGGTTACGGAGGAGATAGATTTCAAAGAATTGCACCATGGGAGCTCTACTCGCTTTACTCGCACAGCTCCTATCATTGCACAACATTCTGGCTTTTGAAATATGTGCTCTGAAAGAGGATAATTAAATACTCAAAGGAAGGAATTGATGTTGCCGGTTGTTGTATTATTGATATGGCCGACAAACTTTGTATAATCGTCGGTGCTGCACTTTGTGTTCCTACCATAGTGAATTGACTACATATAGTCAATTCACTATGGTAGGAACACAAAGTGCGTACACAACGAACAAAACCACTCTTTTACTCTTTCATTGGCTCGCTTGATTTGTTCATATAAAGTGCACAGCCAGCCCAAACTCGACTTAGGAAGACCCAACTCGAGTTAACTCGAGTTGAGCGCAACTCGAGTTGGCTCGATTTAATAACTCGAGTTGACCCATCGCTAGCCCTGCTATCTTGTTATTAAAATGTGGCAACATTGATCTTGATCTTGCCAACAATTGTGATCTGTAAAGCAAACGTCAAAATTAAAAATTGAAATTTTCACTTTTTAGGAGAGAGTTAGTGTAGTTACTAGGTATCTTCTTTATTACACATAACACTTTACTTTATTTTAGTGTAGTACAGAGAGACACATATTAACATAGGTAACAGGAGTGCGGCATTCTTCGTCTTTTTTAAGATTTCTATTCTACTTAAAATAATCTTGCTTTTATCCTTAGATTTGTGGTCACGGGAATAAGATCTTAATATGGCACGTAGATATCGCGACGCTGCTGCTAAATTGCAGCAAAATGTACAAAAACATTTAAAGGAAATGAAGGAATTTTCATCGTCTGATGATGAGGAACCCTTTGAAACTAGCTTACTAGATGGTGTATTACAAAGCTATTGGAGAGGTGGAGGCGACACACAAATGCTTAATAGAACAAAAAATTTATTAGAAGAAGCGATTAGCGGTCGAAATATCACTTGTCTTATTTGCATAGGGTCTATTAAACGAGCTCACGCCATATGGAATTGTGACTATTGCTACTCTTATTTTCACCTGTCTTGCATACAAAAGTGGGCAAACGACTGCGTGAGTCTCAAAAGCGATGATACTCAAGGACCAATTGCTGTTTTTGTTCCAAGAAAAATTGAATGGTGTTGCCCAAAATGTAGACATTCATACAGCAAAGATGAAATTCCGCGTAAATACCGATGTTTCTGTGGTAAAACTGACAATCCACCCCTTCACCCCTGGCTGATACCACATTCCTGTGGTGAAATTTGTGAAAAAAGACTTTCATCGGGGAATCATTGTAAACATAAGTGCCTTCTGCTCTGCCACCCTGGGCCTTGCCCTCCATGCCCACAAATGGTTAATGGAGTTTGCTATTGTGAGAAAGAACATAAAAAAGTAAGATGTAGTACTGGAAGATGGTCTTGTGGACAACAATGTAAGCAAATACTTCCATGCAAATCACACAAGTGTGAGAATGTATGCCATGATGGTGATTGTCCTCCATGCAGTTATACAAGCTTACAACCATGTCAGTGTGGGGCTGAAAAAGTAAGACGTCCATGCAATGATTTAGAATGGCAGTGTAATAAGAAATGTAACAAACCATTTTCATGTGGATACCACAAATGTGAAAATATATGCCATTCTGGCAACTGTGGATTATGTCCAAATTCCGGTTTAATGTCCTGCCCATGTGGGGCAAATCAACGTTATGTACAATGTCCAGATATGATGGAAACATGTTTAAGTACTTGTGGTAAGAAACATGAAAACTGTGAACATAACTGCCCAGAAAAATGCCATAAAGGTCCATGTCCTCCTTGCCAGGTTCTAATTGAGAAGAAATGCCAATGCTCAACGCACACTAGGTCACTACCTTGCAGTAAAGAATTCAAGTGTGACACAAAGTGCAGGGGCACTCGCCCCTGTGGTAAACATGCATGTGGACGTAGGTGTTGCAATGGTAACTGTCCACCATGTGAAAAAATTTGTGATAAGCCATTACAGTGCGGCCGTCACAAATGCACCTCAGTTTGTCATCATGGTCCTTGTTATCCTTGTTCTAGGGAATCAAAAATAACCTGTAGATGTAAAGAAACATATGTCACTGTGCCTTGTGGCAGAGAAAAAAATATAAAACCACCAAAATGCAGTCTCCCTTGTAAGATTAAATATAAATGTGGCCATATAGAGGAAAACAAACATTCATGCCACTTTGGTGAATGTCCACCTTGCAAAGCAATATGCTTCAAGACCTACCAAAAGTGTGGTCATCAGTGTAAAGCTACATGCCACGAATATGTAACACTTGTATTTAAGCAAGTTAAAAAACCTGCAACACCATGGGAAATACAGCCTCCTAAGTCTAAAATAATGACATTAGATTGTCCTCCATGTGAGATGCCTGTGCTAGTAACTTGTTTTGGTGAACATGAGACAGAACAACAACCATGTCATTCCGCATCTAGACGACCATGTGGCCGAGAATGTGGTCGCCCTCTTGAATGCGGTAATCATTCTTGTATACTTCTCTGCCATTTATTTACTTACAATCCTGATTATCCTAATGTGCCTTATAAATGTAAACAATGTGATAACGAATGTTTGGCAGTCCGTCCAGAAAAATGCACTCATAAATGTGCAAAACGTGGTTGTCACCCTGGACCCTGTCCTCCATGTGAAATATTTGAGCGCATCCGCTGTCATTGTGGTGTTACAGAACTTTATTTACGGTGCAGAGAACTATCAACTGCAACCGAAGAAATGTTTTGTTGCCAGCAGCAATGTCCAAGGATGTTAGACTGTGGTCACAGGTGTAAAAAAATATGTCACCCAGATCAGTGTAAAGAAAACCAAATTTGTTTGAAAAAGACAAAAGTGCACTGCAATTGTGGCAATTTGAAAAAAGAAGCACCATGCAATGCAGTGCGACAACAAGAAATAAAGATTGATTGTGACAACAGTTGTGAGGCTAAACAAAGAGCAGCAAAGCTAGAGAAGGAAAGAGAAGAAAGGAGGTTGAAAGAGCTAGAAGAAGAAAGAAACCGTAGAGAGTTGGCAGAATACGAGTGGAAGTTGAGTGGCAAAAAAAAGAAGTATAAGGAAAAGAAAATGGCCATTAATAGAGATGAAAAAAATTGGCTTCAAAAGTATGGAGTTATTATTACGTCTATACTGGCTTTATTGATTGCATTTGTGTACTATTTATTGTACATTTAACCCTTACAATTTTATTTGATTATGAAAATTGCCTTTAACTGCCAATTAATAATTGAACAATGCATATTACATTAAAAATATTTTTCTTTTAAATTATTTGTTCTTTTGAGTAGGTAATTATTATTGTTTTTATTGCATTTGTTGTAAGTACGAAAACAATGACACAAAAATCCTCACTGTTACAATAAGATGATTAATATATTTTAATTTTGTATCTTCTGGTAGACTATTATAAAATTAAACAGTTTCTAAGGAGAAAATGTGATGTTTTTATAGATATACTAGTAACAGGATATGAGTAATTTAATTTCACATTCTTGTTATCAAGTATGGATTTGTTTTGACATACAGTTCACTTTTTGTTTTATAATTATTGTTAATAAGTATGTTTCTAATTTTTTATGATTATGTAAGTTTCAGTTATTATATTTATAAGATAAATTATTATTCATAGACATATTCTGATTACTAAAAATAAACAGACTGAAAATTAGTGACCTATCTTTTTACTATTTACACACATAAACACACACAGCCAATGTTTATTTATTTTTTATATTAAAGATACTGCAAGTACCTTTCCTTCGCATTTAGATGGATTCTTAGAATTTTTTTTATAGAATAAGGGTGAAAAGGAGCACACAGTCCACCTGATGGTAAGTGGATGCTGTGGCCCTTAGACATCTACATTTATCCTCGATTAAGAATCAAAACGCATATGCGTTGTCACCCCTGAGGTCTAAGATGGAATCCCTTGTTTCCAGTAAAAAAGTATCTCCCGATCGCTAGGCTCACAATACGGGACACAGCAGTATTACGCTGCTATTTTACGCTGGTATTCTGTGAGATCCGACCCATTCGACATAATATAGCAGCAGCGTAGTTCTACCACTTATGAAAATTCTTTTTATTTGGACTGAACAAAAGAACATTTACTATGTACTTTTTCTCTTCCACCAAGACCCGGCATAGCCGCCAGTTTTAACGTAGACTAGCCATTTACGCATGATCATATAGTGTAGAAGTGTGTGTGCAAGCACAGTCGCATTATTTCATTTCATTTATATTCCCTCATTCTCATTGTCCAAGTACGGTAATTCGAGACACCCTGAGAGATTAGTTATAAGCATTGTCCTTAACTAGGTACGCATGTGTAATACCGCCGACTTTCTGACTCCGACATGCTACTATTTCTTGTTAGAAAAAATAACTGATTTTATTCGGTCTGGGATTCGAACCAGCGACCACACAATCAGAAATTGCGCTTACAACTGCTAGGCCAACGGGTTACTAATTACACTGGGCATTACTGTATTCCACATCCCGAAGTTTAACCAGTCATCAATTCTACCATTTACATCTGCACTTGGAAAGAGGCACTTAACGAATGGGACATCCCAGACATAATTTAGTGATGCCAGCATTTTGTGTTATGAGATTATAACATAGGGTTATAGAGTAATTTTTCAATAAGAATTTATTTTTGTAAAACTACACACATATTATGCTTAGAATATTAGTAGGTTATTCAGTTAATCTGACCATTTCTGACTATATGTTTCTCCAAAAATTGTCACAGATCACAGAATAGTTACAAAAAGCTGCATGTTTCACACCTTGGATGGTGTTCTGGTACTGTAGTAGTCTAGTAAATGTTTCATCTCATGATGGTTTTCCATACTTTGCTGGCTATGACAGCTCAATGTCGCAGTGGATTAGCAATGAGTTGCAGCGCTAAGGGCCGCGGGTTTGAATCCTGGCACAGAGCAGGTATTTTTATAACCTATGAATAATTGTTCAGGGTCTAGTCCCTTTGAAATTTATGTATGTAAAATGACCCTATGATACAGAAGAAAAACCCCAGTGTGGAGATATTGTTTTTAAGATAAAAATAAGTCATGTCCACCAGTGGGCACAATGGATTGTTTGGTCATACATAGGCTGCAGAAGAGAAGAAGTAACGATTCTGTAATCGGGAATGGAAATCACATCAAATTAAAATAATTCAATATATTTGAAATAATTTTATTAAAAAAATATATCAAAATAATATTTGTGGTTTTACATGCGCAATATAAAACATTTATATCAAGTTTACATAATATATTTTAATATAATTATATTTTATTATACTTTTTTAACTATCATTATAGTATCTAATATATAAAAATTAATGTTTGTTTATTCGTATTTTATGCATTTCCATACCATTCATGAGATTCTGGTTAGACTTGGTCAACTTATTGCTGGCACTTGAGCGAAGGTTATAGGCATAGTACAGTTAACTCATAGTAGGTGGTGCATGTATCATACTGACTAATTTATTTGAAAGTTATATATCAAAACTTCACTGAATGTATTATCAATTATCATTCCTAAAACAATATAACTCCACCAAATTTAAAACTATATTTCCACAATTATAATCATCTGTGGCAGCTACGCACCTGGTACCATCTAGTACAATATAATTTTTAGTCCTACATTAATAGCAGTCATTTATAGTAGTGTAATATTAATCACACCCATAGGTAACTGATGTCTTGACATTTAACAATTTTTATATTGAATCATCCTCAATATCCATTGAGGTTTAAGAGGTGATAATGTGATTTAAGTACCCGATTTCCCAATTGTCAATACTAAATTATAATCAAAATCAAAAATATGTAGTTTGGAGAATGAATTAAAGTCATGAATAGGTTAAACACAAATTACTGCCTTTTGCTGATAAATAAGATTACCAAGAAAGTAAACAATTTTTTTTAGTTTAGATTAATTAATAAATTATCTCTGTAAGGGTGTGACCTGACTTAAAAGTTTTGAAAATTTATTTGCCCATGGTAAAAAAGTAGATTTAGTTGCAATAACACATTCCAGCAGCATCATGCAGTCCACTTCAGCTCTGTGTCCATGAGCAGGTTCTTTTTTTAATAGCCTTCTGTATAACTCTGATAAAGCATAGCTTACTTTTTTCCTTACTTCCTTACCCTTAACATTATTCCGTTCAAAACACTTTCTTTCATCTTTCACTTTGTCACATGATATGTTAGATAGAGACCGTGTCAGTTCATCTATCTGCTGCCATTCTTCTACACTGGCATTCAGTTCTGGCCACTCACCTTCATCATCAGTCAGAATGTCTTCAATTTTTGGTGAGCTAGTTGAAACAGGTCTTACATTATTTTGTTGTGATTTTTTATACAATGTGTCATCTTTTAAAACTTTTTTAAAACCAATCAAAGAGTCTACACAAAGTAAATCTTCAGGAAATTTCGCATCTGCATCTTTATACTCAGCTGAAAGTATTTTAAAATCAAATCTATTGCCGTTATGGGCAACTAAGCACACAGGCTTTGGCAATTCTTCTAAAAATGAATTAAGAGTTTTTATTTTTGACTTGAACACTGGCTGTTGTGCCAAAGAAGACTTTGATAACCCTGTCAAACGTACAACTTCCGGGTTTATTTTTCTTTGAGGGTTAAAAAGCAGCGATAATTTATTTACTAATGGAAGAGAACCAATAGCTGTGCATTCTATATCGATTGCAGAAACGGCTACGAAAGTAAGTTCAGTTATTTTAGTTTGGTTTCTCTCTTGATGAGGCAGCCCTGTGGTTTCTATATCAAAAAACACAAACGTTGAAATTAAATCACACATTTTCTTATTTCTGAATATAAGCTTCTTCTAGCATAGTAAGTCTAGTGATTTAATGACTTTATTCCAATAAACGGGAAAGCTCTTTTTTACTTAAAGTAACTAAAATTGTACTCTAGAGCATAAAATGGTTTTATACTTAATGATAATTATTTTAATAATCACTACCTTATAATTGTGCTAATGATGATGATTTTGATCATTTTGTTTATGTAAGGTAATCATCACTCATCACCAGTCATCACACATAGGCAGTAGCTTGCTGCATATTTACTTTATCTATGAACATGTTGGTATTGGGAAATAGTTTGTGCGAAATTATGGTGTTGCCAAGCTAGAAAATATTGAATATGGAAAGATTTATTGTATTTTTTTGCTAAAGATTTTTTTATTTATTTAAGCTGTCTAAATCCAAATTTAATAGGTTTTTGTTATTTCTTTATATTTGCATACCTTAAAAAATGAAGTTTTTTATAAAAATAATAAAACTTAGGGCACGGAATTAAACAATATGAACTAAACAGAAATGGAAAATTCGAAGTCGTCTTCTTCTTCGATTTCGAAATCTCGACGTGTAGATGTAGACGGATTTGACCGCAGAGAAGTTGTTGCATACAGAATATTGGAGACAATTTGATTTGCCATTTGTTTCGTGGGTTCAAATGATATACATCCCTTTTCAAGACGTTTTGCGCTTTTAGAAGCGATAACTACATTATTTGGTATAAGTACGCGATGCGTTCGTTTATACATTTGAAAGTTGCGTGTGTCTAGTATTGAACTTATATTGTGTAAAAATAGGAAAATATTGTATAAAAGCGTAAAGTAATGAGAAAGCTATGTTTTATGGTACAATTTAGTTTCGTGTAACAAATTATTGTAAGAATCCAATAATTATTGTACATTTCCCAACACTGCACATAGGTATAGTTGCCGCCACGAGTCGTGAGCACACTTTTTATTGGTCGATATGACGTTGACTACGCTGACGCTCAACGTGATTGGTTCGTCAGCCGATTCTCGTCGTCTATTGGGTTCGCACGTATAATTCAACTACCGCACACTTGAGAGCAATTTTAGTGACAACTTTTTAATTAGTTTATTTTTGTTAATTGTAATGTTACCTCGTCGTTAATTGTTGTTTGTGTATTTCTTGTTTTTAACTGTTTTTGATATTTCTTGTTGTTATTTTTTTTTGTTATAATTTGAGCATTCGGATTTTGGGCTAACTATGCAGAGAAGAAGGAATTCGGTGTTAAATAGACAATCACGATAAATAGTCTATTCAGTGTTTTGTTACATGAAATAATTAGGTATTGCGAAAAAAATGATAAAAAAGTCAGCAAAAATATTCAATTATGCATTGAAATAACAACAGTACCCAATAATTTTCAGTCATCATTACTCATACCATGAAGGTTAGAGAACAGGAGAATGATCACTACGTACTAAAGCATAGCTCGCCTGTCCTTGAAAATTGTAGAGTAGTAACTGCGAAGTTAGCGGTTTATGAGTACAATTATATGAAGTTAGTTGAATAATGTACAAATTTTCATTTTATTTTTAATGAGAAAATTTTCATGCTCCGTAATTTTGTAATTTTTGACAAAAAGAAACATTAAAAAATGGAGAAATATTTTATTGTGCATGGATGGGCAAGTGGTTTAGCATCTGATCGGAAAAATAGACTCAAAATGACTTTTATTGACCGAACCTCGAGCGAGCGCAGCGCCTCACTTATGGTGTCCATATTTCTGGACACTATTTTCTACGGTGATCGTTCTCCCGTTCTCTAACCTTCATGACTGATACCATAACTTACATGCTCATACCCATTTATTTAACTGGTGGCTTTACGGCTTTGGGTTCTAGCCCTTGGAGCTTATTATTTCTTTCGGAATCTTCATTTTTATATATTTCTTCTTCACAATATGCTGATGCGTCACATTGCAAAGTTTTTGGGAGATTTTGACGACAGCTCAACCCAGCGGACAGTTGATGACGACAACGCCTCAAGTTAATAAGGCCTTCAAGCGATCAAAATAACTTGAGGTTAATATCAACATCAAAACGCTTGTTTCGTTGCTTTCTCTAATAGTTCACACGCGCAGACACTTAATTCACAAAATCGCATCACTTTTGTTAATCAAAATCTACTTCAAACCATTATTCAAGCGACAATCCGACGTTGGCCAAGTTCCCGCCAAAACTCTACTCATACACACTCAGCATCAGCACAGCGTCAAAGAGTATAGTAAGTACTAAGTAATAACCACAGACTAACTAGTGGATTCTACCGAATGTAATAACCAAAGGGTTTAGTAACTGTCCTTCTTAGGCTCACTGAAGTTAGCCCCCAAAAATGTTTATTTTTCAAATTTCGTTATCAAATATCGTTAGTTCGTGGTTTGTTCTTGATTGTTCTCTATCAATAATTGTTTGTTCGTCAATAATTTATCTATAAAAAATTAATAAAAAATCTGCCTGCACATATGTTTTTTTTTTTGTTTCTTAAATAATATTGTTTGTGGTTCCTATAAACATTGTAAAGTCTTACGGTACAACGCGAAAAATGTATTATATTTTATATTTCAATTTATGGTAAATAACGCAGCAATTCATTTAATAATAGTTTCATATTAAAAAAAATTGAAGCTATATAATCACCAAATTGAGCTTTTGCAAATTCATTCATTGCAAAATAAACAAAACGCGCGTTATGTCAATTCGTTCTAAAAGAAACGTGGCAATGGCAGCCAGAGATGCGTCACCTTTTGTGGGCTGGTTCTCATGCACCGAATAAAAATAAAGTTCTTATATAATATTGAAAATAAAGTTTTATCTTTTGAATAAGTACGTACTTATTCGGTGTCATTATCACTTCTTATCTTTATATGTGTTTTAAATTAATGCTTTTTGTTGTTAAATGAATAATGTACTTTATAACAATAGATCATTTATCTTTTACAGCGATATTTTACATAACTTTTTAATAATAGTTAATAAATATATATTATATCAATAATTATAAATAAATAATAAAAAAATCATTATAAACAAAGAAAATACTACACATAAAATGTGCCTATATTGAAAGTTTGTAACCCCTGGTTAAACGACCGAAAGGTTATTGTCCGTTTTTCTCAATCGATTTGGCACATACTATAGGTTCCTATACAGAAAAAGGAAATATTATCAGAGTGAGACAGACTGAGGTGAGATCACAGAGTATCTTTGAGATGGAGCGGAAATCAGCCGTAACTTCACGAACTAATAAGAAGCGTAACTTAGTGCGCAATATAGGTATACATTGAAATCTTTGGTTAAAAGTTATAACTCTTAATCTAACCCATTAAAAACATAAAAACTTTATTAATAACCAAAAGTGTACTGCAATGTTCGATAAAAGTTTTATGAAAGTAAACACTTAAGCTGAACGCACATTTATCTGCACCGTATGCGCAGCATTTTCGAATGGCCTCACATATTTACACGTACGCGCCGTACGCAATTCACAATTTTGTATTGCCAACAAGCCAACAACTTTTGCAGTTTTTTCCAACCACTGGTGTGAAACGGTACAGTGGCATTGATCGCTCGTATCGCTATGGAAAATAATAAATATAATAGTAATAGTCTACTTAATGGCAGAAGAAGAAGAAAATAAAATTCCAGGAAAAAGAAGATTCTGTATTCATAACATCAATTTAAAAAGGCAACTGTATAGAAAAAAATATAGTTATTTAAAGACTTATTAGATGATAATGAACGATTTTTCAGATATTTGCATTTAACATACAAGAAATTTCAAGAATTGCTACTGTTTGCCCAAGATCCTGTTCCTGGATGCGGCAGGAGCTCTTGGGTGATGTATATAATAAATTGATGTCGTCGAATTCCCAAAATAAAAATCTTGACTTTAATTGTATTAAATGCATATAATTCAAGAAGTAAAGGATGAAAACAAGATTTCTATATTGAAAGACAATTACAAATGTATATAAAGGGTGAACTACTGTCTTAAGTTAAACTATGCTATCGTGTCTTGAAGAAGTCTAGAACCGTTATATATTTAATTCGAATTTTTTGATTGGCCCGGGCTATTTGTCATTGTTGCGTTTCGATTTACGATAAAACGCAACATGCTCCCCGGCGTTGAAGTGGTCTAGTCCGCTTCAATTGGTAATGTGACGAGGCGATTATAGGCCCTAAAACATGCCCTTTCTTGGTCTTGACTTCAGCTACTCTGGCAACACCATCCTTTCCCGGAATGAGTTTAGTGACGCGCCCCAGAAGCCATAACAGTGGAGGAAGATTGTTTTCCTTCACCAAAACCATTTGTCCTATAGTCAGGTCCCCGCAAGAGATGCGCCATTTCTTCTTTTGCTGTAGGAGATGAATATAATCATTAACAAAACGCTTCCAAAAATGTTGTTTTAGCTTCTCCACTCGCGCAAATCTAGATAGTCAGTGGATATGCCTGTCTTCGATTTCTGGATACGGAACTGAGGTAGTTGTCCGTCCAATAAGAAAATGGGAAGGAGTTAAATATGTTAGATCAGTGGGATCGGATGATAAGGGTGTAAGAGGTCTGGAATTTAGGACAGCTTCAATCTGAGTCAGACAAGTTGAAAGCTCTTCAAATGTGAAGTGAGTGAGGCTCATAATGCGTCTCAGATGATGTTTGACGGACTTTACGGCAGCTTCCCACAATCCGCCAAAATGAAAAATAGGCTGGGATAAATTTAAATTCTATACCTTGTTCTGCGGTGTCTGAAGTTATGTGATCTGACGTGTGCCTAACAAAGGAAGAGAGTTAATTGCAGGCACCTACGAAGTTGGTACCGATATCTGAATAAATGCGCTGCGGCTTTCCTCGTCGAGCCACAAACCGACTTAAGGCTGCGAGATATGCCTCCTTCGTGAGATCCGTGACGAGTTCTAAGTGGACAGCCTTCACTGCTAGACAAACAACGATACAAATGTAAGATTTTATTAAGGTACTGCCTCTACCTTTACGATTCACTATCAGCACAGGCCCGCAATAATCTACTCCGGTACTCAAAAAGGGGAATCCTAAGTGAGTCCTATCGGTAGGTAAGTCAGTCATAGCAGGCTGCACGAAAGTTGTTTTAAATCTATTACAACGTATTCAACCATGAACAATAGCCTTCGCTAGATTTCTACCGCCTAAGGGCCAGTAAGTTTGCCTGATGTCCGCCAATAACAGTTGAGGACCTGCGTGCATTAAGCATTTGTGTTTCATTTCAAATATGATTTTGGTTATACCCATATCATTATATGGGACTTTGCCGCCTTTGTTATTAGACCCCTAAAATGATGCTTGCTACATATTATAATAGGGTGCTTAATATCGTAAGTGTAGCTCGAATTGCTAAGACGACCTCCCACACGTACGAGTATAACACTGCTATTATCCATGAAAGGTGAGAGGGATAATAGTCTATTTTTCTTTGGTAGGGAATTACCCGACTTCAGAATAGCATATATTCTTTAGGAAACATTTCCATTTGAGCTATACGTATTAGTATTGATTTCGAAGAATTTAATTCTGAAAATGAAAAATAATTGGTGTTATGAATATTACTTATTCTACAATTGTTAATGAACCATTGTATATGAGCTATTATAATTAATTTTGTGAAATTGGATGATTTATTGATTATGTTTGAAATGACATTGTCTGTTTGCGTATTTATGTCTGTATGTAAGGATATTTCTGGAAGTTGATTTGTTTGAATGGAGGGAATTTTTGGAAACTTGATTGGGTCAGAAAATCGGGCGCGGACCACCACAAAGAGGAAATCCTGAGGACATCAGCCTTCATCCCGCGCGAAACTAGGTCCGCTGGATTATCTTTGGACGGTACGTAGTTCCATTTATAGCCAGTTGTACTATCTTGTATCTCACATATCCTGTTCCGAACAAAATGCTTTAGTCGACTCGGAGAAGTTGATAGCCATCTATTGTCAAATCTGACTAGAAATAGCAACAATGTATAGGTATAGTAAGTGACTCCAGTACCTTTCTAAAGAGTCTCGTACCTAACAAAGCACCACAAAGCTCCAAACGTGGTACTGTGGTTGGTTTGAGAGGAGCCACCTTATTTTTAGATGTCAAAAGGCGAACGCACACAGATCCATCTTGTCCGATTGATCTGATGTAGACACACGCTCCATATGCGCTCTCTGAAGCATCTGAGAATACGTGGACTTCCTTTTAGTAGGGGTTGTAATATGGCATATCCGACGAGGTATTTCAAGGGAGTTTAAAGAAGAAATTGATTGCATGGCATCTTTAAACTGTTCTTTTATGTCCGTACCAACTTCTTCGTCCCAGTTACTTTTATTAATCCATAATTGTTGAAGCAATATTTTAACAAGTAATATGCAAGGTCCTACTAACCCCAATGGATCAAACACTTGGCTAATAAGAGACAAGATGCTGCGTTTAGTGATTCTTATATTGCTGTTTATCGCCAATATAAACCTAAAGTTTTGCTCAACGAGTGATCAAGATTTAGTCTTCTCTGAGTCGCCTTTAATGGAAGAAATTGATTCCGAAATTTCACCGAAATTTGACTGCCATTTACGTAGATTAAACTTCGCAGATTCTAAGGTTTAAAAAAAACCCCCCCCTAATGACACCTCTGCAAGTCTTTGTTACGGATTCTACAGATGAGCCACTGTACAAAAAATCATCAACGTAAAAATTATGCTTGATAGCATTTTGAACATTGATATCTGGGTATTGATCAGCGAGGGAAGTTAAGCATTTTGTGGCTAAATAAGGCCCCGATGCAGTCCCATATGTAATTGTATTAAGAGTATACGTCTTTAGTGGTTCTGAGGCGTCAAACCTAAAGACGATTTGCTGGAGTGAGCGTTGAGAAGGCTCGACTAAGACAGCACGATACATTTTCTCTATATCAGCTGTAACAACATATTTATGCTCTCTAAAGCGAAGCAAGATGGACATAAGATCATCTTGTACGGTTAGGCCTACCATTTGGATAGAGTTGAAAGATTTAGCCGAGGTGCTCGAAGCCGAAGCGTCGAAGACTACGCGTAATTTCGTAGTTGTGCTTAACTCGCGTACGACACCATGATGAGGTAAGAAATAAGAAGGTTGTGTGAACACTGTTTTTATTTTGTTTTCAGTCATATGACCCAACTCAATGTACTCTTTCATGAATTCTAAATATTGTTCTTTAAAATTAAAATCCTTCTCAAGTCTGCGTTCCAAGCACAAAAAACGGTTTTTTGCCATAGTGTACGAGTCACCGTAATTTACCATAGTGTACGAGTACACAGTAATTGGGTGAATCTCTCAACGGTATTTTTACAATAAATTGACCGTTTTTGCATCTTCTTGTATTTTCCTCAAAGCTCTGCTCACATAGTCGCTCTTCGGAAGACATGTGATACTTCGCAGGTACAGAATCCAGTTCCCAGAAGCGAGTAAGAAGAGAGTCATCTGTTTGAGTGTGAGTAAAATGATAGATAGATGTTGCCTGAGTAGGCTGAGGAATACAGCTAGATATGATCCAACCAAGTTTTGATTCATGTAGCCTTGGCTGGTTATTTCCTAAGCTAATATGGGTGGAACCTAAAATATCCCAGAAGACCTCTGCTCCAACTACGATGTCAATTGCGGAAGGAACGTTGTAGGAAGCATCCGCTAAATGTATTCCTTTCGGTATATGAATATTATGTATATAACATGATGGTAACGACTGAGAGATCTCTGGTAAAACATAACAATTTATGTTGGTCGTAAAGCTACCGCAGTACGATTGGATAGTAAGATCACATGACTCTGACGTACTAGAAGACTGGTTATTAATACCTGAGACTGTAGTTTGTTGCACGTCTTACCAGACTCAGCTTTCCACACAAGCTCTGCGTTATAAAGTTCGCAGTGCTGCCATTGTCAAGAAGCAAACGAGCCGTGTGTAGGTGACCATGAATATCCTTCACCTTCACTAGTGCTGTGGATAGCAAGACATGGCCTCGATTAGTATTTATGTTTGCTAAAACAATGTCTGTGGAAAGGGCAACACTGTTCTCAAAGGCAGAAGATAATACATTTTCTGCGTCAGGTTCCTTATGTAGCAAGGTATTATGCTTAATATTGCAATACTTACAATGAGATAAACGGCAACCTTTTTGGGAATGACCTGGGCGCAAACAGTTAAGGCATACATGAGCAGCTGTAGCTTGTTTTATACGTGAATCAACGCTTAAGCTTCTAAAAGAGGGACATAAGTATATATAATGTTTGTCACTACACATGGGACAGCTAATCTCATTCATTGCATTTTTACTGTTTGTGTGATCTGTAGTGGTAATTGTTTACTAGCTTAACTAGTTGACCTATGTAGTTGACCTGTTGTCCTGCTGATACACTAGAAGGGTTGTTGGTAAATAAAACGATCCGCAACAGTGTATGATCTAATTTGGTCTATATATTTTTACTATATTTTCAGTGCCTTTTATAATAAAAATTGACATAACAACGACAACGTCATTTCTCAAAAAAAAAGATCTAATCTTTTTTAAAATTCAAAAATATGTTTTCTTCATAAATTTGGAATATACTGGCGTATAAGTATATATATCATAAATGTTCGCGACGGCCTAACAACTTTAAGAAACAAAGTTATAAAGAATATTGTTTTTGTATTAATAATGAAATTACTGACAAAACGGTGAAAACGAGTATTAATATAGTTATTTAGCATGTTTATAACTCTTAGTATGTTTGTATAGAGTGTCGTTTTGATAACAAGTAATATAAACAACTTTTATTATATACCAAAAAATCGACCAATCACAGCGCGTCTTATCGTAGAACTCTCTAGAAGTTTTTTAATTAACTGCGTAATAGTTCATACCAAAAATAATGAAAATAATTTTATGTTCTAAAAGAGTTGTAAATATGATATTGAATTAGCATATGGCTTATAGATTAAAGAAGTGTAGGAATATTTTGTATAATTAAACGCATTTGATAGTTATATAAAAATTAAAGAATTAATGTACCCAAATATTATGAAAATTTGGGACATTTCGTTTAATAACTTTTTACAATGTTAATGTTTTGCGTAACCTTTATGATATACTAATAAAGTACCAGACTACCGATTTAATGATGTATAGCATGTTAGTGTAGCAATTAGTTTTGTATAGAAAATATTGCAATTTATGCCATTTGTATAGTGAAAAGTTTATGCAATAAAGAGGCAAAACGGAAAATGGCAAGCGGCTCACTGTAAAGTATTGCTAAAGTCTACCTTAGGGGCTCGGGATCCAGTACCAGTAGTAGTGTGAAGAACTACCAGTGACAAGTGAAGTGAAGTGAGTAGTATCCGGTGGTAGCTGAAGTGACTAGTAGCAGTATATAGTGAATAGTGAAAGTACCAAGCAGATTACCGTACGAAGAAATTATCTGTAGTGTCGAGGACTGTTTATTTAAAAACAATATGCGGAAAGAAGATTTGGAGGCGATACGTCAAGACATTTCGTCTATGTTACGTCGATGTTCAGTGCCTAAACCGAATCTTCCCAGAGACGAATTTATAGCGTTAAAGAACCTACGCAATAAACCAGAACTTACGATTCTCCGCGCAGATAAGGGAAACGCCACGGTGGTCATGGATACGTCAGATTATAATTCAAAAGGATGGAAGGATGTAAGTACTTATAAAAAGGTTAAAAACGACCCAACAAACAGCACACTAAAAACAACTAGTGACCTCATAAAGAAACACTCCGAAAAATTAAATCTGGACGTAAAATGGATAATACCTACGTGCGCCAAATCACCAAAGTTGTATGGGTTACCAAAAATACACAAGCCCAATGCTCCATTACGCCCCATAGTGAGCCAAATCGATTCACCAACTTACAGATTAGCTCAACACTTAGCGAAAATACTCTCACCGCTCAGGGGACATACAAGAGCACACATAAAGGATTCCTACCATTTTGTCAGCGAGATTAAAGACCTACGTCTGGCAGACAATGAAACTATGGTCAGTTTTGATGTGCAGTCATTGTTTACATGCTTACCTGTTGAAGACTGCATCTCAATTGTAACTAGAAGGCTGGAAGAAAACAACATGCCCGTAGAATATGCAGTATTACTCAGACACTGCCTTACATCTGGCTACCTATTGTGGAAGGAGGAGTTCTACAAGCAAGTAGATGGTGTGGCGAGGGGCTCACCTGTATCTCCCATTGTCGCCGACATATTCATGGAAGACTTTGAGGAGAAAGCCCTGCTTACTTCTCCCATAAATCCAAGATTCTACAAGCGGTACGTAGACGACACTTTCACAATTCTACCTTTAGATAAAGTAACTGCATTTTTAGACCATCTTAACTCTATAAATACTAAAATTCAGTTCACAATGGAGTTAGAGGCAAACAATTCCTTAGCTTTTCTAGATGTGTTAGTAATTCGGAATCCTGATAACACCTTGAGCCATACTGTGTATAGAAAAAAAGACCCATACAGATAGATATTTAAACGGTGATTCTCACCACCATCCTTCACAGTTAGCTACCGTGGGTAAATCTTTGTTTCAGAGAGCACGAGGGATCTGTGACAGTAAACACCTGGCTGCCGAGCTCCAACATGTCAAGCAAGTTTTGCATGACAACAAGCTTCGGGTCCCACGCCTGCGTCACAGAGAACGAGTGAAGCCGGCCACAGTCGAGCGTGTACCTGCTGTACTGCCATATGTTAGAGGAGTCACTGACAATATTGGCTACATCTTGAAGCGCGCTTCCATCAAAACATACTTCAAGCCGCCGAAGAAGATTGGTCAGTTTTTACCATCAGTCAAGTGTAACGTCCCTCTGCAAGATGCAGGAGTGTACAAGCTTGATTGTGAATGTGGTCTCTCCTACATAGGACAAACTAAAAGATCAATTAAAACCCGCGTCAAAGAACATATAGCTGATGTGAAGAATCGACGCTCCGGGAAGTCTGCAGTCTGTGAACATGTACAGGATCGCCCCCGTCACTACATCAGATTTGATAGACCACAAATCCTCGCTAAAGAACACCGATTCCTTCCAAGGATGATTCGCGAGGCTATTGAAATCAAAAAACATCCTAATTTCAATAGAGAAGATGGCTGGGTGCTACCATCTGCTTGGGATCCTATAATAAATAAAATTAAATCCCAACCCAAGCATACAACTGCAAGACTCCATGATACCATAAGTTCATACTGTGTAGATCGGAACAAAAGTTAAATCTTAATCTATGGTAACCGCGGTTAACTATGACAGCTGGACGTTGAACATCTCAGTCCTTCCCGTGACCATGGGTGCTGTAAAGCTCTCGAAACGTCGGGTAAAAAAGTTAAATATACGCGATAAATTCCGTAAAAATTAGTATTGTTTCAATGAATAGTGAAAGTGTTAGCTAGGCGAAAAAGGTCGTAACCGACATCGCAGTTACACATAGTGAAAGTGTTAGCTATCCGAAAAAGGTCGTAACTGATATTCGCAGTTACATATAGTGATAGTGTTAGCTAGCCTAAAACGGTCGTAACTGATATTCGCAGTTACATATAGTGAAAGTGGTAACTGATATCCGCAGTTACACAAATGATAAAATCAGCTAGTTTAGTTGATAATAGCTGCTAGTCAGTAGTGTTAGAAAACCAGCTACTACCAATAGATATTTGATACCACCGTACAATTTAAAGAAATCTTTTGAAATATATAGTGACCAACCAATAGTGAACAACCATAGTTTAATAACCGTGATAAATAGTTATAAAATTTCGCGATTAATCAATAAGTCGAACCGCTTGCCACTACCTTGCTATTTGTATTATTAATCATGCATTTTGATTTAACCACAGTCCACAATATTTCAGCGGCACCCACAAAGACGGCGGTGAAAGTACCCACCGGAACCTATAGGTGTAGGACGTGAGCGACTCGCGAAGTATCTTCGACAACATTTACTCCGGAGAGTTTCGCCCGTCCGGCACATTCGTTGGTCCTTCGAGCCGGATATATCCGTTTGTATTTCGGAACCGGGTAAAATAGTCACCACCGTATTAAAACCGCAGAATTTTTCAGATTCAAGATGCCGATCACCCGTTCGCAAGAAAGGGAAGCCAAGGCGTGGACCGTCGGTCTGGAAGGAGGTTCGTCGGCCAGTAACGCCGCCGTCCACCACCAGATGCCACCACGCTCACGTCAACGGTAGAGGGCGCTGAGGCACCATGCTGCCCCCCCCCCGAGGGGGGATACCCCTGCCCGCGCTGTCCACTACGGCCCGCACAACGAAGCAGAGAGAACATATAGAAGGCAACGATGACTTTAGCCGTGCATCATCGCCACCAGCCCGGGAAGACACCCACACCGAAGAGCCACCGCGGGGCCACACCGATTGCAGTACGAAGTCAAAAAAGACTGTTCGGCCCAATAGAAGAATTTTGAAGGCTCGTGAAGAAGTATTGAAGATCAAACTAGAACTTGCGCAGATCTCCTTACAGATGGCTGAAGAAGAAGACGAATCAGACGACTATGATGAAGATGGTCACTCCAAAAGTGAGTACGTTCGATCTTGGCTCGAAAACTCTGTAGCCAAACAAAAGTCAAATCAAGGCGCAATCACCGGAGGGAAGGCACCATTTAATAAAACCGTCACAAAGCCGACCCCGGACGTTGTCGACCTCAGTGAGCCCCAAAAGGAGCTCACGAATCAGGATTCCTATCCAGAAGATGCACAAAAGGATCCCATGCCACAGAAGCTCAGCCAGGAACCCACCGTTGATGAAGACAGGGGGCTCCTACCTATTGTATCAGAGCTCACAAACCAGGATTCCTATCCAGAAGATGTACAAAAGGATCCCAATCCAAAGAAACCTAGCCAGGAACCTGTCATAAGTGAAGACAGGGGGCTCCGTCCATTTATATCGGAGCTCACATCCGCTATAGCCGCGCTCGCTGACAAATCAAAGTTAGAAAGTGCGCCACTATCGTCGCATACTTTCGCAGCGTCGAAAGCTATAATGACACTGCCAAGCTTTAGCGGAGCACATACCGAGTGGCTTTCATTCCGTGCCATTTACGAAACAACCCGAGGCTACTTCAATGACATTGAAAACACTGCTAGACTAAGACGAAGTCTACAAGTAAGAGCCTTGGAAACAGTCAGTTTAGAACTCATCGGGCATGCTAAGCCAGATGAAATTATGCGAGAACTGGAGCTACAATTTGGGCGTCCAGATTCAATCGCGCAAGCAGAAACCGAGAAATTACGAGGATTAGCACGTTGTACAGAAGCGCCCAGAGACATCTGCACATTCGCGAGCAAAGTGAGGGGAAGCGTCGTCACTCTTCGAGCCCTAAAGCGAGATCATTACCTCGTCAACGCAGAGCTGCTACGACACCTCACCGACAAACTGCCAAACTCTATACGTGCCCAGTGGTATAGAATCTACACTGAAAAATATGACTCTAGACCAGACCTCGGCTGCTTCAGCGATTTTATTACCGAGCAAGCTCGCTTCTGCAGTGCATTTGCGCCTCCAGAAATTATAAACGAAGCACAAAGCAATCGTTCAGTACATAGAGCACACGCGGCTACTACTAAGCCGTCTCCGAAATGCAGAGTGTGCGAAAAGGAGGGTCACTACGGATCCGAATGTAAAAAGTTTAAGGAAGCAGATATCAACAAAAGATGGGAACTCGCAAAGCAAAATAACTTATGTTTCCGCTGTTTACGTTATAGAAATCAGACACACAAATGCAAAACCAATAAGTGTGGAATAGAAGGATGCACCGCGACACGCAATCGACTTCTCCATTATAATACAAAGGAGAAGACTGAGGTCAAACAAAAAGAACCTCAAGAAACTGTTGCTAACTCATTCGGTGTGTCAAAGCATCAAGCCTATTTAAAAATAATTCCAGTGCGAGTAATTGGACCGGCGGGAGCTGTAAACACACACGCCCTGCTGGATGATGGGTCAACAGTTTCACTAATGGATGAAGAGATCGCCAAACAAATTGGAGCTACAGGGCGGTTGGACCCGTTTAAGATCACCGCTATCGGGAACACTACCCTCGATTCACCGGAATCCCGAAGAATCAAAGTATCGCTGAAGAGTCTCCACAGCAAAAGGGTGCCATTCAGAGCACGCACGGTCGCAAGCCTAAACTTGGGGCCACAGACTGTGCGTGCAGTGGACATAGCCAAGTGCAACCACTTGAAAGACCTAAAGGAGCAGCTAGTATATGACTCCGGCAACCCAAGGATCCTAATAGGACAGGACAATTGGAGACTTCTGATAGCCACTCAAATTCGAAGAGGTCCGCCGCACCAACCAATCGCCTCGCTCACAGAATTAGGATGGGTGCTACACGGGGCACACACTAAAGCCCCGTATCAGCGCGTCCACGCGGCCAATGAGCTGCACAAGAGCGAGGGGACTATAGATGACCAACTCCGCGAATATTTCGCGATGGAATCTCTCATTATCAATCCGAGAAGACCAGACTCCGATCTAGAGAAGAAAGCTGAAGATATACTAAATAGCAGCACCCGTCAGTTACAAGACGGGCACATAGAAACAGCGCTTCTCTGGAAGAAAAAGGATATCGAGATGCCCGGTAATTATGAAACAGCAATAAAACGGCTCGTTTCCATTGAAAGAAAATTAGATCGAGACGAAGATCTAAAAAGGAAATATGATGAACAAATGAATTCCCTAGTACAAAAGGGATACGCTGAGATAGCACTGAAAACTAGCACACCGGGAAGAACATGGTACCTACCCCATTTCGACGTCCATAACCCAATGAAGCCAGAGAAGTTTCGAATAGTACACGATGCCGCAGCCAAAACAAAGGGGGTGTCATTGAACGACTTCCTGCTCACGGGTCCAGACCTACTGCAATCACTACCAGGGGTCATGATGCGTTTTCGCCGCCATAAAATCGCTGTCTCCGCGGACATAGCCGAAATGTTCATGCAGGTCAAAGTTAGACGCGAAGACAGAGATGCCTTAAGATATTTCTGGAGAGGGGATCGACGTAATGAAGCTCCACAAGAATATAGAATGACGTCGATCATTTTCGGTGCAGCCAGTTCACCCTGCACAGCCATATTCGCGAAGAACTGGAACGATAAAAAACACAAAGACAAGTATCCAGAAGCTGTAGAAGCTATCATTCAAAACCACTATATGGATGACTACCTCGACAGTTTCCAGTCTCTGGAAGAGGCAATGCGAATATCGAAGGAAGTGCGCGACATACACAAAAACGCGCACTTCACCTTAAGAAAATGGGTTTCCAACGCACCAGAAGTTGTAAAAGAATTAGAACCTGACCATGAAGCATCTGAGTCAGTCGATCTGGGAAACAAAGGAACCGAGGAAAAGATACTCGGATTAATAATTAATCTGGAAACCGGGTACCGATCAGCTGAGCTTCAACCTAAAGCTCGCCCGACTTTCAATCAATTTGCTGCATGAAACACCAACCAAGAGAGAACGTCTCATACGGTGCGTGAAGACGGCACTATACACCGTCCTTCATGAGAGACATCCGGATGAGGAAGTATTAGCCACGCTGCTCTGCGAGGTGGAGTACACAGTAAATAGCAGACCATGGACTCACATCTCTGTAGACAGCGACGGCGACGAAGCCATCACTCCAAATCACTTCCTTTTAGGAGGATCTGCGAGACTGCCGACACCTGGAGTATTTGATGAAAAGGATATGAATAGCAAAAGACACTGGCGACGCTCCCAGATACTCGCTGACATGTTCTGGCAACGTTGGGTCCGAGAGTATTTACCGGAACTTCAAAACCGGCGGGAGGCCCATGGGCGAGGTCCCAATCTCCAGGTGGGCGATCTAGTCCTCATAGCTGACGGCCAGTTACCTCGTAACACCTGGCCACGAGGGGAGGGTGGAAGCTGTTTACCCCGGTGCGGACGGACAGATCCGCACTGTGGAGGTACGCACAGCAAACGGCGTAATCAAGAGGCCAACCAGGAAACTCGTGCCGCTGCCGAAGTAGAAGCAACGTCGCTCACCGAAATGGATGCAGCGCCGCTGTGAGAAAATCGTCGCGACGCTGCACGGCGGGAGAGATGTTCGCGACGGCCTAACAACTTTAAGAAACAAAGTTATAAAGAATATTGTTTTTGTATTAATAATGAAATTACTGACAAAACGGTGAAAACGAGTATTAATATAGTTATTTAGCATGTTTATAACTCTTAGTATGTTTGTATAGAATGTCGTTTTGATAACAAGTAATATAAACAACTTTTATTATATACCAAAAAATCGACCAATCACAGCGCGTCTTATCGTAGATCTCTCTAGAAGTTTTTTAATTAACTGCGTAATAGTTCGTACCAAAAATAATGAAAATAATTTTATGTTCTAAAAGAGTTGTAAATATGATATTGAATTAGCATATGGCTTATAGATTAAAGAAGTGTAGGAATATTTTGTATAATTAAACGCATTTGATAGTTATATAAAAATTAAAGAATTAATGTACCCAAATATTATGAAAATTTGGGACATTTCGTTTAATAACTTTTTACAATGTTAATGTTTTGCGTAACCTTTATGATATACTAATAAAGTACCAGACTACCGATTTAATGATGTATAGCATGTTAGTGTAGCAATTAGTTTTGTATAGAAAATATTGCAATTTATGCCATTTGTATAGTGAAAAGTTTATGCAATAAAGAGGCAAAACGGAAAATGGCAAGCTGCTCACTGTAAAGTATTGCTAAAGTCTACCTTAGGGGCTCGGGACCCAGTACCAGTAGTAGTGTGAAGAACTACCAGTGACAAGTGAAGTGAAGTGAGTGGTATCCGGTGGTAGCTGAAGTGACTAGTAGCAGTATATAGTGAATAGTGAAAGTGTTAGCTAGGCGAAAAAGGTCGTAACCGACATCGCTGTTACACATAGTGAAAGTGTTAGCTAGCCTAAAAAGGTCGTAACTGATATTCGCAGTTACACATAGTGAAAGTGTTAGCTAGCCTAAAAAGGTCGTAACTGATATTCGCAGTTACATATAGTGAAAGTGGTAACTGATATCCGCAGTTACACAAGTGATAAAATCAGCTAGTTTAGTTGATAATAGCTGCTAGTCAGTAGTGTTAGAAAACCAGCTACTACCAATAGATATTTGATACCACCGTACAATTTAAAGAAATCTTTTGAAATATATAGTGACCAACCAATAGTGAACAACCGCCCAACCAATAGTAATTCCCGACGTTTCGGGCGCTTTCCAGCACCCATGGTCACGGGGGACTGAGATGACTGACGTCCCGATGTCATTGTTAAACCCGGAGTACCTTTATTTTATTTATTTATTAGGAAGCCAACATGATATTGTACAATGAAAAAATGTTTACAAATTTTATAGATTAATCTGAAGTTTAGTACATATCATACTTATAGGCTAACTTAACATGTTAAAGTAAAATAATAAGTAACGCATTATTATTATTGAAAAAGGAAGAAAGGATAATAAAATAACCTATTGTAATACATCAAACAAGGAAAAAAAACTCTTTTTTTTTCTACAATAACTCATGAGGTTATCTTAATTTTGTTATAAAAATGTTTTTTAATTTTATTTTTAAAAGTGGTATAAGAATCGTTGAATATGTCAAGATCGACTAATTTAGAAATTACATTATAAGTTTTTAAGGTTCTATTAATTGGAGCTGATAGTCCGACATTTGTTCTACAATACCTAGTTTTGAATAAACTAACTATAATTTCTTATTCTAGAATTAGGTCTAGGAATAACATATGATATTTTACCTAAAAGATTATTCGAGCTAATTTTATTGTTAACGATTTTGTGTAACAAGCACATTATGTCCATAAGCGCTCTTCTATCATTTAATGAAATCACATTACAATTATCTAGTCTTTCAATGTAAGTTAATTGCCTGTGTATTTTGTTATTATTGAAATAAAGGTACTTAAGGAATTTCTTTTGCACTCGTTCTATCTTATTTATATGTGTTTGATAATGTGGATTCCAGACAGAAGAACAATATTCAAGATTACTAAGAATAAATGAGTTAAAAAGAATTACTTTGGATTTTTTATTTTTAAAAGTTTTAGTTACCCGTTTAATTAATCCTAAAAATTTCAATGATTTTTTATAACTTCATCCATATGCGTAGTGAAACTTAATTTGCAGTCAATTAAAATACCTAAGTCACGAATTTGTCTTTTTTATGACAAAATCATTAATTTTATATTCATTAAAAATTGGATGGATTTTTTTATTAAAAGATATTTGGTAACATTTTTCATGATTAAGGATTACATTATTAAGCTCGCACCAGGAGACCAGCCTATCAATATCATTTTGTAGTAAGTTTCCATCATTAACGGTTTTTATTTCTTTAAACAATTTTAAATCATCTGCAAAGAGTACATCACTATTCAGGAAACAATTTACTACATCATTTATAAAAATATTGAACAGAGTTGGCCCCAAGTGTGAGCCCTGTGGCACACCTGAATATGCTATAAATGCCTCAGATTGAAATCCATTTATTACAACCTTTAGCTTTCGGTTGTGTAAGTAAGAAAACACCCATTTTAAAAAGGAGCTGTGGAATCCATAACATTCAAGCTTTTTTATGTATATATAGTATGGAATGATTCACGACGTCAAACGCTTTGGAGAAGTCTGTATAAATTGCATCAACTTGAAGGTTTTTGTCCACAGACACACATAAATTATTTATTTATTTATTTCACAATTTATGTACACACAAGTTAGGGAGAGGACACATCATAATAAAAAGTTTGTACAAAGGCTCTACTTATCTCACAATGAAATTTCTTCCAGTAGGCCAGTTTCAAACACATATGATTACTAAATGATTATAAGGTGTGCACTTTGTTATTTTACTACACATATGGGTGGAAGATAAATATATACGTCAACTCAAATACTTATATATATATATACATAATATATATATATATATATATATATATATATATATATATATATATATATATATATATATATATATATATATATATATATATATATATATGTATATATGTATATATATATACATATATATAAACATATATACAGACACACATACATACATATATGTACATGCACATATTTGTAACAGTATAGTACATATCACAGATTTGAGACTTACACAGAAGACAGCGATAAATAATGTTCTTTCACTCGTTTTTTGAATAATGTCAGTGTTTTGATTTCTCGAATATCAGTAGGAAGCGAATTCCAGAGTCTTACTGCTTGTACGGAGAATGAACGGGAATATGAATGAGTATTAAAGGATGGGAATTTTAAGAGAGTTTTAAGGTGAGATCTACAAACTGTATCTGGGGATTTAAGAAAGGTAAATCGATTTCGGAGGTATGTAGGGAAGTTTGGGCTGTGTAGGATGTTAAAAAGGAGACAAAGGATACGAGTGTTCCTGCGAAATCGGATCGGGAGCCACTTGAGTTGCTTTCTATATTCAGAGACGTGGTCAAACTTCTTGAGTCCGAAAATATACCGAATGCAAAGGTTTTGTAATCGCTCAAGTTTGTTTAATTGCTCCTCTGTGGCATCCAAAAAACAGACATCAGCGTAATCTAAGATAGGCAAAATAAGGGTTTGAACAAGAGTGATTTTCGTTGATAAGGGTAAAAAACTTTGAAGACGTTTTAATGAGTGGAAAGCATAATAAACTTTTCTACCTAAGTCCATTATGTGAGGACCCCATGATAACCTATTGTCAATAATTAAGCCCAAATTCTTCACAGATTCAGTATAAGTAATTGATGTGCCATTGATAATCACATCTGGCAGGGTGCATTTATCAATTAAGCTACTAGTATATCTGCTACTTACTATTATTGCTTGAGACTTACTTGGATTAATAGTTATACCATGTGATCTGGACCAACGACTAATTCTCTTCAAGTCATCATTCAGTGCTTCTATCGCCAATTTAGCTTCAGATGCCACAAAGTGACGGTAAAGCTGCAAATCGTCTGCATAAAGATGGAAGTTGGAGGATATTATTTTTGTTATAGAATTGATAAAAACGGTGAAGAGCAACGGAGACAAGACGCCACCCTGGGGTACACCCGTTATAAGATTACACCAGTTGGAATAAGTATCATTGGAACGGATACATTGTGAGCGACCCCGAAGGTAGGAATCAAACCAGAGAATGGCCGAAGGTGAAACATTAATAGACTGGAGAATTTTTAAGAGGATATCAAAGTCAACAGAATTAAAGGCACTGCTGAAATCTAATAAAACGAGGACGGTTAATTGTTTTTGATCTATGGCTCTACGGATATCATCAGTTACCTGAAGAAGAGCAGTTGTTGTACTATGACCGGGCCGGAATCCAGATTGATATATATTTAAAATATTGTTAGAATTAAGGTAAGAAGACAATTGATTGTGAACAATATGTTCAAGTACTTTAGAGAGGAATGGTAATATAGATATAGGTCGAAATTCGGAATGTAATATAGGGTTAGCAACCTTGGCTATTGGAATAATTTGTGCTAACTTCCACGAGCGTGGAAAACAGGAGAAAGATAATGAAAAATTAAATATGTGAGTAAGAACTGGGAGAATACAAGGTAAAATCATAGTTATCATTACGGAAGAAATTTTGTCATTTCCCGTTGCCGTAGAAGATATAGATAGCACTGAACGTTTTACTTCATCTTCTGACACTGATACAAATTCAAACTGGCTCGAATGTTGCAATGGACATCTGGATAGTTCTAGCAGGGTCTTAGCTTTTATAAATGAAGATAAGGAAACAGGTGGAAGAGAAAAATATTGATTGAGAATATCTATATCAAGATTTCCAGTCCCAAAATGCCGACTTAAAAAACTCCAGGCTTTTTGCTGAATCGCAATTTGAAAGTGAGTCATAAAAGTAGCGCCTTTTAGCATCTCTACACAAACGATTGCAGCGGTTGTGCAGACTCTTAAACTTTATTAAATTTCTTTCCAAGGGACAATGTTTATATCTACTTCTGGCTTTATCCCTACGCGCCATAAGCTCTTTTATCTCAGTTGTAATCCAGGGCGCAGGACAATGTTTTATTTTTATACGTTTGACAGGTGCATGGCAATCATACAATCTAAGAATTAAAGCGGTAAAGTTGTTAACCATATCATCAATATTATGACAATCTTTTACGGAAGACCAATCTATTTTACTTGCATCACGTCTTATGCCTTCCAAGTCAATACCCTTATAGCTACGAAGAAATCGAAAATGTGATTTGCTCTTAGGTGGACGAACACGGTACGATATGTAAATGAGGTCATGGTACGAAAAAAGAAGTTGTTATTTGTCCATGATTTGCAATGTTATTTAAAGATGAAACAATGATAAGGTCAAGTAAAGACGGAGTGCAGTTTGGAAAATGATGGGTGGCAAATAGGGGTAAAATTTGTAGGTTATGTGAGGACACAATAGACTTCAGCTTAAGTGCACGTGAATCGTCCTTCAGTAAGCACGTATTGAAATCTCCCATCACGATTACATGACTACATATAGGACAGAAGTCTGTAAGTAAATTTTCAAATACATCAAAATAATTTGCATATTAGGGTTGTATATCACACCAAGAAGGATTTTTGTATGATGAAGTGTAACTTCAAGAAAAAGGTGCTCAGCAGATTCAGAATAAGTAGACGGGGAAGCAGAGATATGTTTGTATGGGATTTCAGAACGCAAGTAAATAGCTACACCACCTCCTCCTTTACCAGTCCTATCATTACGTATCAAAACGTAACCAGGAAGTGAAAACTGAAAAGAAGGGAGAGAAGGCTTAAAAAAAGTTTCAGATATAAGAAGTGCGTCGATTAGATTACTGCTAATGGATGCAAGAAGGTCAGGATAGTGGGCAGGAACACTTTGTGCGTTGATATGGGCAACGTTAAAATTATTGGGATAGGGAGAAAAAATAGCAGAAATATGATCATGCAGTCCAAGATGGTCGGATGACTCGGCATCCGCGCTTAAGAAACTGGTAGAAGATGAATTACACGAGAAAAAACTAGCATCAAAATCAGATGGACTTTCCACAATTATGACAATAAAAATAAAAAGTAAAAACTATAAAATTATAATAAAAATAACCTAATAATATAATATATAAAGCAATACCCTAAAATAAAAATAAATAAATTCTAAAGAGAAAATATACCTAACTTATAATTAAAAAATAAAGAGAAAATATACCTAACTTATAATTAAAAAATAAAACGTAAATAAATATAAAAACAACTCAGCTCAACTCACTAGCGTAATGGAATTATTTTTAACTAAGTCTATGTATACATATTATATTAAAACTAGAAGAAGAAAAACAAAACTACTAATTGCAATACAAAATTAAGAAAGTAAAAACGGAACATTATTTTAAACAACGTATAAGTAAACATTACAAATAATCTTTAAAAAAGGAGGTAAGTAGTAAAATCTTATTAAGTTAGTTTTGTTTGCGTTCATTGCAATAAAACAATCTCTCGCCAGGGAGTTGTATGTACCTTGATAACATTGTTTGTGCATTGTTTGTGACGTGTATGCGTTCCGTCGAAGTTAGTTCTCTTCAATTTTATGAAATAATAATTAGTTATAGAAAACAATACTACTATATTCAATTATTTATGCGTCGGCGTGATTTCTTCGGGGCGTTAACAGTTGTTGATGTTCTATTAGCGGACTGTGATGCGTTATCGTTAGTAGCGGAGCTAGAAAGATATTTCACGATGAGTAGTTCCAGTTCAGCCAACGTTTCAATTTTTTGTCGGGTTTTATCGGGTAGGATTATAACAAGTTTTCCTTCAGAAGACCAGCAGTGCTTAATTCCAAAGTGCTTACGTGCTGTAGTAAATATGTGATGCCTGGTTTTCGTTAAAAACTCTGAGATGGTGATACCGGAGCCTTTTAAATTGCCTTTGTTATCCCAAATAAACCGCCTCTGCTCAGAATCAAAAAACCGAACTAAAACTGGTCGTGTCTTATTTAGAGATGATCCAAGCCGATGGCAAACTTTAATACAATCCTTTTCTATATCTGTCAGCTTTAATTGATTAGATATTATATTTAAAATAACTTCACGGAGGTTTTCATTTTGCTCTTCAGCAATGCCATGAAACAATAGAACTTTATTTCGCATTACCGTTTCATGTCTATTAAGGCCGAGGCATAGTAAATTTATTTGTGTTTTAATTGTAAAAAGAGTTTGCCAAACAAATGATTTAAACTCAGAGAACTCACGAGACAATGAAGTTATGTCAGGATTCGATGAGCTGCTCTCGGTATTGACTTTTAGCAGCTTCTCTTCATATTCTCGCATTCGGGACCCGAACATCTTTTCGAGTTCGTTAAGATTATTAGCCAACTGAACATCCATATTAGGTGGTATAAGAATAAATATATATATATATATATATATATATATATATATATATATATATATATATATATATATATAAATCTTGTAGGATAAGTTGTGATTAGTGAGCGTAGATGAGTTTAATAACCAATTAATTCATTTATAACACTTAACACACACTGTTAAATTTATAATAAATATAAATAGGTGCACACCAAAACAAACTTGTTGACGATACGAATACCCACTCTACACCACTCACACACACACTCTAAATTATCAATATATTCACAAAGATTTGACTCTGTGGACCTTCCTCTCAAAAATCCATGCTGCCTATCAGTTAGTATAGATTTCATGTGCCAATTTATAATTGGACAGATAATAGCCTCAAACACCTTTGGGAATACGGATAGTATAGATATGGGCCTGTATTTTGTTATATCGGTCCTATCTCCGCTTTTAAAAACAGGCACAACTCTAGCCTCCTTCCAAGCGCTTGGAAAAAAACCCTCTTTCAAGGAAGCATTATATATGATACTTAAAGGGCGCGCTAGGGCTGCTGCACATTTCCTAGCAAAGAAAGGCGGTATATTGTCGGGACCAGCGCTTTTATTGCTGTCAAGTTTCTTAAGCTTTGATTCTACTTCCTCTACACTTATATGTATATTAGATAAAGTTTGATTAATACCAACGCATTCAATGTTAGGAATCTTATTTTCTTTGCCTATAGGATAATCAGAGTATATACTTGAGAAATGTTTTGCAAAGCTATTACATATGTCTGTACCATTGGAAAAATTTTGTGCATTTAATGTCATATACGAAGGATATTCACTTTTATTATTTCTTATCTCCTTTAAATACCTAGGTGGATTGAAAAGTACTCGGCCTAACACAGATCCATTCAATTCTAAAAATCAAATCTACCCACATTATTTAGTTCAGTTCAGACTAGTTCATTGTGTGAAGTTCGAAACGTGTGCGATAATTAGTTGTGATTTTATAAATTTATTAACAAAGTAATCGGACATAATTTCCGCGAATGGAGCAAATCGAGCAGCGTGCCGTCATTAAGTACCTCCATAAGAAGGGGCTATCATCAAAAGCCATCCATGATGACATGGTCAGTACATTAGGCGATTGTGCTCTGTCATATTCATCCGTCAAAAAATGTTGTTTGTTTTTCCATAATAGCCAATCTGGAATTTATTTTTATTTGATTTTCGCGAAGCTAAGTATTTTCATTTTTAAGGGACAATATTTCCTGCATAGCCTCTTCTAATTTTTTTTGTTGCTTATCGTACATAGATTGTAATATATCCATTTTATTTTTAATTTCCTGTATACCACTTACTTCCAGCCTAATAGCTTTGAGGTCTGGGATCACTGAATTTTCTAATATATTACTTATTTCGTCTCGTATCAAGGATATTATGGTATGATTTACAGGTGTCTGCGTTTGTGTAGGAGAAGAATATATTTCATCATTTTTTGTAATTGGAGAGGCCATAAGGCCTTCAGTTTGGTTACGGCTCTGGCAAAATGAGCATTTAAATGACTTCACACTTAGGGATGTCTTCTTAAATGACGTACTGGTAAAACCAACACATTGATAGTGAAACAAGGCCGGACAGGCTGTGCATTTAATCTTATCTTTTTGAAGTAGGGTTGTATTACATGAATTGCAAGACATGTTACTTGTAAATAAAAGTATTAACTATATAACTTTCAATGTTGAAGATTAATCGGATATAATTTGTTTAATTTGTATTCAATATAAATTTAATAGTGGGTATCTTCGCTTACTTCTCTGCCCATCCAACGCACTTTGCAATATACAGCTGCTGTGGTCGCGCAAAAAAGGTCTTAAGCGCCGTGCATGTGAAGGCGCTTACGCGTTCATGTCAACACAGCGAAACAACACTTATCAAATTCTTGGAGAAAAAATTTTCGCACATCTATAATTGTTCTGATTTATAATTTCACTATTTTATTGTACTAAATAGTCAAAATCCATGGCTTAACTTAAAACACATTCCCACAGCTAATTTAACTCTTATTTTTCACCATCTTTTTTTTTTAAATTTAGTCGGAGCTAACAGCGCGTGCGTTACGTTGCGAACGACAAATCGAACTGATGAAATACCTTCAGCTTTTTTAATTATTGTTTATGGTCCGATCTATGCAAAATGAACTGACTATGTCCTGAGGTCTTGCAGTAGTATGCTTGGGTTTAGTTTTAATTTTATTGATTATAGGATCCCAAGCAGGTGGTAGTACCCAGTCTCCTTCTCTATTGAAATTAGGATGTTTTTTAATTTCAATAGCCTCACGTATAATCCTTGGTAGGAATCGGTGTTCTTTCGCGAGGATTTGTGGTCTATCAAATCTGATGTAATGGTTGGGTCCGTCTAGGATACGATCACAAACTGCAGACTTCCCGGAACGTTGATGCTTCACATCAGCTATATGTTCTTTTACGCGGGTCCTAATTGATCTTTTTGTTTGTCCTATATAAGAGACCACATTCACAATCAAGCTTGTACACTCCTGCATCTTGTAGAGGAATATGACACTTGACGGATGGTAGGAACTGACTAATCTTCTTCGGCGGCTTGTAGAATGTTCTAATAGAAGCTCGCTTCAAGATATAGCCAATCTTGTCTGTGACACCTCTGACATATGGTAGTACAGCAGGCACACGCTCGACTGTGGCCGGCTTCACTCGGTCACTGTGACGTAGGCGCGGGACCCGAAGCTTGTTGTCGTGCAGAACTTGCTTGACGTGCTGAAGCTCGTCGGCCAGGTGTTTGCTGTCACAGATCCCTCGTGCTCTCTGTAACAAAGATTTGCCCACGGTAGCTAACTGTGAAGGATGGTGGTGAGATTCACCGTTTAAATATCGGTTTGTATGGGTCCTTTTCCTATACACAGTGTGACCAATGGTGTTATTAGGATTTCGGATGACTAACACATCTAGGAAAGGTAAGGAATTATTTGCCTCTAACTCCATAGTAAATTGAATTTTAGAGTTTATGGAATTAAGATGTTCTAAAAATGCGGTTACTTTGTCTGATGGTAAAATTGTGAAAGTATCGTCTACGTACCGCTTGTAGATCCTTGGTGTAACAGGTGCAGTAAGGAGGGCTTTCTCCTCAAAGTCTTCCATGAATATATCGGCGACAATGGGAGATACAGGTGAGCCCATCGCAACACCATCTACTTGCTTGTAAAACTCTTCCTTCCACAATAGATAGCCAGATGTAAGGCAATGTCTTAGTAATACTGCATATTCTGCTGGCATGTTATTTTCCTCTAGTTTCCTAGTTATAATTGAGATGCAGGCTTCAACAGGTAGGCATGTAAATAGAGACTGAACATCAAAACTGACCGTGGTTTCATTGTCAGTAAGATGTAGGTCTTTTATCTCACTGACAAAATGGTATGAATCCTTAGTGTGTGCTCTTGTGTGTCCTCTGAGTGGTGATAATATTTTAGCTAAGTATTGAGCCAATCCGTAAGTTTGCGAATCAATCTAACTCACTATTGGACGTAATGGAGCATTCGGATTGTGTATCTTTGGTAACCCATACAACTTCGGTGGTTTGGCACATGAATTAACGTCCTGATTCAATTTTTCGGAGTATTTCTTAATTAGATCGCTAGTTGTTTTAAGCGTATTAGTTGTAGGGTCTGTTTTGACCTTTCGATAAGTAGTTTCATCCGACAAAAGTTGTTGTATTTTAAAATTGTAATCTGATGTATTCATTATAACCGTAGAACCTTTATCTGCGCGGAGAATCGTAAGCTCTGTTCTGTTGCGTAAGTTTTTCAACGCGTTAAATTCATTTTTGGGAAGATTTAATTTCGGTGCTGAACTTCGACGTAACATAGACGAGATGTCTTGACGTATGGCCTCTAAATCTTCATTACCAATATTATTTTTATACAGACAGTCCTCAACACTACAGATAATGTCCTCATACGGTATTTTTCGCGGTGTTATTGCGAAATTAATACCTTTTTCTAAAAATTTTATTGTGGCGTCGTCCAGTGTTTGTTTTGATAAGTTGTAGACAGCGCGTTGTTTATGATTCGTGTCTGTGGTCAATGATTTCGTGTGTTGGACATTTGATTTAGTTGTTAATTTATGGTATTTATCAATGTGTTTATTTTTGCATTCATTGTATTTAGTTGTTTCGCGTTTATCTAAAGTTTCCATGCAATTTTTATAATCAAATGTCGATAAAGCTGTCTTTAATTCACTGGACGAATTGTCTATGGTTTTGTTTATGAAATATATATCGGTACGTTTTTGCTGAATCACCGTTATTAACAACTTTTTACTAGCCTGATTTAAGATCTTAGCGCTTCCTCGAATGTCTTTTTTAGTGGATATCTTGACACACGTAGGAATGAGATTATGATCTCTGCATCTCTTCAAGAAATTTAAAGCTGTTATGTATCTTGCGCGCTTGGTCTTTAGATCTTCTAATCGGCGTATTTTATTTGCTATTTCCAGTCCGTACTGGTTTACATAATGATTTCTTATATTTACGCGAACACTATACATGATTAAAACTACTTTTACGGATTTTATCGCGTTTATTTTTACTTTTATTTTTAATATCCGACGTTTCGGGCGCTTTCCAGCACCGATGGTCACGGGGGACTGAGATGACTGACGTCCCGATGTCATTTTTAAACCCGGAGTACCTTCAGCTTTTTTAATTATTGTTTATGGTCCGATCTATGCAAAATGAACTGACTATGTCCTGAGGTCTTGCAGTGGTATGCTTGGGTTAAGTTTTAATTTTATTGATTATAGGATCCCAAGCAGGTGGTAGTACCCAGCTTCCTTATCTATTGAAATTAGGATGTTTTTTAATTTCAATAGCCTCACGTATCATCCTTGGTAGGAATCGGTGTTCTTTCGCGAGGATTTGTGGTCTATCAAATCTGATGTAATGGTTGGGTCCGTCTAGGATATGATCACAAATGCAGACTTCCCGGAACGTTGATGCTTCACATCAGCTATATGTTCTTTTACGCGTGTCCTAATTGATCTTTTTGTTTGTCCTATATAAGAGAGACCACATTCACAATCAAACTTGTACACTCCTGCATCTTGTAGAGGAATATGACACTTGACGGATGGTAGGAACTGACTAATCTTCTTCGGTGGCTTGTAGAATGTTCTAATAGAAGCTCGCTTCAAGATATAGCCAATCTTGTCTGTGACACCTCTGACATATGGTAGTACAGCAGGCACACGCTCGACTGTGGCCGGCTTCACTCACTTCACACGAAACGTCGGGAATTAAAAATAAAAGTAAATAAAAAGTAAAAATAAACGCGATAAAATCCGTAAAAGTAGTTTTAATCATCAATTTGAAGTTGAAAATCAAGATCAACCGTGGACTTTATAATCAGATTTACCATGTAATTAGCAATGGTTGACTTGTCTCCTAAACCTGAAACATGACCTCGGACTGGAATTTTCTTAAGCCTGAGAAATTGGACAGTGGACTCTGTTACAAAACAAGCCTGTGATCCTTGATCAAGTAAGGCTCGAACTGTTTAAAATTCCCCCTTCTTGGACTCAGCTTTTATCAATACAGTGGCTAATAAAACCTGTCTGGGTTTTAAAACTTCTCCCGAAGATAAACATGAAATTATTTGATTATCACTTGTTGGGGAACTAGTGTTATCGATAGCAGACTTTGCTCTGGAATCTCGACCCTTATTTTCTGCATAAAGTTCTTTATTATGGTGCAGCAAGGAATGGTGACGTTTTTTGCGAATTCTACAGACAGTTTGCTTTTTACAGTTGTAAACTGTATGATTGCCACCTAAACAATTAAAACATAGTTTATTTTTTGCTACAAACTCTCGTCTGTTTTCTATGGACTCTTTTGCAAATTGCTTACAGAAACAGAGCTTATGAAGTTCCGAGCAGAATTCGCAACGGATATTCGGCGACTTTGTGGCCAGCAATACTTTTGAACTATGAACATGAGAACTATTATTGATCTGGTGAGCCACAATCTTCCTTGGCTCTATAGATTCTAATGCGCGGAAACGACTTTCAATAAATGTCCTAAACTGATTAAAGGTGGGCAACTCGTTGCTGGAGTCATTAGAAATGCTTAACTCCCACTGCTTTCGCGTTTCATTATCTAACTTGAACGTCACTATATGGATGACAATAACGTCCCATTTGCTCACATCGATTTTCAAATTTTTTTGTGTATTTAAACAGGCACATGCGGTATCTAGCAGCTCCTTTAATGAGTTAGCCCATTCCACATGTAAGCGTTTCTGGCCGAACAATCGTTTTAAAATACAACTGGTTAGGTACTTTTTATTTGCATAGCGATCTTCTAGTTGAGACCAACATTCGTTATAATTGGCATCTGTGATTGATGTATGCCTAATTAACTGCTTAACTTCACCGGTTAGGTGACTTTTAAGATTTAGATTAGGTGACGATTAAGATCACTTTTTGCACATTATCTAAGGATGCATTGTTGTGTACTAGTGAAACAAAAAGGTCGTGAAAAGTTGTCCATTCACTGTACTTGCCAGAAAAAGTAAGAATTGTTATCTTGGGCAACTTTACAAATGAACTAGATTGCTTAGAAGAACTATTACTACATCCACTATCTTGTGGTAACGGTTCTCTAATACTTATCTTGTTTAAAGTTGATTTCATTAAAGATTTACATAGTATGTAAGTTTCTTCTGTTGCGTCATACATATCGACAATATTTTGACCTGTATCTTCTAACTTAAACTGACCATAAAGTTGAGATTTAGTATTTTTGAACGAAGACCAATCATTTTGTCATAATTCAAGCCTTTTTTGTATATATTCAACAGTAAATCTATCCTTTGGACACTTTTTAAAATTAGTAAAACCCTTTTGTATTACTTGTTGAAGGTCTTTTTAATATATTAATTTGACCTTCCATCGTAAACAACAATCGTATATAATTATTAACTAATATTAAAAATAGTATAATTCAATTATTTGTGTAAAGTTAAATTTATCAATCTGAATGTAACACAATATCAACTTTGTAACAGAAAAACCTAAATTGAAACGTAAAACTTAACAAGTTTCTTTACTAAACAAAGCTTGCGAATTTTTCAAGTCTCAAAACCAGTGAAAATTTATAAGACACTCTTACAGAAATCGGGCATAGGTTCCCTGTTTTTATAAAACTAGTCTGAGTCCTTAATCTAACATGCACAAGTTAAAATCTTCCTTGAAATCAATATTCAAATAAGTAAGAAATTGTCACAGCTCCTATGAAAATAACTAAATTGTACTCACGTTTGCACTTCACTAACACAAACACAGGTTGAGCTGATATTGTACTTGCGGCGTTCCCCTTCAGCTTCACCTTGAACTTCGACACCCGGCTGCTATTGGCGAACTCGAAGATTGAACTGGCGATGTACTACTGAATGTCACGTTGAACTAACACTCCCAATGCAGCTGAGTTTGTCCACCTTGCTGGACAAAGCTGTTACCGCTTTTGCAGGGTGTGCGGTGCTCTTGCAGCAGCGATCCACTGCGAGTACTATGGCGTGCGGTCCAAACCTGGTACCGCTTATTAACAAAAACTTCTGACTAATCTGGGTCTGATATTCGGCTCGACTGGACCAATGTTTCCTAGCTTAAGTAGTTGACCTATGTAGTTGACCTGTTGTCCTGCTGATACACTAGAAGGGTTGTTGGTAAATAAAACGATCCGCAACAGTGTATGATCTAATTTGGTCTATATATTTTTACTAGGTATATTTTCAGTGCCTTTTATAATAAAAATTGACATAACAAAGTCAACGTCATTTCTCAAAAAAAGATCTAATCTTTTTTTTAAATTCAAAATAATGTTTTCTTCATAAATTTGGAATATACTGGCGTATAAGTATATATATCATAAACAGTAATGAAGCTCTTAGACTTAGGCGGTTCAAGTGTTTTTTGTTTTTGTATATTATATTTGTTATTGTTACGAGCTTGAGGTTCGTGACAATAAAAATTGCCGATAAAATTACCTAAATTAACATTTTAATTTACTTTACACAAATTAAAACTAAAAACACTAATAATTAAACACACTAATTCACTTAATTCCGCTCCGAAGCTTCGCTTGTGTCGCCGAGTTCAACTCTGCCCCCCATCGCATCTTGCAGCGCCTATATATTTAAATTAGCAAAGAAATATCCAGAACGTTCAAGTAAACACGCGCAAGGTACCGAGCGTTCGAGTTTCGACTAGGCGCTGTCAGTTGAGTGATTTGTGATGTCATTTTCTCAATGCTCCCCTCGCTCTCGTTCCTGACACTAGATGGCGCTAGTTGACTTATTCATGCAACATTATTATTAATCAAAAATAATTTAAAAATTTTAAAAATTGTTGTAACGTTGGAGAACCGGTAAGAATATTACGATACTCCTCCCATTCGCGACACGATATACCATCTAACTTGCGAGACATCATAAAATAATAAGCGTATCCCAATGGTCGGTGGGCTCACCCAGTCAGAGGCAAGGGCCCTCAAGTTTTTGTTGGTGACATCAATCATGTTTCTAAAACACACACTAGATTCTTTTTGTAAAGGCACAAAATCGAAAAGGGCTTGTACGTGGTTATTTACGAGCAGTCGTGGATTATCATACCAGTCTGATAGAAGTTGCCATGCAATAGCATAGTTATCAGATCTAAGTTCTAAACTGTGCACAATTAAAGCTGCACTACCTTTTAAAGCAGCGCGCAAATAATGTAATTTGTTTATATCACTCAAGCTATTGTTATTGTGTATAAGTGAAAGATACGTATCTCGAAATGCAAGCCAGCGCTGAAAGTCGCCGTCAAAGTGCGGCAGGTCGATTTTGGGCAACCGCACAAAGTCATGTCTGCAACTAGTGGAACCCTGACTTGTCACAGACTCTTCACCGGGTCCCGAAGGTGGCTGCAGCGTAGGGGCGAGCAAGGTACGCGCCAGCGACACGGCGCCATAATATTGTGTCTCGAATTGCTCGCGCTCAGCAAACTGATCCTCCTGTTGTTCGGACTGTAGCTCGATGTTGGCCTGTAACGCATCGTAATCACTATATATCGCATCAATTCGACTTAAACGACACTCCAATTCAGATGCCTGCAACTCACTTAATTTCGCACAGCTTTTGTATACATTCAAAACGTTCACAAATTGAGTCAGTGAGTGAGAGTTGCTTTAAAGGTTGCACGTTTTTTCACTAGCTCCTTTAGTTTTCCATCAGCCATGATTACTAAACTAAATTTACAAACAAAGAATTAAGAAAATGAACAGTAATTCACTAGAAACAACGTAATTCTAATAGGGTTATAAGATTTAACTGTTATGCAGTGAAGTGCGTTACTCACTAATTACTACAGATGCAATGTTGACCTTGCCGGCCGAACGAAGGACAAGCGGAGCCACTTGAATAAAACTATGTCACTAGTCACAACTCACAGCTGTTTTAAACGATGCAAAGGTAATGAGCGTAGGTAAATAAACAAGAAAGAAATTATTTCAACGCGGTAGGGTCGATGCGCCGGTAAGCCGGCCGGGTCTAGACTTCGGCCTTTGGCACGAGCTGATGCAGTAAATTTGATTTAATAACAATTTTAATAAATATTATCGTAAGAAATACAGTTTAATGCATTTGTAAATAGTTTCACTATATCTGGTAGCATTAATTAATCAGGTAAACACAATACGCGATTTATAATAAATAGTTTAGTTTGACGCCCACACTGAGGCTATCAAAACGGGTAAGATCGAGCAAAAAAAATAGTGGCGAGCATTCCATTCAAAAGTAAGTTTCGTGCTGTATTTAATATAATTACTTAATATTGTGCTTATATTTCACTGTATAAATAACCTAATATAGTTATTTGACACTGGTTATTGTAATAATTTATTGACAAAGTTAATAAATTAAGTGGCCAAAAAGTGACACATAAAATTGTCCCATTATTTGGTTGTCGGCCATGCGGCCGAAAAGTAGCCTGAGTTTAGCCTAAATACTTTGTCTCTTTCGTTTATTTGGTTACGTACTATAACTCATCTTTCTTACTTATATTAAATCGTAGCGTGCGTAGACACTAACTTTCAGTTTTCGGCCACCAAGTACTGCAATTTGAACAGTTAGTGATGAAACAAAGTACGAGTACCCATTTCAGTCGTGGCCGAAAACTGGATTGACTCTAAAATATATACGAGTACAATTTAGTTTTCGGCCAACTTAAAATTGTATGAAAGAATACGGCGGCGGAAAATGGAATGCTGTCTTAGTTTACGTTTACGGCCATTTCATCTTATCATATCAAATATTTTATTCACATTGCGTTTTAGGAAAAAGATTCAAAAAGAATTTTTTTTTCTTCAGATGGCTCCTCTTGGTTAGAGATGAGAATGGTTAGATATGGTAACAGATTTTGTTAAACTAAAATACTTATGAGGAAGTACAAAATACTCGTAAATGAGAATATTTGATTGCTATATTTAAAAGATTTTATTATTAGATTATGATTCAAAGAGAAATAATTAATCATGGTTACGAGTATTATTTTATATCAAAAACACACCCAAAAAGAAAAAAATAACGTCACGGTTAAAAAATCGCAATCACCGATTGAGAAAACTAAATACACCGATTTCCCAAACCGTTTTGCCATTTTCTGATTTTACAAAAAACACTTTTAAGTTTATAGTACCTCTTCTAATACAGTGCTTTAAAGTTGACAACTCCACTAAAAGGCCGAAAACCAGCGCAACGACCCTATAGTATTTTTATCACGTATGGGACGGATAAACAATGTAGCAGTTTTAATTATTAAGTGAATTAGATTATTAAGAAAATGCAATTATTTAAATGTAACTATGATATCAAGTTGCCTGACACTTTAAAGCTGTTTAAATTATAGGAAGTGGGAATTATAGAAAAATGGAAAAGGAATAAATATTGGAACGGACTCACTCAGTTGATATTATTGATCTTCAAACGGTTTCAGGCTTCGAATTGAGTGCGGTCTTGAACAAAGTCTGCTTGCAAAAATAGGAATCGCTGCTGAGTATTGAAGGCTCGTAGACGACGACTTCTTAATTTTGCGCCTGAGACCTGAAGACCTGGATTGCTCTGAATTCTTGAATTTTAATTGGCTGGTTGTCTTATAGGATCGAAGGACCATATGTTTGCCCAAGATCCTGTTCCTGGATGCGGCAGGAGCTCTTGGGTGATGTATATAATAAATTGATGTCGTCGAATTCCCAAAATAAAAATCTTGACTTTAATTGTATTAAATGCATATAATTCAAGAAGTAAATGATGAAAACAAGATTTCTATATTGAAAGACAATTACAAATGTATATAAAGGGTGAACTACTGTCTTAAGTTAAACTATGCTATCGTGTCTTGAAGAAGTCTAGAACCGTTATATATTTAATTCGAATTTTTTGATTGGCCCGGGCTATTTGTCATTGTTGCGTTTCGATTTACGATAAAACGCAACAGCTAAATATACTAAAAGCATATCTCTCTATGGAAAACTCAAGATTACAAGGCCTATTGAACCAGAGGAAAGACTCCCAAGAATTAATTATACATAATTGATTTTTTTTTCAAATTATGTATAATTAATTACTAATTAATTAAAAGTTATAAAAAGTCTTGTCTGACGACTGATTTTTGCTTACACATTTAGGAGCTGACTCCATAGGGGTTCCTATTGGTGACCATAATAAAAGATGAAATAACTTTTGTTAATCCATACACCATACTTTTAATATTATAAATGCGAAAGTGTGTTTATTTGTTTGTTTGTCCTTCTTTCACGTCGCAACAGAGCGTCGGCATGGCATGATTTTTTGTATGGGGATAGTTCGGTGGCTGTAGAGTGACATAGGTTACTTTTTTTAGCGGAAAAACATATCATTCCCGTGGGACAATCGTATATGTTACAAAATTAAATTCAGCTAGGTGGCGCCACCGTAATTCTACAAGACGGACGACGGTACGATGGACGAACACAGAAGGTCAGAATATCTGGATCATTATGTCTTTTTACCAAAATTAAGATAAAAAATGTATGGATCTGTATTTTTCCACGCAGGACCGGGAAGAGAGCGATAAAAAACATAAAATAAACCAGCTGATTTTCTTCAAACATTTTGGTGCATTGTAATTCACAGAATAGGCGATAACCTCGCAGACGATATTAAGTAATCCGTTGATGCTCTGCCTACCCCGCAAGGGTTACAGGCGTGATTATAAGTATGGATCAGAAATACTATCACCACCTGTCACGCTTTCACTCTTAACTACTACTTAACTGTGGTAGAAACAGTTCTTGTAAGTAAAGTAAAGTTACAGACTATATACGTCCCACTGCTGGGCTCAGGCCTCCCCTCATTTCTGAGAGGGTTTAGGGCAAGGATGTGTTCGTTCATGTGTTCGAAATATTTTTTTTCTTATTCCTCAGTCATGCAGGTTTCCTCATGATGTTTCCTTCACCGCCGAGCACGTGGTAAATCAGTACTTAAAATTGCAATTAACAATTTCATTGGTGCCGGCAGGGATCGAACCCGGGTTACTCGCGTTCTGTTATATTTACAGCCGTTAAGCCTTAGTAATATTTATTGAACGGAAATGAATACAGTTCTTATATGTGGTTATGAATGAATCGGTATTACAATAAGAAAAATTGTGCAAAATTATAAGAAAAATATTTTTTGAGAGTTCTTATTAACTAACGTATACATAGTTTAAATTGATTCCGCTAGATGTCGTTACTAGGTTTTTAAAACGCGGTGACGAAATGTTTCCTGACATGTACTTAACTCCCGCCGTTGAGCCGCGCGTCAACTTATACGCTTAAATTGTTTCTATTTCGTAGCTTTTGCTTTGTGATTTGGTTAAGGTTGAATGGATTTAAACTGGCTTTCATTTTCGGATTTGTGTATTTTCTTGGATCGTTACTGCCACATAAGTGCTTAAAATAAAGGTTTTGTTGACTTGGTTGGTATTCCTTTATACATATGTAGACTCTGGCTTTGATTTTGGATTTTGCTTATTTAGAATCTTGAATTGGTTTTCGTTTTTTTAGGTTGTTTAACAATATTTCAAAGGAATATTAATGGTATAGATAGTGTATACGGTACCTATACACTTACTTCTTTTTTCGTTGGTTATATTTATATTGACTACTGCTTTCGATTTCGGTTTTCTGCGATTTGTTTTGTGATTTGGTTTAAGTTGATTCGATTTTTATTTGGCTATCGTTTTTGGATTCGTGTTGTGTTTTGAATTGGTTTTGTTGTTTCGATTTTAAGAAATATTTAAAAGGAATATTTATTCCTTTTAGATATTTTAGATTTGCTTTTAAAAAATATATTTAAAAGGAAATTTAATTTCTTTTAGGTATTTTAACGTTTTTTTATAAAAAGGTTTATTGTTACATTCATAATCCTCGCAAACGTAAGTCCAGCCTTTCAAGAGTATCTTCTCAAAGACAAGCGAAAAGATTAGCTCGATCGCTAGAATCTTTAGAAGATGCTGAAATGAGAAGGCAAGAACAAGCAGAGCGTCAGGCTCCTTTTAGAGCATCTGAGACACCTTCTCAACGTCAGCAAAGGCGTCTTGAGCAGACAGAGCCCTTAAGCTCCGAAACACCTTCTCAAAGTCAGGAAAGGCGTCTTGAACAGGCAGAGCATCAAGCTACTTTAAGAGCTTCTGAAACACCTACTCAAAGTCAGCGAAGGCGTCTTGAACAGGCATAGCGTCAAACTACTTTAAGAGCTACTGAAACACCTGTTCCATACTAAAGAACTACTAAATACCTGATCAAAGTCAGCAAAGGCGTCTTGAATAGGCAGAGCGTCAATCTACTTTAAGAGCTACTGAAACACCTGCTCAAAGCCAGCAAAGGCTATTCGAACAAGCGGAACGTCAGGCCGCCTTAAGAGCCGCGGAAACACCTGATGAAACTCAACACAGACTCATTGAGCAAGCTGAACGTCAATCTACTATAAGGGCATCTGAAACAGCAGAACAGACACAGGCGCGAAGAGATGCAAATGCACAGCTCCAAGCTGAACGTCGACAAAATTTTCAAAGAAACAATTGGTCGGTTTTTAATAACGCGCATTCAATTATGATCCGTTGATTGGTTATAAAAATCACATGTTAGTTGTTATCGGACTGATGGATAAGGCGTGTCGATTTTGCAGCGTTTTAAAATGGAAAGATGAGACCGCAGGCATGTGCTGTTCCAATGGCAAAGTGTCTGTTCCGTTGCTTGGGGAACCAGAAGAACCTTTGAAAACTCTCTTTTTATATGATGCTAATGAGTCACAGCGCTTTTTAAACAGGATCCGGAAATATAACTCATGCTTTCAAATGACGTCCTTCGGAGTTGACCGGGAAATATTAATGCTGGGATTTTTTATTTATTTATTCATTTATTTGCTTTTTCAGGGAAACATACAGTACAATAAAAAATACATTATAAAACATATTAAAAGCTTGCAACCACTATATGTTTAAAGATTGAAAAAAAATAACTAAATGGTATTTATAATTAAACATTAAGTACTAAGCATAAAATAAAAGTAATACAATACACCAACTTTAAATAAAAGCAGTAGTATAAAAAAAAACAACCTATAGTGAAGCTACCAATTATAAATTAAATATTACAATATTTTTTTTATAACTATTATATTTAAGGTGAAAAATATCTAGTTCACAATATTTTAAGTTAAAATTTTTACATGTACGAGATACAAAATTATTAGAAGCATACTTCGTTTTTACTTACGTATGCAAAAAGAGGCTTTTTTCGTGCACCTAACTGGTGACACGCAAGATTCACTTTGCTTAAAAGTAGGGGAGAGTCGATGATATTATGTAGCAATTTGTACAACAACATTTGATCTCTTATATCACGGCGTTTTTCGAGTGTATAACTGCGTAAGCTATCAATAAAGGAGTCTACGGAAGAATCATATCGCTTTAAGTGACGCAGAAACTTATTATTGATTGTTTCAATAATTTTAACATAAACTTTGTATTGAGGATTCCAACATGAAGAGCAATATTCAAGAATAGATCGCACCAGAGTATTAAATATATTAGGATTTTCGCCTACATTTACGGTGCAAGGGCAAATTTATTATAGAATAGGTTCACTTTTTCCAGCTGAAAACGAACAGCATAAATTTTTACAAGTATATTTTATGGGTGACGAAGAAATTGAGGTAGACCGCTGATAATTTATCCAGGGAGTTGGGAGAGACACAGTGTTCAAAATTCAAAGATTCTTGCATGAACGTAACATTTTAGTCAAAACATTTAAAACTGCTTTAGAAAACCTACCTGAAGAGGATTATAAAGTCGTCATTCACGCAGATCGGATCCCTCGAGGAGAGCATGAAAGGCGCTACAATGCACCTTTGATAAACGAAATAGCAGCCGTAATTAGTGGTGATCAATTTTCTTCACGAGACATTGTCTTGCGAGCACGTGATGATACGTTGCAACGGGTAGCCGATACACACAAGTTTTATGAACCTCTGCAATACCCATTGATTTATTGCAAAGGACAAGAGGGTTATCATTTTCAAATTCCACTCATTAACCCGGTCACAAAGGAGCCTACTCCGAACAAAAAAGTATCATGTATGGATTTTTATACGTATCATAATATGATGTTGCGAGAAAATGATATTAACCTCTTAGCCCGGTGTAGACAATTATTTCATCAATTTTTGGTAGACATGTATGTGAAGGTAGAAAGTGAACGTCTCCGTTATATATCTTTAAACCAAAAAAAGCTGCGCGTTGAGAATTATATACATTTACAAGATGCAGTTTCTAGCGACGCCAATGTAAACCCCAGAGATTTAGGAAATGGTAATTCTGCCCTCATCATTCCTTAACAGTCCCCGCTACCTACATGAGTGCACACAAGACGCATTCGCCTATGTACGAACTTACGGAAGACCTGATCTTTTTTGTTACTTTTACTTGCAATCCCACATGGAAAAAAATAACCGAGGAGCTAATGCCGGGCCAAAAAAGTACTGACAGACACGATTTAGTTGCTAGAGTATTTAGATTAAAACCGACCGCCAAAAACTACACTAACAGCCTTCTTTCAACTTTGTCAAACCGACACCTTTGCAAAAACGTTGAAGTTCCCCGCTATTATACTTGGAACACATCTAGGAAGGAGTGGAAACGCCGTATTCAAGGCGCGCCTTGCAAATTGGCCCGGTGTAGTCATCAGATGCCCTTGGTCGTGTTTATACCGTCCATGTAACTAATTTTGAATGTTTCTGTTTACGATTGCTGCTGCACCATGTTCGGGGTCCTACAGGATATAAAGACCTTAAAACTGTCAACGGTCAGGAATGCGCAACTTATAGATAATCCCTGGGTTGATTATATATAATCACCCTGATTATACTCGTATATAATCACTGGGTTGAAACCATGGAGGAAGCTGTGCAGTGCCAGTCACCAGCAAAAAATCTTTATTCAACTCTCATATCATCTTGCGGGATATCTAATGCACATGAATTGTGGAACAAATATAAAGACTACATGGTGGAAGATATTTTGCGAAGGTTACAGCAGACACACGCGAATATGACATACAATGAACACATTTATAATGAAGCACTTGGAAAAATTGAAGATAAAGTAATGGCAATGGTAGGCAAAAAATTAAGCGACTTTGGAATGATTAGCCCTCAGCGAAGAACCGAAAATGAACTAAGTGATGAAATTATACGTGAAACAAACTACGATATACCAGCTTTACAGCAGCAAATAGCCGAATTTGTACCCCGCTTGCTTCCCGAATAAAAACGAGTTTTTGACAAAGTATTAGGACAAATTGAATCTGGAAATGGTGCACTTTTCTTTTTAGATACCCCTGGAGGAACTGGGAAGACATTTTTGTTAAATTTATTAATAGCGCAAGTATGGAAAGATAAAAACATTGCAGTGGCCGAAGCTTCCTCCGGTATAGCCACCACGCTGCTAACCGGGGGCCGCACTGCACATTCTGTTTTAAAAACTCCCTCATAAATAAATCTTTTATGAGTGCAGAAAAAAAATTTGCGATAGGTGGTTAGAAACGGATGCTGAGGGCTGCGTTAAATTGACGAGAGATTTTTGTAATTTAGTACAGAGTCATTCCGAATTAATTGCGAGCGTTTATTCAGATTTAACGAACAACATGCATGAAGACAAATGGTTATGTGAAAGGGCGATTCTTGCACCAAAAAATGAGAGCGTTAACAAAATAAATTCAGATATATTAAGCGAAGTAGCAGGAGAAATAACAGAGTATTTGTCAGTAGACACAGTTATGGACACAGAACAGAGCACTTCATATCCCGTAGAGTTTCTAAATTCTCTAGAGTTGTCAGGTGTGCCCTCACATAAACTTCAATTAAAATTAGGCGTCCCAGTCATGCTAATGCGAAATTTAGATGCTCCTCGGTTATGTAACGGGACAAGGCTGCGTGTGACACATCTTGGACGGAACATAATCGGTGCTACAATTTTGACAGGCGTAGGAAAAGGTGTGAGTGTTATTATACCACGGATCCATATAATTCCCACAGATCTTCCTTTTAATTAAAAAGTTTGCAGTTCCCTATTAAGCTCAGTTTTGCAATGACAATTAATAAAGTGCAAGGGCAAACGTTACAGGTAGCGGGGGTCAACTTAGAAAAACCGTGCTTCTCTCATGGTCAGCTGTATGTAGCATGTTCGCGTGTGTCAAATCTCCAGAATCTCCACACTCTTTCCCCGAATGGCAAAACATATAACGTTGTGTACAGTAGCGTCTTAAAATAGTGTTCAGTTAGTTTTTTTTTCCAAAATTCCCACAATCAATTAATCAGAATTCCCAGAGATCTTCCCTTTCAATTCAAAATTTCCTATTTAGCTCAGTTTCTTTTCAACTCAAAAGGTCGCATCTCTGACGGATCTTTTATTTGGCTCAGTTTCCTTTCAATTCAGAAAACTGCATCTCTGACGAATCAATTTAGCTCAGTTTCTTTTTAAAAGTCTGCATCCCTGACGGATAATTATGCCTAGTTTCTTTAATTAAAAAATATCCCATTTCCATTTGGAATAAACAGGCTATTTTCATGCTTTCCTATACGCTGCGTTTCAAAACATTTAAATAGGCTGACAAATCAATTTTACTCAGTTTCCTTTTAATGGCTGCATCTCTGACAAATCTATAAAACTCAGTTTTCTTTCAATTCAAAAAGCAATGGATAGTTCATTTCCCAGTGACCATGCGGGCGAAGCCGCGGGTAACAGCTAGTATTTATTATAGAGGAACGTGCAATACAGTTGGCGGGCAACTAGTGACTAACTGAAAAGTCTTATTCACTTAGTATATAGATACAATACAACATTGCAAAGTATGCATGTGTGTATGTATGTGCGCAGCACACCTACAATACTTCCCTCTTTATAAAAAAGAATACAAAAAAAACTTAAAACTATACAATGAATACAAACAGAAACTTAAAACTAACAACAAAAACTTGCTAATGCGCTGGGGTGCAGGGCTGTACGGAGACCCCCGCGAAAGGGGCGGCTGCCGCGGCGGGCGCGGGCGCGTGCTGCAGACTGGTGCTAGAAGCACTTATCATCTGACCCATATTCTGGCCCGATATCGGAACGCCTGCCATTAACACTTGACGGCGAAGCCAGGATTCGAACTTCTTATTAAACTTTACCCACACAGTGTACATGATTATAGCCCCCATAAAACTGGCTATCACATATAACCATATTTGAAAATTATCTAATTTATTCTCTACAGTATTCTGAGCTTGAGAAACAATAACTGGTTTTTCTTGAAAATTACCCATAGTAAAAATCGTAAAACTTTTCGCACTAATGCTTTCGCAAAGGAAGTATTTCGGATGAAATGAAATTAAATACATTATAACTAAACTAACTACCTAGAACCTAAATGAAACTGCAGTATACGCAAAATACTGAACACAATCCTTCCCCATGACCCTATTGTGCGAGATGTTACACTGGGTGGACTGTATACGCGATGGCTTCTTATGCCTCAACAAGGTTGCGGATGTGGCACGCGGCACCTTGGACAATGCACTCGCTCTTCCAAAATCTATTGCTTGCCAAGGTTCGGAGGGAATTCTACTTGAGCACATTAGGAGAAACAAAATGGAAAAACAAAAATCTCAATTAGGAATAAATTCGGGAAAACACACTTACCGGGGTGTGATTCAGATGCGGCAGGCGACGCTTCCGTTGCGGTGATGCGACGTGAGGTGGGTTCTTCTGGGGCGCCCCAGAGATGTGATCCAGACCAGTGGTGCGAAGGAAGAGAGCGGTGCGCGACGATGTCTCACACTATGTCCGATAACGATGGATTTTTATGTATAGTATTTTCAAAGCTATTTATGAACAACGGCCAAGTTTTAATATCTCCATTGAATACCGGAATATCTATGGGGGGCAATCTAAGTGATTCACATGGGCGTACCTGGATTTCTGGTTATGCTTCGCTTTGGGCTGGAGACTGTAAGAGCTTTGCCGTCCTTTTTATGCGACACAACATATCTTCAAATGATAGAAGTGATTGATAGTTCACTGTATGTATACTTAGGGTCGATTTGTAATTCTAAACTATTAATTTTGTCTAATATATTTTCGTAATCATCGGATCCACAACATCGCAAAGAGTCCACCGTTTCGATTTCACATAAAAACTTTTCCCGCACTGAATCTACGTTAATATTTTTTATGTGATCACTTATATATTGTATACGTGAAAAGAGTACGTCCCTCTTGGCGTAAAGAGTTTTAAGTTTAATTTCATTTTCACTAAATGCCATCTTGAGTCACTATAATTAATATTAGATTAATCACAAAAAATATCGTACAACGTTGGAAGATGAACATAATGCGCCACAACTATATCTCACAACACGCTATTGTCTTATCATGCCGTATTACCTCGTTAAATTGAACACGTTGTCAGTAATATTTTTTTTTCGTGAAGGTAACTTGCAATCAAACGAGATAACACGCGTCGACTAGATAAGAATTTAAAGCTCGTATAATGTATAAATAATAATAAATAAATTAAGCAGGTCTAACTATTTAAATAAATGAGTATCTATTTACCTATGCGAATAAACTAACCAAAATTTAAATATAAATTAAAACAAAAACTACATAAATCTATCCAATATTAAATTAGAGTGTATTGTCCAAGAAACTGGTTCAGGCCAGTTCCAAATCCGCAAACGAATGACCAGAAAAATGGTTGGGCGGCGGGCCTAAGGGTTCCCGAGTTCGATTCCCAGGTTGAGCCTATTGTGCGAGATGTTATACTAGGTGGACTGTATACGCGATGGCTTCTTATGCCTCAACAATATGGCGGATGTGGCACGCGGCACCTTGGACAATGCACCCGCTCTTCCAAAATCTATTGCTTGCCAAGGTTAGGAGAGAATTCTACTTGAGCACATTAGGAGAAACAAATTGGGGCGGATTAACTAACAAACAAAATGCTCAAGTAGGAATAAAATTACGGGAAAACACACTTACCGGGGTGTGATTCTGATGCGGCAGACGACGCTTCCGTTGCGGTGAGTGTGAGTGAGTGAGGTGGGTTCTTCTGGGCGTCCCAGAGATGTGATCCAGGCCAGTGGTGCGAAGGAAGAGAGCGGTGCGCGACGATATTTCACACTATGTGAGGCGGTTACTTCTGGAGCGCGACTGCTCCAGGTGTTGCGGTTCAGACTAACGGCGCGTGGTAAGAGGCCGCTCGGGGGCAACGCACGAGCCTATATTGCCTCGGCTTTCCCACCATTGCACCTCGGTCGGGCGCGCTTCTCATTGGTCGAAAGAATCGCGTCACCTTCTAGACTTCCCCCTTTCCCCTTTCAGTGTGTACGGAAGGGATATTAGGTCAAAGGATGGGTAAACACTTGGCAAATATACCCCCGAACAAAATTAAAATACACGAATCGTTTCCGCGTAACCAATACCTCTACAATTACATTCAACTTAAATAATGTAACTTGAATATCCTGAATGAAAATATTATGCACCTAACAATGCAAATAATACTTTCACATCCATAGTAACTAAACCTGATTATAATTTAAACGTTTAATTGTATTATATATATCTTATATTAACACTTGCTTATCATAAATCGTAAAGGTAACTTAATAATGCGACCACTCCGCGTTGTTTTCACGGTTATCGGGTTGCTCGGGCCGGGTAACGACGACGTCACCGGTGTGGGCGATGGTAACGCAAACCGTACATGCACTGGTACCACATCCACTGCGTTGTCAGCGTTACTGTGGTGTGGCGTTGCTTCGTTACCATCGCATTCCTTTAACACATATGCAGGCTTTAATCTGTCGATAGAAATATGTACCTGTCTATCATGTAATTGAATTAGGTAAACCTTTGAAGCCCTTTTTATCACTCGATATGGACCGTCGTAGGGTGGTTTCAAAGGCTTACGTATTGAACCGTCCCTAACAAAGGCATATTCGCAGTTACGTAAGTCCTTGTGCACAAAAAAACTTTGACAGTTACGTGAATCGTCGGATGTAGGCTTATAACTACGAATAGTATCTCTAATCTTATCCACTAAGCAATAGTCGTTGACGTTACGGTTGTTCGAAGAGCTGTCATAAAAGTCTCCCGGTAGACGTAAATTTCGTCCGAACGTTAACTCGGCGGCGCTAACCCCTGAGTCGCTGCGGCGAGCCCAAGTAATACTGTGGGTAGCTCTTCCACCCAGGACCCATGTGACAGGCGAGCTGAAAGTGCTGTCTTTAAAGAACGATGCCAACGTTCAACTGCGCCATTACTTTGCGGATGATAAGGAGTAGTTCGAATTCTATTAACCCCCAACGTTTTTAACAGCTGGTTAAAAAGACTACTCTCAAACTGACGACCTTGGTCACTAGTTAACTTTATCGGGCAACCGTAACGATAAATCCAACCTTCATATAAATGTTTGGCTACAGTTTCTGCCGTAATGTCGCGTAACGGAAAAGCTTCGGGCCACCTAGTCCTCCTATCAATCATCGTGAGTAAGTATCTATAACCATCTGGTGAGATCTCAAGAGGGCCAACGATATCGATGTGCAAATGCTCAAAACGATCTACTTCTGGAAACTTAGTCAGATTCGATATGTCTATATATATAGTATGTCTGTTAACTTTAGAACGTTGACATTGTATGCACGTTTTTGCCCATAAAGAAACATCACGATTCATACTAGGCCAGAAATACTTTTTAGCTAACATCTTTCGCGTAGAACGAATTCCAGAATGGCTCAGATTATGTAAACTAGCAAAAGCTAGGCGTTGAAACTTCTCCGGTAGATACAGACGAGCTGTATCAGTAGTCATCTCACAAAAAATAGACTTATCTAACATAGGTATAACTAGTTCCTTCAACAAAATATTATCGGTATTTAAACCATACATAACATTCGTGATATAACCATCGCTACATTGCTCATTTGCAATGTGATCGAAATTCAACGCAGTTGGCATAGTCACGGCTTCGATGCGCAATAAGGTGTCAGCTACGATGTTATTCGTACCGGTTATATGTTTTATATTTGTAGTGAACTCACTTATGAAAGCTAAATGTCTCGTTCTTCGAGGCGTTTCGCTTTCATCGCGTCCTACCTTTTGAAATGCAAAAGTTAAAGGTTTATGGTCCGTATACACGGTTATTTCTTGACCTTCAAATAATTTCCGAAAATGTTTTATAGCTAAGTATATAGCGAGCAACTCGCGATCGTATGTGCTATATCGCTGTTGGGTGGTGGTCAATTTTTTCGAGAAATAGCCCAATGGTTTCCAGCTATCTCCATCTTTTTGTTGCAAGACTGCTCCCACGCATGTGTTGGATGCATCAGTCATTATAGCAAGTGCGGAACCTACTCTAGGGTACGTTAATGTAGCGGCCTGAGTGAGACCTGCCTTATATTGCGTAAATGCTTCGTTCGCACTATCCGTCCAGACGATGGGAGTCTTATCATTTTTCTTTGAACTTTTAAGATATTTATATAATTCTCTTAGATATAAAGTAGCGTTGGGAAGATGAGCTCGATAAAAATTGACCATACGGAGAAACGTCTTAGCTCTGCAACAGTTTTCGGCTTCGGAAATTCCACAATTCCCTGAACCTTATCTTGCAACGGCCTGACGCCTTCGGTACTAATTTCGTGTCCCAAAAATTCTAGTTTAGTTTGTCCAAAACGACATTTTGCCAAATTAATTGAAATTCCATATTTATTAAGCCTGTGTTCTGTCCTGTCTTTCTGTATATATTACTCTACTCTATGGTCCCGTCTTTATTCGGTAGCGGTTCCTCTTAGTACTGGGTCGTTTCAGGTTTTTTGTAAAACGAAACGAAACCGTTTTTTTGAAATGAGAAACAGTTCTGAGAAACATTGAAATAATACTAGTTTTTACGGAATTTATCGCGTATATTTAACTTTTTAAATACCCGACGTTTCGAACGCTTTACAGCACTCATGGTCACGGGCAGGACTGAGATGTTCAACGTCCAATGTCATAGTTAACCGCGGTTACCATAGATTAAAATTTAACTTTTGTTCCGATCTATGCAGTATGAACTTATGGTATCTTGAAGTCTTGCAGTTGTATGCTTGGGTTGGGATTTAATTTTATTTATTATAGGATCCCAAGCAGATGGTAGCACCCAGCCATCTTCTCTATTGAAATTAGGATGTTTTTTGATTTCAATAGCCTCGCGAATCATCCTTGGAAGAAATCGGTGTTCTTCAGCGAGGATCTGCGGTCTATCAAATCTGATGCAGTGACGGGGGCGATTCTGTACGTGTTCACAGACTGCAGACTTCCCGGAGCGTCGTCTGAGAAACAGTTTAAAAAAATAGTTTTTCAGAAAAATCCCGCCAGTGTACGTAACGACTTCACCATATGTTTGTTTACAAAATAATAAAGCGAAATTCCCTTCATACTTTTTCCAGGCTTAGGACTGGCTGATAAATGTTACAGGCGTATTTAAAAGTTCATTTTATATACACGTTTTCATTATTTACACTATTTACAATATTAGAACAAAAGATATTTACAAATTAAGTCGGTTTTATCGGTATATTACAAAACTATTAAACAATTAATGTATACAATATATCACACAAAACACTTTTCGCGTGTAAACATACAGTAACTTTTTTGCAAATTCGAAGTTAGTAACACAGTAAGCGTAGACAAGCGTTACTTGACGACAACTGAAACTGATTTAAATTTTAAAACAAAAAACGTACGTTTGACCAAGCTGACATTCACAAACAGTAACATAAAAAAAAATAAGAGAAAGCTTCGGCTTTCTTAAATAACGTTTTTTCTCGGTCCGTTTGTTTTTGTTCAACCGTCTACAACCAAATTTGAATTGTGTAAAGATATAAATAAGATTTATTTTAGCTTTAATCGTAACGTCAAATCAAAAGTAGTTACTGTAACTGTTTTCTATTTATACGACAATAGTTCATAAAGCAATAGTAATAGAGTATTAACTTAGATCCAACCTATGAACCTACCAAACGAACATGTAGTTTGTAAACGTTTTGCGATTGAGACAGTTCCGAGAATGAAATGTAGAAGTGTATTCATTTCGTTCGTTTTTAAATCTAATGTTGGATCTTCGAGAAACTGTTCGTTCGTTTTTCTTTGACAAACTGTTTTTTAAAAGTGTTTCTGAATAAAACGCCCAGTACTAGTTCCTCTTAGTAGTCTGTGGTAGCGGTAGAATCCACTAGTCTGTGCTGTCTTTTTATTTATTTAATTTATATATAATTTTAGTGTAATATTACACATTTTATCTTTGGCAATTAATAACCAATTATGTGTTAATTACTGTAATTTACTATCGAACCTGAAATGTTACTGAGCTTAGGTAAGCTGAGCATACGATTATTTATTTATCAATCATGGTGTCAATAGCTACGTACGTTTTCTTGGATCTTGAAACCACCGGTTTGCCAGTTGAAGAGACAAATCGCACAAAAATTACAGAATTAAGTATGGTGGCGGTAAAACGACAGCATTTATTATTGACCCGTGCCGGTGCGGCCCCTAGGGTACAGAACAAGCTTACTATTTGTTTTAATCCTGGTAGAATGGTGCAGCCGGGATGCACAACTACTACTGGCCTTTGCAATGACCTCCTCGAGCATGAAACAAAATTTAATGAAGATGCTTTCAATGCAATAAATTCATTCCTAAACATTCTTACCAAACCGGTGTGCCTAATCGCTCAAAACGGTCACAATTTCGATTTTCCCATTCTTAAAAATCATTTAGTTAAATTATCTGTGAAATTTTCCGATGATCTTTTATGTGCTGACTGTTACCATGCCTTTTACGATATATTGGAAAAAGTGAAGATACCTCAGTCATGGAAATCTGTGAAGCAAGAAAATCAAGATAAAAGTAGTGAAGAGAGTTTAACAAAGATGGATCCAAAGCAAAAAGTTGGTACAGATGAGGAACTTGATAATAAAGACCACAAAAAGTCAATGCAAGAAATAAATGAGACTACTCCGAAGCACCAAAAAATAAAAATCACTGGAGTACCACGAATAGGTGAACTACAGAGACTGTCCAAAGTACGCAGAAGATTTCCTTGGAGTGATGGAACAAAACCGAGAGATAGTTACAAACTAAAGGACATCTATGAAAGAGTGCTGAATCTTCCAGGTATAGAAGCTCATCGTGCTGAAAATGACTGCATAATGGCTTTACAAGTGTCTGTAGCCTTGGCTAAAGATTTTGTGGAATGGGTTGATGCTAATCACTGCCCGTTCGCCGAGGTAAAACCAATGACTGTTGGAGTTAGACTTGGCGAATAACGGCATTGTTGATCCATGTACTTTAGATATAAGGCTGATTATGCATGTTTACTTAAATCTTATAGATAAATTTTAAAAGCAAGTCATAAGTCCTCAGAGTGGAACTGAACTCTAGTCTTTGGTTAGACCTCCATCTGGAGCCAAAATTCAAGCAGACACAAATTTTTGAGGTTTTAGGTCTTTTTACATTGTCCTTGTGTAAATATATCCTGTGTACAATTTAAGGTATGCTATTAGTATAACTTATCTACAATTGTAAAGCTACTTTAGACAGGGGTAAAGCAGACTCTGTGTTAACCTGCACACTGATAGTACTATGACAAAGTTGTTTTTATCTCTTGTGTTGTTGACTGCTTGCAACATGCAACATATTTTTTTTAAGTTTTTGTTGTCGTCATTAATATACAGTGGGATACCCTTATTTTTTTGAGATACTTTAATTTTGGTAAATTTAACTGTATGCAATTTTTTTATTACACATCTTTTGACGAGTCATTGGTAATATTCTTTATAATAATTATAGTTATATGTTATGGTACAGTATTGTATTTTGTACTGCTTTTGCATAATTTTATCTTCATAATAGATTTTTTTAATTATTGTTCATACATATGTGTAGTATATGGTAATATTATAATAATATGTAAGTGCTTTTTTACTTGAGTAGATAAAGATGCTAGTGGATTGGTAACCATTTTTGATTTTATTTATGTAGATGGAAAATGCACTATCGTAGACAGGGATTGTGTGATAAAGATTTTAAAACAAAATAAGGACAGTGTAATGTTTATTCAACTGTCAAAAAAAAGCAAATGCAATAAAAATAATATTAGGATTTTGATCTAGTGTTGTTAAAATGTTTTTAATACTGAATATGCTACAAGCGCACCTTGTTTGTAACTAAATGGTAATTCTGAAATACAAGTTCAGCATGTAATATAAAGCACAATGCCTACCAAAGTTTTTTCATCAATGTGATATAAATATCCAACTATCAAGTTTAATCTTTTTGGCATGTAATAAATTTCCTAGTAAGATAATATGCAAAATGACTGATAATAAAAATATTGTGTAAACAATTTGGTATGTTGGTTTTAAAGTTAAATGTATTTTTTTAAATTTTTTTTATGTTTGTATTTTTTTATAAGATATTTTGTGACTTCTTGTTTCTTAAAAGTTTTAATTCTGCATCTGCAAATATGACAAAGTTGTTTTTATCTATTGAACTCAGCTAATAGCTGAAGCAGTAATTATGAATAGTACATAATAATTTTAAAGTTTTTTTATGAGATAGTGTGCATTTAATATATTTTTTTATATTACATTTGGTAAATATTTTTATAGGTTTAAGCTTTTTACCTATTTTAAAAATTAAATGAAATTATAAGAAACCAAATAAATGGAAATTTCCTATATTTTTTTACATTATTTATAAAAAGATTTTAAAGTCTTGGTGCTATATTTACCTAATTGTAGAATTTTAATATATTATTAATATTTGCAATAAATAAATTATTTATCATACATTTTATTTTAAATTTTTCTATTATAAGCCGATTCTTGATTCAGGGAATAGAGTGAATGGGGCCTACACTCTATTGTGAAGAACCAAAATGTATCAAAAAGGGCACGTATGGTAATTCATAATGCTGTGTTAGTCCCTACTTTAATGTATGGTAGTGAAAGCTGGGTGTGGCAGAAGAAGCACGAAAGTAGAATAAGTGCTGTAGAAATGCGGTCTTTAAGGAGTATGTTAGGGTTGAATCTGAATGACAGGGTGAGAAATTGCGTAATAAGAGATAAATGTGGTATGCAAGATGATGTTGTGACCAGGATTAAGAAAGGAATGCTTCGGTGGTTTGGTCACGTAAAAAGAATGAATGAGGAAAGAGTGACAAAGCAAATTTATATGGCATGAACGGTAGAGTCGGGAAGAGACGCCCTAGAAAAAAGTTTATCGACCAAATTGGCGATATTTTGAAAATGGGCCACGTTAAAAGTACCCTTAACCGACGAGCATGTATGCGTAGATATATGGATGTAAAGGAGGCGAAAGAGGTATGTCAGGATCGTGTCAAATGGAAGTCCGTAGTCTCTGCCTACCCCTCTGGGTGACAGGCATGAGTGTTTATGATTATGATATGAAGCCGATTCTTGGTACTATTCCATATAATAATATTAAGTGTTGTATCAGAGAAAGATAAAGCATAGTCATTCTTTATCAGTATGCAAAAGTATACTAATAGACAAGCCCTCTACCCTTATAGAGCATTCGCCGTAATCGCCACGCGTGTTAGGTAGTTTGGCGTTTAGCGATTGTACTACCCCAATGGGGTCTGGGTAGTTAGTTTACTTTGTTAAGAATACGAAATCACTTGCAAGTGGCAAGTGTAAAAATCATACATATAATAAAGCAGATTGCTTGGGGAGGCTTATGGTCAGCAGTTGAATTTTTAAAGGCTGTAATTACGGAAAAACGGGTTGCCAACTCGCCTGGCAAGCAAGACGTCTATGGCAAATATATACCCTATAAGGGAATCTATGGGAGAGGTCTGTGTTCAGCAGTGGAGTTTTATAGGCAGCAACCAGCAATGGGTGGGTGCGTGTATATACTTAGCGGGTTTTCGAATGCAGTAACAAACTTAACTAACCTGACCCTTGAGTAGGTGCTTTGCAGAAGCAGTATAAATATGATTTTGAATAAGAATTCAACATCAACTGGAGATACTTTTCTATATATATTTTTTTATAGAATTAAGGTGACAAACGAGCACACAGTCCACCTGATGGTAAGTGGTTGCTGTGGCATTTTACACATTTAACCTAGACATTTCACCCATTTAACCTTGAACTTTTTGAGCGCCACGCCAAAAACGCATTACCGTGTCCTGCCTGTACGCCAAAGCGAAAACGAAAAGTAAACAGAAATACCTACGAAAAAATAGTGTTGCCAAGAGTTGATATATCGATAACACAAAATAACTTGATTTTATTTTTGTGTTTTATTTAATCTTGTGCTGTCTTCCACTCTTTATATAATTATGTACTTTGTACATAAATAAAAAAACAAACAATAAAATAGTAGTAAACCACAACACTACTCTTCATCGTGATGACGTCACTGTCACGACTGGACGACAACGACGTAGCTGACCTTCCTTTTTGAAACTTTCTTAGTGATGTAGCCGTGTCGCACGTTGTGTATCGGTTTCGAAATTGATCTAACCAAAATATACAGAGATCGACTCAAAATATTTTATGTGTCGGGGGAGGCGTAGGCCAAGTGAAGCACAGAAGAAAAGTCTTACGCTCTTATGACAGTGGGGGTTTGATATGATGCGGATGCTACCAGATGATTTTGAGATTGAGAAAGAAAATCGCACAACACAGAAAGAAAAATTGCTCTTCATACCTTAAGTAAAAAAACCATTTATTGTTTGTAATTTTATATTATTAAAATAAAAAAAATTCCTCATCATCGACGCTTTCCAAAATGCGAATGAGTTCTGAGGAATCGTTCATGACGTACTGCACTACTTCCCGCTAATCACTTATCACGTCATCAGGGTGTCATCTATCCTTGACCACAGCGTCCAGTGGACTGATTTTCGATGACGTGCTAAGGTTGCCCCAGAGTTGAGATATTAGATTTATTATGCAAAGATGATTTTATAACATTTTTTATTCATGTAGCTAATTATACTTTTATGTTTATAACCTTTTGTTTTATTCAAATATCAATAATAATAGAAAAAAATAACACGTTTGAGCTGAATTTTGGATAGTTTTCAAGAAATCTATGTCTCCCGCGATCGACACTAGCAGTCAATCATAGACGACTTTGGCGTGTTGGACATAGTTGGTGGAGCCACGTGTTTAAGGCTGCCGAAAATCTAGTTCCCCGGTCAAACCTCAAACCTATTACGCGAGATATTAACTAAAGTGGACTGTATATGCGATTGCTTCTATGCTTATGTGAAGCGACTACTATAGCATGCGGTACAATGCACTCGCTCTTCCCTAAACTAAACTATTACTTGTCGAATCGATGAAAGGAATCCTGCTTGACTAGGAAAAAAACACAAATTGGAGCGGGTTAAATTATTAGCAAGCAGGTATAATTAAGGAGTATTGACTCACCGGGGTTTCTTCTTCCTGTCGATCACTATGGCGGCGACTTCCGGAACACTCCGGAGAGAGGCGGTGCGCGACGATATCTCACACGAGGTGAGGCGGGTTCCTGGAGCTCGACTGCTTCCAGGCCAAAGCGGTTTCCACTAGTGAGGTGTTTCCAAACGAGCGCGCGGGAAGAGGAGGTTGTAGTTCAACGACGACTGCGGCGGGAGAAGAGAGCGCGCGTCGGTCGCGCGTGTCTTATATATCCTCGGGTCCGATGATTACGCGATGTTCTAGAATCGTCTTCTTTCCCCTCCCACCCCACCACCCCGATGTGTCGATAGGAGGGTACGAATGATATTGTTTCGGAAGGGAATAATGATTCGACAAATTCCTACCGTCAAAAATAAAAAACGCGAATGGTTTTCCGCGCAACCATCTCCCCCGCCCTTGAAGGATTTCCTTCAAAAAAAAATAACTAAACAACTAGAGCTAAGATCGACTAACAAATAACTAACTAACGCTAAGATTACCTAAATTAAACTACAATTTCAGTCAAAAAAGCTAATTTAAATTATGGAAGAGGCAAGGGGCACAAACGGATAACCGGACGTAGGTAAGACCCAACCGTGGTCTTAACGCGAGCTATCCTAATTACTCCGTCGGAACCGGGAAAGACCTCCTCGACGATTCCTAACGGCCAGTGGAGAGGCGGCGTATTCTCCTTAGTGAGCACAACTACGGTTCCTACAGCTAAAGGCTCTGTCGCTGTGTTCCATTTTTGCCGAGACTGCAAAGTATGCAAGTATTCCATCCTCCATCGTTTCCAAAACGATTGCACTAACCGATCTAATAATTTGTGGCGTGTGGAAATGTTAAGTCTGTTCTCATCCATATCCGCGGCGGGCAGATACCTTAGAGGCGTTAAAGTCAAAAAATGTGCTGGAGTTAGAGCCAGCGGTTCCGAGGGGTCACTAGATAACGTCCGACAAAGTGGGCGGCTATTCATTACGCATTCAATTTGAGCGAGCACCGTACTTAGCTCTTCGAAGGACAAAATTTGATCTCCTATTACTCGGTATAAGTGGCTCTTTAGACTTTTAATATTAGTCTCCCAATTGCCCCCAAAATGACTCGCGGCTGGGACGTTCAGAGACCACTCAATGCGGTTCTCGGCTAGAATGTGAGCGAACTCCGAATTATAATACTTGCTAGCTAAGAGCTCATGTAGTTCCGATAGAATACGTTTTGCACCGACGTAGTTCGTACCGTTATCCGAATATAATCTACTTACAGGGCCTCTGCGCGATAGAAATCTTTTAAATGCACCCATAAAGCCTGCTGTGCTTAGATCACCAACGAGTTCTATATGCACTGCTCGAGTAGTTAGACATACGAAAATGCAGACGTAAGCCTTTGTGGATCTTATACCACGCCCGCGAGTGAGCGTGACCTTAAACGGACCAGCAAAATCAGACCCGGTGTGCGTGAAGGGCTTTACCGATTGTATCACTCTACAAGATCTAAGTTCCGCCATTTCCGGAAATGACGGCTTGGGGCGTGCCCGAAAGCAAGCTATACATCTGTGCACCCGATTGCGTATTAAACTACGTGCAGAAAGAATCCAATAATTCTGACGCAAGATCGACATCAATAAATCGGGGCCAGCGTGCGAGTTCAATTTATGATGATAATCGACTAATAAGTTCATGATATGGTCTTTACGCGGTAAAACTATAGGGTGCCGTTGGTCGAAACTCAACTGCGAGTTGGACAAGCGTCCACCTACCCTTACAATCCCATCCTGTAAAAATGGCTTAAGGCGTTGAAAGGCGCGACTACAAGCTCTATTCGATTGTAATCTTGTAATTTCTTCAGAGAAGTGTGCACGTTGAAGTTCACGTAATACTAGCGACTCGGCATAGTTGTAATCGGATGCTAAGACATACGAACGTCGCGGTAAAAGCTTCGCGAATCGACAAACGTAAATTACGCTACGCAATAATTTCGACCAAGAGGACAAGCGGTTCGCCAGAGCAATGATTGGAGAAACCTCGCTCGAAACGTTCGCCACTAGAGCGTGTCTCTTCTCTTCCGGCGGTTGTGACACTGACGAAGGTTCGAAATCGGTTATTGGCCATTGTGAGGGATCCAAGTGAACCCAAGAAGGTCCATGGAACCAAAGCGGGTGGTCCATTATTTGCATCGGGGTGAGTCCCCGGGATAGACAATCGGCAGGGTTTTCCTTACCGGACACGTGATAAAAGTTCCGCGTTTCTAACTCGTCTTGGATCTTGGCCACTCGGTTCGCGACAAACGTATCCCAACGGTGGGGTGAAGAATGAACCCAACATAAGGCGACGGTGGAGTCGGAAAAGGCAAATATTCTTTCTATGTGAACTCTATCCCTACATGCGCCGATAACTGTGGTAATAAGCTTGGTGAGTACTAATATTGCGCAAAGCTCTAAGCGCGCCAGAGAGACAACCTTACGGGGGGAGACTCTCGACTTAGAACTAATGAGGCTAATCGAATTTCTACCATTATTCTGGACATGGAAATATACAACGCCCCCCGTAAGCCTTCTCGCTGGCGTCTGCAAATCCAACAACCGTTATGCTGCTATTTCTATCGACATTTATATGACGCGGTATTTTAATTTCTCTTAGTAAAGGAAGTTCCTCTCTAAAGCGCTGCCACAATCGAACAATGCTGTCAGGCGGCGAGTCATCCCAATCGCATTCAAATAACCAAAGTTGTTTAATCAAAAGCTTAGCGTATAATACCACCGGAGCTACGAAACCCATGACGTCCCATAATCTAGCAACGCATGACAGTATTGTGCGCTTTGTGCATTTCTCTACGGGCGGATTTACCTTAAGGCTAAACACGTCGGACTCTGGTGACCAACACAGACCGAGCACCTTGTGTGTATCGGAATCGTCGAATTCCTTTATCGCCGAAAGACGGTGTGATAGTGGGATTGTATCTAAAACCGGACGCGAATTACTAGTCCACTTCACAAGATCGAATTGACCCGATTTCATGAGCCTTATAACCTCGGCGGTGGTTAGGGTGGCCTCCTCCACGCTATCGACCGAATACACAAAATCATCCATATATAATCCGCTCTCAATTGCCCTCTTAGCTTTAGGATAAGAGGGACCTTCATCGTGAGCGAGCTGTCTCACCGTGCGTAACGCATGAAATGGGCTCGACTTTAAACCAAAACAAACGCGGTTAAATTCAAACACCATTAGAGGTTCCTTTGGGTTGAAACGATATAAAATGCGCTGGAATCTACGGTCGCATTCACGGACCCCTATGCAAAGAAACATTTGGCGAATATCGGCGGATAGTGCTATACTAAACAAACGAAAATTGACTATTATATCAAATAAACTGCCCTGTAAATTTTGCCCACTATAGAGGATATCGTTAAGCGACAGGTGAGTGCTAGTTTTAGCACTAGCGTCGAGCACTACACGTAATTTAGATGTAAGTTTGTCCTCTCTAATGACTCCGTGGTGTGGTATAAAATACGACGGTGTGTCTTCGTAGTTATCTAATTTCGAAGCCACAAGTGATATGTAACCTTCTCTTATATATTCGTTAATGACGCCGTCGTAAGCTTCCTTTAACTGGGGCGAAGCGAGCATCCTACGCTCCAAGCTGTAGAAACGTTTTTCCGCCATTTGACGCGAATCGCCGAGAGATAAAACATCTCCCTTAAAGGGTAGCGCTACACTATATCTACCGTCGCGATCACGAACGGTCGTGCGGACGTAAATTTCCTCGCATATCCTGTCAGCTGAACTAGCTATGGGTGGGACGTTCACCTCCTCCATCTCCCAAAATTTGCGGACTAACGACTCGAGCGGTTCGACAGCCATACCACAATAAGATGCTGCCGAAATACTATCTAGGATGGGGGCGGAGCCAAGGATCACATAGCCCAATACGGTTTCCAGTGCGTAAGGCGCGGTATGCGAGGAGTTGCCCCTGACCTTATTGTTTAACAAAAGATGAGGGAAAAGCGATGCCCCAATGAGCATGTCTATGTTTCCAGGAACGGCGTAAGTGTCGTCTGCTAGAGTCAAATTTTTTAAATTCAATCATTGCCGAGGTGTCAACCGAAACGGTTGGCAACCGTTCAGTGACCCTATCTACTACTAGTGCATTTATATCAAAGTTAACGTTACGATCTATCCGAGAATAAAATTTTAAATTTATATATCCCTGTGTCGCTTTACTAGTACCTCCGATGCCTTTAACTACAGGACATGAAAGTGACCTATTTATTACTAAGCCTAAGCGCTGACAACATTGTCGTGTTATAAAGCTATTTTGGGCTCCGCTGTCCAGCAGTGCACGGACGCTTTGTTTGTTTCCGCGCGAATCCCTAACCAAAATACGCGCCGTACCCAGTAACACGGTTGAAGGAGGTTGTGCTCCCATATTTGCCAATGAGCACAGAGCGACATCATCAGGTCGACCGCTAGAATCGTTGACCTTAGTAGGGGTGAATTCCTTATTCGCCTTACTTGACGCCGCTATGTTGCTATTTTCAAAATGCAATAGCGTGTGATGTTTCCTGGCGCACTTGCTACATACGGAACTCGAATTGCATTTTGCAACTAAATGCTTATCGCTTAAGCAGTTCAAACATAGGTTGTTTGTCTTTACTAACTTATAACGTTCGCTTGGTGAATATTTACGAAAAGTCGCACAGTTATATAAGTTACCGTGTTTATCTTTACATACTATACAAGTATGCTGGAGCGATGTCGGCGTAGCGGTTACGTAAGTTAACGACCCTGCTATTTTAGATGATTGAGTCTGTCTACGGTCGACGCACCTTTTAATCTCCTGTTTAACGTTCGGTGAGCGCTGCATCACCTTTATTTGATCTCGCACGAACGATGCTAATGAATGAAAGGAAGGCATCTCCGAGCTACGATGCTCCATTTCAAACGCACGCACGGTGTCGGAGTCTAGTTTCTTCAATGCTATATGGAGAAACACCACGTCCATGAGGTCATTAAACTTCAAATTCTTAAGTGCAGCCACCGATGCCACAAATTTATCGAGAAACTGCTCTAAGCCGTTGATGTTCGCGGATGATATAGGTTTAAGATCGAATATCTGGTTCAAATATTCGGAAGCTAACATTCTCCTATCTTCATATTTAGTTTTAAGCGTTTCAAATATTAATACGTAATTGTTTGCTGTAGGTGTAAAACCCGAGCAGATCGACTGTGCTCTGCCACTAAGTTTGCTAATTAAGTAATATAATTTTTCAGCGTCCGATAACGATGGGTTGTTGTGTATATTGTTTTGAAAACTACTGAAGAAGAAGGGCCACGTCTTAATATCACCATTGAATACCGGAATATCTATTGGCGGTAACCTAATTGAGTCACGAGGGCGTACCTGCATTTCAGGCTTCGCTTCACCTTGAGATTGTAGCAATTTTGCGGTTCTCTTCACGCGACACAACATATCTTCGAATGCCAGCAGCGGTTGGTAGTTCACTATGTATTTCGGGTCGGTTTGTAGTTCGGAATGATTAATTTGGTCTAATATTCTTTCGTAATCTGTCCGCAAATTATCTATCGTTTCGATTTCATTTAAAAAGGCCTCCCGCACTGCCTCTATATGAATGTTCTTTATATAATCACTTATATTCTGCATACGCGAAAAGAGTATGTCCCTCTTGGCATAAAGCGTTTTAATTTTGATTTCACTTCCACTAACTGCCATTTTAAATTATTATAATAAAGTTATATTAATCACAATTAATCTCACACGCATAAACGACGTAGGATGAATACTCGGCGTGCTGTATTACGTAATCAGATCGAGCGCCCGATGCAGTCAAGGCTACGCGTCGTTTGCTAAACCTAATAATTTTATAAAATTGTGGGGTAAGCGTATCAAACGGTTGCTATCACGCCGTTTCAATTATTTAATAAGCTTTAAATTTAACCAAATACGAGCGCTATTAAATGAATAATTCTGTTTGCGAGTAACAAATCAAAATTTTAATTTAAACGAACACTATTTAAGTCTATTCCATAAGTTAGAGTGCGTTATCTAAACAATTAATTTAATAATTCGACCAGAAAATGGTTGGATAACCACTAAACACCAATCCAGATCCTGCCGAAGTGACCATAAAATGGTGGAGCCACGTGTTTAAGGCTGCCGAAAATCTAGTTCCCCCGGTCAAACCTCAAACCTATTACGCGAGATATTAACTAAAGTGGACTGTATATGCGATTGCTTCTATGCTTATGTGAAGCGACTACTATAGCATGCGGTACAATGCACTCGCTCTTCCCTAAACTAAACTATTACTTGTCGAATCGATGAAAGGAATCCTGCTTGACTAGGAAAAAAACACAAATTGGAGCGGGTTAAATTATTAGCAAGCAGGTATAATTAAGGAGTATTGACTCACCGGGGTTTCTTCTTCCTGTCGATCACTATGGCGGCGACTTCCGGAACACTCCGGAGAGAGGCGGTGCGCGACGATATCTCACACGAGGTGAGGCGGGTTCCTGGAGCTCGACTGCTTCCAGGCCAAAGCGGTTTCCACTAGTGAGGTGTTTCCAAACGAGCGCGCGGGAAGAGGAGGTTGTAGTTCAACGACGACTGCGGCGGGAGAAGAGAGCGCGCGTCGGTCGCGCGTGTCTTATATATCCTCGGGTCCGATGATTACGCGATGTTCTAGAATCGTCTTCTTTCCCCTCCCACCCCACCACCCCGATGTGTCGATAGGAGGGTACGAATGATATTGTTTCGGAAGGGAATAATGATTCGACAAATTCCTACCGTCAAAAATAAAAACGCGAATGGTTTTCCGCGCAACCATAGTATTTGTTTAAATAAAAATCCATTTTTTTCGTTCAATGTTTCTTAGTACTTGTAGCTCTAGAAGACTTTTTTTGTGTACTCACATGTTGCTGGGTTATTCTTTTTTGAGGAGTGTAGAATTAAAATACCAGTAATAATTTTCCAATGTCTATAAGTGTTTCATATTTTTGTGGGCCGGGTTTTTTGTCAACTATAAAGGTCGTTGGCGCTCAGGGCCCGCAGTTGCCGGTCAAGTATAGGCGACTTTGGCGCTCAAAAGGTTAAGAATCAAAATGCAGATGCGTTGTCACTTCTGAGGACTAAGATGGAATGCCTCGATTCCAGTAAAACGGGGATCCGGATTTCTACACTATCTCTACCTTGGCGTGCTTAGCAAAGCGGGACAGTATTTCATGCCGGCACACCGCCTGCAACTTTACAAGGCGCAGGTTCGGCCGCACATGGAATACTGTTCCCATCTCTGGGCTGGGGCTCCCCAGTACCAGCTCCTTCCACTTGACCGCATCCAGCGCAGAGCGGCTCGAATCGTCGACGACCGAGTGCTTTCCGATCGGCTCGATTCACTGGCACTGCGAAGAGATGTTGCATCTCTTTGCATTTTCTTTCGCATATACCATGGAGAGTGCTCTGAGGAATTGTTCGGATTAATCCCACCCGCCAAATTTCATGAACGCACTACGCGGCAAACGTCCCGATACCATCCATACCATCTGGATGCTTGGCGGTCCACCACTGTACGTTTCAAAAGGAGTTTTCTTCCGCGTACAACCTCTCTGTGGAATAGTTTACCACCGGCGATTTTTCCGGACCGATACGACCTGGGGACCTTCAAGAAAAGAGCTTACTCCTTTCTAAAGGGCCGGCAACGAGCCTGCAATTCCCCTGGTGTTGAGGTTGATCATGGGCGGCGGTAGTCACTTAACATCAGGTGAGCCGCATGCTCGTTTGCCCCCTCTTCTATAAAAAAACACAGCAATATTAAGCTGCAATTTTACGCTGGTATTCTTGGAGTGTGGTCCTTCCGTGCGAGCCGACCCATTCGTGCTACAACCATAATATAGCTGCAACGTGGCTGTACCACGTATACTTTACAATATAATGTGTATTAATAATATAATTATAATTTATAATATAATTAATTAAATTAAATTTATAATATAAGTAATATTATAAATTTATAATATAGTTATAATATAATTATGTGTACTTATTTAAGCTATATGTATGTTTTATATAGAAATAAATGCGCATACGGGCACACAATTCACCTGCTGAGTGCTTGCTGTGACCCACAGATATCATGATTTTAATTACACTAAACCAAAAATATCGTCTTCCAGTGGTTCATTATTTTGAGCCGTTCATTAGGAAGATGCTGCTGGCCATCTCGCTTCAGTTTCCCTCTGTCGCCTAGTATACCGATGTTACGCCAGTGCACTTGTGAAAGGCTGTAATGTTGACGATGATGAAAAACCTCCGAAACAAAAAGAGCTCAGATTTTCTTGTAACTTAGCTAAGAGCACTCGACTTTCAAACGAAAAAAACATAATCAAATTCGGTTAATCCGTTCAGAAGCTATGATGCCTCAGTCAGATACACAGACCCAAAAGAAAAAAAACTTATAAACAACACCCTTCTGTTTTCGTCGATGGTTAAAAACCGTATATTCGAATTACGAACCTCCTCTTTTTCGAAGTCGGCTAAAAATATATGACTAAAGACTCATGTCCGATTCTTATAAGAAAAGTTTCGTTTTCAGAAATGATTCGTTTTATTACATAGGCAAACAGTTAAACTATTCATTTAGCAACTTATATAATGACTTAAAATGAAAAAAAAAAAATAACTTTAATCGGTTCATACATAGTATAGTTGAACTGGTGTTTTGTTTTAAAAGAGCAGTTTTCATGCACTTAATTTAATGCAAAACGGCTCGTAAAAGAAAACGAAGCGTTTTTAAATATTTAAATATAGAAAATATCTTTTTTGGGTGACGAACGAGCACATAGGTATGTGGTTGCTGTGGCGGCCCATACACATCTATTGTTGATTACGAATCAAAATGCAGATGATTTGTCACCCGTGAGGACTAAGATGGAGTGTCATGTTTCCAGTAAAAAGAGCTTCCGGTTTACTACACTCACCAAACGAAACACAGCAGCATTAAGCTGCTAATTTACACTGGTATTCTGTGAGAGGGTGATCCTTCCCCGGTCGAGCCGACCCATTCGTGCTGCAACCGTAATATAGCTGCAGCGTGGTTATACTTCTAAATAATTATACCATTTAAATTATGTAATAAAAAAAATTGTATAGGTCCTTAAGTACTCCTTTAAATATTCCCTTGCTCAGTCAGCAATTAAACTTTTGTTTTCGTTTCAGGTTTGTTGGTGTTGACCGGGATACTTTGGGGTTGTACCAATCCCTTTATCCGCCAGGGTACAAAAGGTTTGCGTTCGGTCCAAGCGGGAACAAGGCTTGGTCAGGCTTACGCCGAAATTGTTTTTCTTTTGAGTAACTGGCGGGTAGGTTAACGAATGTAAGGTTAAAATGTAAAGAAAAATACGAAGATTTCTATGTATTATACTTCTAGACGAGCTCAGCTTCCTTAACACTTTCGATGTCCTATGCTCTACATATAGGTCATTGCTATTGTTTTACTATTGTATCAGAAAATCGGACGGTGAAAGTGTTTATGCATTGCACAGTAAGTTACGGTCAATTCTTCGCAACTCCTTTCGTTGACCTTGACTGCGAGCGCGCGAGAAGATATGTCCTTTGTATTGGAAACCGCGAACGTTGTTTTCAACAATCTAACACTGATCTTGATGTGACTAAGAAAAGTTTTCATTATTTATTTATTTGCGTGTTTTGTCAACGTGATTTGAAGTTTATTTCAAATAAGCATTTAACTTTCGTATTTGCCTAAAACAGTAACTATCGTAAATATCAATAAGTACAACTACCATCTTACGTGGCACATTCACCGTGCCAGCTACCGCCGCGCGATCCACAAACACATTTTTAGTTTTGAATTGCCTATCTAATAGTATACATAAAATTTTTTTGGAAAAACGCATGATTTTTTTATCCCATATAAACTTTTTTTATAGCATTGTGTGTACAAACGAGCAAACAGTCCACCTGATGGTAAGTAGATGCTGTGGCCCATGGACATCCACATTTATCTTCAATTAAGAATCAAAATGCAGATGAGTTGTCACTCCTAAGGACTGAGATGGAATTAGTCGATTCCAGAAAAAAGGGTCTCCGATTCTTTACACTTACCATATGAATTCCGACCCTTTTGTGCTAAAATTATAATATAGTTGCATTAGTTGCATATAATATAGTTGCTCTACCAAGTAAAAAAATCTATGGCAAAACCCCTGTGTATTAGTGACCTATCTCTTCGTATATACGTATCGTAATTTATGGTATGGTGTTTTAATTTTTAATTTCTATAGGTCTTCCATAGGTCCAGGTAAGAGATATCATTCTTCGATGTGATAAGGTTGTCGTTCAATTCTGTTTCTTTGTTTTCCAAGAACTCTACGACAGAGTCAAACAGATTATAAAATTGAGTCAGACTTTTAGCCAACGCAATTCTGTGTGAAAGATCAATCGGTTGAAATCTTTATTATGAGTAACACAAAGCTGATCAAATAATCTGTAATTTAAAGAGTTGCTTCGGATTTTATTGACTGCTCTGATGACATATTGCATTGATTGAAACATTCGTTCACTTATATTTCTAGCAACCAAATGTTGTCGATGTACAACGCAATGTACAGCAAGCACATCTGGAGTTTTGTTTTTTAAGTACGCTATCATAGCTGGAGCACCATCTGTAGCAGCTGATATAATATTCCTCAAGGGAATTCCCTTTTCATCACAAAGCTTTTCCATTGTTTTAAATGTGGTTTCTCCTTTTGTGTCTGACAAATTTAAGCAAAAAAACCATCTAGAAATAATGCTTCATTTGTTGATAAAGTGGACTCATTCAACTGAATTGAAAATTGACTAGTCTTCAGATGATCGCACAATGACCCTTCAATGTTTTCAGCCATTTCATCAATTCGTCTTTGCACAGAACTATTGCCCAAACTAATTTTTCGAATTATGTCTGCCGCCAGTTTATGGAGCACAGTAGTTATAACTTCTTTTATTGCCGGCAAAATTAACGTTTTTCCGGTGGTGTGTGGTTTACCTGTCTGAGCAATTAACAAAGAGACATTGTACGAAGCTCGAAGTCCGTCATCGTCTTCCTTAGCAGCCACCGAAAAAAGTTTAGGGCTGGGCATTATGCTTCTTTTCCAGGTCTTGAAAATAGGCTACATTTTTGTCCTTCTTATCTGGATGTATGTTATTCAAATGATTTTGAAGTCTTGAAGGCTTCATTGCTTCGTTTGAAAATGTTTTTGAACAAAGAAAGCACAAAAGCAAAGATGGATTTGTCAAATTTTTTATGAATCCATATTTAACCCTCGGCATGCCTGGTTGGGTCTGTGAGACCCACCGCAGCCGTTAAACCGTTATAATTCATTGTAATTTGAAATTCGCTCGCAACTGCTCTCAGTAGCTGACCGTAGTGAACTAATTGACGCCCTCCGGCCGCTACCTCAGTAGACGTGGGTCGTTACGTCATTTTCAAGAAACGTAACGAAACCAGTGACTTGATCGGCGTCACCTGTTTCAAAACTAGTAATTTTTGTAACTGGCTATTTTTATTCGGCTACTGTGATTGTTTGCATAAATATCACCACCAACTATACAGTTACACACGAAACGAAAATAAATTTAATCACAATCTGTGTTTGTAGCTATACAGTAACTGTATACTGTTAAATCAATAAATTAACTCCCCTTCATACCTAGGTGGATTGAAAAGTACTCGTACACAGATCCATTCAGTTCTAAAAATCTAATCTACCCACATTATTTAGTTCAGTTCAGACTAGTTCATTGTGTGAAGTTCGAAACGTGTGCGATAATTAGTTGTGATTTTATAAATTTATTAACAAAGTAATCGGACATAATTTCCGCGAATGGAGCAAATCGAGCAGCGTACCGTCATTAAGTACCTCCATAAGAAGGGGCTATCATCAAAAGCCATCCATGATGACATGTTCAGTACATTAGGCGATTGTGTTCTGTTATATTCATCCATCAAAAAATGGATAGCAGAATTTAAGCGTGGTAGAGAGAGTGTGAAAAATGAACCCCGCTCTGGAAGGCCTTCGACGTCAACTACTGACGAAAATATTAAAAAAGTACTTGATTTAATAATGGGAGACCGCAGATTAAAAATTAGAGAGATAGCCGAGATTATAGGCATCTCTTATGAACGAACTCAAAACATCATTGTCAACGAGTTGGGTTTCCACAAGGTGTCTGCGAGGTGGGTTCCGCGACTGCTTTCAGTTGAACAAAAAAGGACGCGATTGACTATTTCACGCGACTGTTTGGAGTTATTTGAAGCCGATGCAGATGATTTTTTGAATCGTTTTGTTACTATGGACGAAACATGGGTTCATTACTGTACACCGGAAACAAAACAACAATCAAAACAGTGGAGAAGACCTGGTTCACCACCCCCTAAAAAGGCTAAGTCGATTTTGTCGGCAAATAAGGTGATGGCTTCAGTATTCTGGGACTCGAAAGTTGTGATTATGATTGATTATCTTGAAAGGGGTCAGACTATAAACTCTGATTACTACTGCACCTTACTACGTCGTTTACGAGAGGAAATAAAAGAAAAACTTCGAGGAATGCTCAGAAGAAAAGTCCTGTTTCATCAAGATAACGCCCGTGTTCACACGTCAGTACAGTCAATGGCTGAAATTCACAACTGTGGCTTTGAACTGTTACCGCATCCGCCGTATTCACCTGATCTGGCACCATCAGACTTCTTTCTGTTCCCTAACCTAAAAAAGCACTTGGGAGGTCAAAGATTTTCGACAAACGACGAGGTCAAAGCAGCTGTAGACGCATATTTTGACTCTAAGGAAGAATCATTTTTTTTTCAACGGTCTAAATGCTTGGAAGGGGAGGTGGCAAAAGTGTATTGAACTTGATGGTGATTATGTAGAAAAATAAAAATATAAATGATTTAGTATGTGTTTATTTTCTTGGTTAGGCCGAGTACTTTTCAATCCACCCTCGTACTTTATTCAGGTTTAGGACAGACTGCATTAAATGTATTTATGATTGATTTGCGTTTACTATGACATTAATATTTTCATAAAATTATTAATGCAGGCATATTTACAAGTCATTTTGATTGTATATACAATGATTATTGATACTTACAGTTTATTTACACTTTATTTTCAACGTTTTCACTGTCATTTGTTTTTGCACTTTTATTTACACTGTACAATTAATTTGTTTGTTTGTTTGGCTATTTACACACAGTTTTTAAGTTTTATAATATTATAAACATTTAAATTTTTTAATTTTTTATACACATTTTTTAGTTTTATTTTAATTTTATGAATAAACGAGTTCATGACTCCGTCAAAAATGTTTAAAAAATTATTTTAGTTAAATTCAATGTGACTCGCTTCCCGGAATCGCAAACCGTTGAAAATATTTACAAATAGAGATTTACTCTATTTTATTGTCTATGTGTATAGTCTTACGTATGAAAATTAAACGTACAATAATACTGTTACTTACGATGGTTTGTTTATTGTTGTATGCCACATGTGCGCTTTGCGCTCGAGCGACCGACAGTCGACTCCCGCCTCCCGCAATAATCATGGTTAACAGTAATCATAATCACGCATTTACAAAAATCACTACTGTAACATGACTCGAAACTAGTGATTCGGTTACATGCCGCGTAGCCAGTTACTGTATCTAGTGACGTGAAATAACGCCCACGTCTATATACCTCAGTCCGGGCATGCTCTAGTATAGGAGTAATAGTGTTCTGTGGTTCCAGTAGTGAAAGGACGTGCCTAAAGTGCGCTCGGGTCTCGCAGACCCCACCAGGCATACGGCGTGACGTTTTCATGTAAGTATTCATTTGTTGCTATTAGTGGTTTTGTGTCGTAAAAATAAACATAATATTTTAAATAGTAACGTATTTTATATATAATACTCGGGATTATTATTGTTTTAATTTGTCTTTTTACGAATTTGATGTATTTTATTCATAAAGTTCTTTATTTTGTTTGGAATTCAACTTTATAGTATCATATTCTTTACAGTTCAAAATGGAGAGGTCCTTACAGGACAGGGAAATCGTTAGATTGCTACTCGAAGAGGTGGACGAAGATCCCGAAAGTGATATTGTATTCGACTCCAGCGACGAAGAGTCTAATGAGGTTACAGAAGAAACTCATGAAACCGACTCGGTCGATTCGGAGGAAGACCTCTTCAAAATAGTTGATGATGAGAACTCTTCAGATTCTGAAATGGACGTGCCACTGTCAGAGTTAACTTCGCGGCCCTCAGGAAGAACTTACAAAGGTAAAGACGGAATTTTATGACACAAAATTCCAGCTAGATCAAACGTTCGAACACGTAGTGAAAATATAGTAACTGGAACACCTGGTGTCAAAGTATTAGCGAGAGATACAAAAACTCCTTTAGAGTGTTTCAATCTTTTTGTGGGCGAGTCGATGTTGCTGCATATACTAATTCATACAAATGTGAGAATAAAAAATAAAAATATAAATTTCTTCGCAACCTTCCGCCAAACAAATACAATGATGTGTCTTACCTGGATTGAAGAGCACCTCCCGCCCTCCCTCAATTGCATGCACTAACTCCGTCACCACTAATCCCAGCACCGCTACTCCCAACACCACTATTCCAGGCAAGACACACCATCGACGATAATACGACACGTGTTTCGCCTCTACACGAGGCATCTTCAGGTAATGTAGACTCTACGGCGGCTGACCGCTAAGTAAGTAAGTCAACTTACTTACTTAGCGGTTAGGGATTAGTGGTGACGGAGTTAGTGCATGCAATTAAGGGAGGGCGGGAGGTGCTCTTCAATCCAGGTAAGACACATCATTGTATTTGTTTGGCGGAAGGTTGCGAAGAAATTTATATTTTTATTTTTTATTATAATGGATTTCCGCAAAGTAACGCCTGATTCTATCAATTATCAAATGTGAGAATCCGAAAAACGAGACTTGGTCTGAACACTTCAAATGACTACGCTTATGCAGAAGTGGGTATGGATGAGCTGAAGGCTGTCATTGGTCTAATTTATCTTGCGGGATTATATAAATCTGCAAGGCAGAATTTACAAGACTTGTGGTGTAATGATGGAACTGGTATTCCAATTTTTGCTATGACAATTAGCTTGAGAAGATTCGTTTTTATTGTCAATCATTTGCGATTTGATGATGTTGATACATGTCAAGAAAGACTGTCACAGGACAGACTAGCCCCGTTCAGGAAACTGTTCGAAGAATTCGTTAGCAGATGCCAACTACACTACACGCCCTTTGAAAATTTGACTCTAGATGTGTGCTTGTAGCTTTCCGTGGTCGCTGCAAATTTCGCCAATATTTGCCAAATAAACCAGGTAAATATGGAATAAAGATATTTGCGCTCGTAGATGCCAAAACATTCTACTCTCTGAATTTGGAGATTTATTTACGCGAGCAACCAGAGGGACCTTATAAGGTCAGCAATAAGCCTCACGATGTAGTCGATCGCCTCGTCGCGCCAGTTTCTCAGTCCGGGAGAAATATCACGATGGACAACTGGTTTACGAGCTATCCAACATATTAACCACTTGCTAAATCATCATAAGCTAACCGCTGTCGGTACAATGAAATCACAAAAAAAAACTTGCATACCTGAAAAATTCAAAACAAATTCAATAATGTATTCATCATAGTTCGGATTTCAAAAAGATATGACTTTAGTATCATACGTCCCAAAACCTAGAAAAAAAGTGTTCTTGCTGTCATTTCTCCATCATGATGTGGAAATCGACCTGCAATTAGGTGAGAAGCAAAAACCAGCAGTTATTACATTCTATAACAAAACTAAAAGTGGTGTTGACAACGTTGACAAGCTTATTAGATCTTATGATGTATCAAGAAACTCCAGAAGATGGCCGCTCACTCTGTTTTTCTGGTTGCTGAACTCTGCAGGTATAAATGCAAAAATTATTCAAATGCTGAACTTTCCTGATATCAAAAACAATCGCAGAAATTTTATCAAAGATTTGGGTATCTCATTGATAGAATCTCATCTAAATTAGAATATAAGATAACCTTATGTGCCTTATGATCCCCAAAGTCTGATTGTGATTTCTTTCGTTTTAGTTGATTTTGCATGTTTATGAAAATAAGATGATTAATTATACGTTAAAAAACGAGGTAAAAGTTTAAATAAAAATTCTTTTAAAATATTATTAATTTGAACACGTATTTTATTTGAAATCCTAAAAAACATGTTTAATTTTATTATGAAATCAAAAAATATACTACATTGATATCAATTTGTAGGAGAAAAAAATATTTAAAATTTAGATCTCACAGACCCACCAGGCACGCCATGTAACTTTTTTCCACCAGGCACGCCGAGGATTAATATACTTATTCTGCTAGTGAAAAGAAGAGACGGCAATAACTATATTTTGCTTCCGACATGGCTTTGTTTTTACAAATATGTAAATAAAATGTTGAACTTAAATACTTGTATAAGATTTCGCGCGAAACCACTAATGAAAACATTAAAATTATGGCGAGCTTTTATATAGTATTTAAATACAGCACGCACCGACAGGAATAAGACAAACACGCACAAACTCGTTTATCTCTTTCGACGCTCAATCGTGCTGAGCAAGTTAGAACAAGTATCGACGAACCAGCCAATTGCTACCGGATTGCACCAGTAGCGTTATTTAACAAAAACTTGTTACAACTTGATTGCGTACGGCGTACGGGCTATCCTACGAAATCTATTTTAAGTATTTTTAGTTTATATACCATCATACAGTGCAGAAATATAAACTAATTATTCGATATGGAGTATTTATTATTTAGGTTTTAATTTTAGTAAATTTTAAAATAAGTTTCTAAATGAAATTACAAATCATCAATCGTCCCCCTAAACCACGTCAACGGCCCCCATTTTTTTCTGGGCCCCTTAACACCCCCTCTTGGTCTAAAAGCCAACAAGGGGGTGTTATCACCCACTTTGAAAAAGACATCCCACATTTGCAGAGAAGATTCAGAATAAAAATTGAAATTAAGGAAGATCAATTAAGAAAAATCAACAAAAAAAAAACATTCTGTTCTTTATATCTTTTAAATTCAAAATGCGTAATAATGCATTATTTTAACTGACTTGAGTGTCAACGCAGACGTTCGTAAGGGTCGATCGGTAGGCAAAAACGTTGTTGCCCATAAATCACATTCAATTTCGGATAATTAAAAAAAAAAATAAGAATAGATATAGATGTCTATTGGCCACAGCAACCACTTATCATCAGGTGGACTGTGTGCTCGCTTGTCACTCTTATCATATGAAAAAATATCTATATAATATTATATCCCATAACGGAATCACGGAAGCATATTTTAATTATTTTAAAATACCGGTTTCTCACGAGGACAAAACGTAGGCTCTCCACATATTTTGTGAAAGATATAGAAGAACGCTAAGCTCTTGGGCCGCAGGTGAAAACAGATCTTTGATTTTAATATGCCAATGATGTGGAGGTAGTTAGCTAACCATCCAACCACGAAAATGATTGTTAATTTTGCCTTGCAAACACATTTGGTTTTAACCATAAGAACAAAGATAAAATTATATACCTATGCAAATGTTCCTTCGGTTACTAAACCCGTCTAAAGTTCAGATAAGCAGTAAGTTCCAGAATCTCCTGGTTGTTGCAGCGAAGCATTAATGACTAACACGGAATTTAAAGAAGTTCCAATTCAAAGTCAAAGTTCGGGTGAATTGTGTCATGCTGACAAAGAGATGTGAATGTTTTTCAACATATCTTAAAAAGGAAAACGAATGTTGTTACTTTTATGATATACGAGTAGTTATACTTTTCGCAGAAATGCAGCAACCTTATAAACCAGAAGAATGGCGGTTGTTTGTTGATTCATCGAAGTCTAGTTTAAATGCAGTTTTTCCACGTAATGGTAACGAGAAGCCGTTTATTCCGATAAGTCACGCAGTAAATACCAAAGAAACGAATGAAACTGTGTCAACAATTATTGAACACAAAAATCGCAATTGGATTGTGGTGATTTGAAAGTAGTTGGTTTGCTTTTGAGCTTTTAAGACGATTATACAAAATATTGTTGTTTTTTATGTTTGTAGTATTCGAAATCCAAACAAGATCGTTATAAAAACAGACTGGTTAGTTAGAGAACAATATGTTCCTGGTAAACTGAATATAAAGCATAAATGGATCTGAAACTGGGACAACTGGGAAACTGGGATCTCCACAAAAATTGTTTTACCACCGCTTCATATAAAGGTTTGGTAAAAACTTTATGAAGGCTTTAGACAAAACTAGTGTAACCTTTAAGAATTTATGCTCAACTTTTCCTTGTGTTTCTGAAGCGAAACTGAAACAAGGGTGTTTTTATCGGACCGCAAATCAAAAAAATGTTCAAAGATGACATATTGGGTCCTTACATATGAAATTAGCGTTTTGTCGTCGCTTTGATCTGAAATATCTCCTCTTTGGTTAAGAATTCCAAATTCGAAATTATAAATTCATTTAGCTGGTACATTTTACGCTAGTAATATATAAGTCAATGGTACATTTGAGTTTTGAAAACAGTAGATCATTTGTTTTTCCTCATTATTTTTTTCTTTGTCGTCGCTTATTGCCGCAAAATGAAAAAGATGAAATATCGGTATATTTACGAGTACGAGTTCTGACGTGGCACCAGTGCTGCAGAAACAGCTCGAAGGATTAATGATGGTGTCGCAAAGGAAAGCACGGTACGTTTTTGGTTTTAACGTTTTCGTTCTGGAAATTTTGACCTTCAGAACCAACGAAAGTGGAAAATGAAGAATTAAAGGCTATTGTGGAAGCGGATCCATCACAAAGCACTTAATAGATAGCTGCAGGCTTCGGGGTAAGTGATAAAACTGTATTAATCCACTTGAAGCAAATCGGGAAAGTAAAAAAAACATGAACGATGGGTACCTCACGAATTGAGTGAATCGAATTGACTGCTGGTTTACTTTGTTCAACCGACACAAAAATGAAGGGATTTTAAATTGAATTATTACTTGTGATGAAAAGCAGATACTCTACGATAATCGGACTGTACGATAATCGGAAGCGCTTGTCGCAATGACTGAACCCTGGATACCCAGCCAAATCCTGCCCTAAACGAAAATTGACTCAGAAAAAGTTACTTGTGAGTGTTTGGTGGACTAGCGCCGGTGTCGTTCACTACAGCTTTCTAAAATCTAGCCAAACGATTACGGCAGATATCTATTGTCAGCAACTGCAAGCCATGAAGGAAGAACTAGCTGCTAAACAACCAAGATTGGTCAATCGCTTTAGGCCACTGCTGCTTCACGACATCGCAAGACCACACACTGCACAACAAACAACCACTAAGTTAGATGAGCTACAATTGGAGTGTCTGCGACATCCACCGTACTCACCGGAATTTGCTCCAACGATTACCATTTTTTATGGAATTTGGACAACTTCTTACAAGGAAAAAAAAATCAACTCCGATGCGGTTGTCCAAACCGCCTTCAAAAAGTTGATTGATTCCTGCCCCCCATAGTTTTTTAGTAAAGGGATCAATGAACTAAAAGTGCATAGATAACAACGGTTTGATTAATTAAATATATTTTACAAAAAAATTGTCTTTATTTTACCTATATTATTTGAAAACAGTCTTTCGGATACTGAAAGGTCCGCTTGGAATTCATTACGACTGGTTCTCGGGCAAAAAAAAATGAAAATTACCGTGAGTTAGTTGCAGATTCATAATTTTCAACGAATACCTAGGTGCTAATACGTCTGAAAATTCATTTCCTTCACTCCCACCTCAATTTCTTCCCTGAGAACCTTGGGCACGTCAGCGATATACACGGAGAGCATTTTCACCAGGATCTTAAATTTTTTGAGCAAAATTATCGAGGATACTGGGACGAAGCTATGTTAGGTGACAACTGCTGGTCTATAATAAGAGACACAGATACGAATAAATACAAAAAAGCTAATGCATCTCATTTTAATTTTTTTAAATTGTTTTATAGGCATTTCTTGGTAAATAAAAAAATACTTTTCGTAACGTGAAAAACGTGACGTGCGAGATAGTTTTCGTTTTTTTTTTAACTGAGTGTACCTTAATTATTGGGGAAAAATACTTTTCATCTCATGGACAGGAAACCATGTAAACTATTGTTATACCTGGTAGAGCCACGCTGCAACTGTATTGTGGTACACAGGGTTCGGCTCGACCGAGGAAGGACTATACGCTCTCACAGTATACCAGCCGTAAAATTGCATGTCAATGCTGATGTGTTTCGTTTGGTGAGTGTAGAGACGATTTTTGCTGGTAATGACACTCTATCTTGATCCTCAGAGGTGACTGCGCATCTGCGTTTTGACTCTTATTCGAGGATAAATGGAAATCTGGTTACCATCAGGTGGACTGTTTGCTCGTTTGTAACTCTTATTCTATAAAAAGCTATACAGATGCGTAGTCACCTTTGAGGACTAAGATGGCCTCACAGCGTATAATTATACCTATCACCTCTCTTCTGACCGGAACCCAACTACCAAATAGCTAAGTGTGATGATGATGACGACACACACGACTAACTCCTACGCAGAAAGTTTATAATTTGTGAGTGTGGTGACGTATTTCTTATGATTTTAGTACGTGGTGCCTTTTCTGGTGAACCAATGCGGGTCCCTAGTATACCTGATGGCTGTACAACGCGCGCCCCTGTCGCTGGCTGTGCCAGCTTCAAACAGTTTAGCCTTCGCCTTCACTGCAATCACAGGCTCGGCTATTGGTGCCGAGGAACCCTTGGACTATGGTAATTTTATTTCTTTGCTCAATCTTTATTGCAGAAAAAGTACAAAGGCGGTCTTATCACCTTGAGGCGTTCTCCCCCAGTTCACCTGTAAGTAAGCATAGAAGAAAATACTATTTTAATAGTGCGATAAGATTTATAAAAGAAAGAATTAAAGATCGCCAGAATAAATGCAATTTGTGTCATCAACATCATCATTACAGCCCTTCATATGTACATTACTAAAGATAAGCCTCCCCCAAAGTACAACCTCCAACAAAGAACGCATCCACCGACTTCCTCTGCATGTCTTACCAGGTCGTCACTCCAAGGGTCCAACTTACGAGGATGCCACTCGACAAACTTTCTTCCCCATCGGTTGTCGGTTCTTTGAGCTATATGGCCGACCGATTGTTACTTCAGCTTACTAATCTTACTACTATTACTAAGCTCTACTAGTTAGGCTATGTCGGTTGTTCTGGTTCTATTACGAATATCACAAGTAGCAGTAACATTTCTAAGTTTAACATGCAGAGAAACCCCGAGCATAGCTCTCTCCTTAGCTCGCTAAACGACTTTGATCTTCCTCTCGATAATCTATAGGTATTTAATTTGTGTTTAACAAATTTAATAAATAATAACTTGTTAACTTTTGCTACGGTTAAGTGTTTACTGCAGTTATATTTATTATAATGTACATTTTTTGGATTGTAGTTTGGATCGACAACAATATTCATTTAATTTTAGAACTGATATATATATATATATATATATATATATATATATAACTGCCATCTGTTTGAATAAGGTTTTCAATAAAAAATTAAAAAATAATATTCTTTCGCAGGTTCAATCCTAGGCATAGTGTTCATAGTGATCGGAACTGCGTTATGCTGTTGGGACAAAAGTTACTGATGTCAAGGCAAGAGGGAACCCTTAGCAAGTGGAAGGGATCTTTTACTACTAATAACTTCAATGATAAGTGGCAGTATTAACAGCCAGTTTGCATCGTGTAACATACATATATTAGGATAGAATAGTAAATAATATTTTTTATTCAAGCTAGACTACAAGTAAGGTACATGAGGGTACCTAATATGGTCACCTGAAGGTTTGCCGCACTATAAAACTAAAACTACGAGAAGGACAGAGACAAAACACAAAGAAAATAATAGTAAACAAGCTTTGGCAATAGTTAGGAATACTTCGAAATATCAACTTAAGAACTAACTACGAGTACACTACACCATCCCACAATCGACTAAAATATTTACTAAAATGTCAACTGTCAAAATGGCGTCGACAAAGCATCGCCCCTTTATTATTTGGTTGACCGTTGAAGAGCTATCCCATAATGAAACCATCTATGCAAACAAGGCTGTAGTTTTTGAGTCAAAAAAAAAGTGGCCATATTAACCGGATGACCATATTACCTTTCACGTAATATAATACTAATTGAAAATCTATGCTTTCCGCATTATTTTGGAAAAACCTTTTCCTGAAATGAACCAGCAAGAAACCATGGGTGCTATTTTTAATGATAATTTAATTTTATTTTAATGATAATAACGTAGTAACTAAACAATACATTAGAAATAGCATAGCATTGTATTGCGGATTGCGGGTTCGAACCCCACACGTAACAAGTATTGCTATGGCCTTGAACGAATTAACCACTGGAACCGACATAAAACACAAATGTATGAAAACTCGTTCAACCAAGTGATTCTCCACTTGAACGCGCATGGAGATCTTATTACGTTAAGGTGAATCCCTGACCAAGATGTTGCGAAAGTGCGTTTTTCAGACTCTATTATCTCATTAGCTATGAAAAATAAACTACATCTAAAAGTACATTATTAATGTTCGATATCTTATCATCGCATTCCACGTTCTAATTTATTTTTATGTGCTATAAATACATTTAAAATCAACTTTTAAAAAATGACTAAAATTCTTGATTACATGCATCTGTTGCTAAACGCAACGCTCTAATCATTTGAGGATAACACTAATGGATAGATAATTAAAAAATTCATATTCTCCACGTTTTATTTAAATTTTTAAGTTCGTTTTTTCTCTTTTAATTGAAATAATTCCGAAAATTGTGTGACTTCTATGATAAAGGGGCGTGCGCAGAGTGCGGGCGGCATTACGCTGTATGCGTTCGTACGAGGTGGCCGCGTCGCTGGTCGCCGCGTCCGTATTTCGCCGCAAACATAATATTATTTGAGTACCTACCAACCGATGCGCTTACGTCACGGTATATTGTAACTCGGCCGTATCTTAGAAATAAATCTTACAGCCGTGCGGTACGTAAACATGCGATAGGGTTGCCTGCCTCCAGCATTTTTACATTTGCCCATTGATTTATGTGTTTTATAACTCAATGCATTTTCCTACTTTGTGTTTCCATTTAGTTTTATGATTGTACTTAAATATACTTTTTTATATAAACAAATATATAATAGGTACTTTGTGAATTGAATAGGAAGTGTTCAATAAAAATGCGTGTCGTTTTATGATTGGTAGATTTAATTAAAAAACCATGTTTATGTTTGAATAACAAATCGGTCTTATAAATTTGCGGCCGAAAAATATTTGCGCCTCGGCTGAGACGTACGAAATGCTTTATTATTAAAATTTTAAATATAAAAATCCGCATTATAATATAAAGCTTAATTAAAAATTGTTTTGGGAAACATGGACAAGTTGGATTAAAGGAATATCTTTTACTATAATACCTCACTACTTTACAATTATATTTTGGTTTTAAATGAAGTTTGGATTTATTATTTTTTTATTTCTATTCTATTTGTGAAAGGGTCCTAGGAAAGGAATTATCCACCGCGCTGCCCCACTGCGTGTTGGCGAACTTTGCATGTCTTCGAAATATTTTTTTTCTTATTTCTCAGACATGCAGGTTTCCTCACAATGTTTTCCTTCACCACTGAGCACGTGGTAAATCAACACTTAAAATTGCAATTACAATATTATTGGTGTCGGCGGGGGATCGAACCCGGTTTGCTCGCACACTGTGAAAATTTTAGCAAGCGCTAACCATCTGAGCTACCACGGCTCCTCTCCTCTCGAGCTAGAGACTTTTTATCGTCAGGCCTGTTGGTCTAGTGGTTAGTGACCCTGACTGCTATGCCGCAGGTCGTGGGTTCGATTCCCACCCAGGAAAAATGTTTGTGTCATGAGCACGATCATTTGTTCTGTGTTTGGGTGTAATTTATCTATAATATTTATGTATTTAGAAATATATAAGTATGTTTATCAGTTTTCTAGTACCCATAACACAAGCTCTGCTTAGCTTGGGACTAGATGGCGTTGTGTGATAGTTGTGGAAAATATATTATTATTGTTGGGGTATCTGTATAGTTTTCTCATCTGGTTGGTTTTTATAAATATATAACTTTAAATTAAAATGAAAAGATAAATATACATAAATATCAATAAAATAAAATAAATACAAAATATACACAAATAAATAAGTTGATAAAATCAAGGCAAACTTAGGGTAGGGTTGTCAAATATTATTTTGATAATAAAACTAGTGAAATTCCGCGGTTTTATATGCGCAAGCGTGAACGTAGTTAGAACATAATATAACCTTTATGTTTTACATAAATTCCCAAAAAACATTATTTAATATTACTAAGTACCTATAAAATTAACAAGTTTATTGCATTTTTATTTGAGTAATTTTTTATGCAATTTCTTTATCTACGTCTATTTTTAGGAACCTTTATTTAGACATAGACATGCATTTATTCAGTAACTTACACTCATACAGTTTTGATACAGAAAATAAAATAATACATAAAATTATCAAAGATAAAAGTAAATAACAAAAACAGTCATAAAATGATCCAATTGCATGAGTGATGTGATGCTGAAAAGGGCACTGACTCAACATAATGCTATCGCAGGATTGCGGTAGCGTTGGTTTTCAGCAATGCCCATTGAGGTTGGACTCGCCTGCGAGGAATAGTATGTTCGCTTTATTTCTATTTTCGAGAAAGATGTTATCAAAATAATAAAATAAAATAATGGTAATGAAAAAGGATGGGAACTTTATTTATGCAGTAGGTATATATAAATGTATATAATAAATAATATAATGAGAATTTACAATAAAACAATATAGATATTTATATTATACTATGAAAAATATAATGCAGCTATTTTATCCGCCCTAAATGTTAACGTGACAAAAATATTCTTTTACTTTTACCTTGAAAAGGCTGATGGTATTTAGTTGGCGGATAGGTGGGGGCAAGTTGTTCCAGCATTTAGTAGCTGCATATCGGAAACTACCACAGAATGCTGCCGTTGTGTGTTTTGGTATTGAAAGGACATTTGATTTTGTTCGAATGTCCTTAAAATTACCGTCCTTGCGCCATTTTAGTTTTTCTAATAGATACCCGGGCTTTTTTGTTTTGAAAGACACCGAACATTAGTGTTGCTAAATGTAGTGCTCTTAATTGGGACATTCTTAATAACTTTGATTTATTTAAATAGGGACTGACGTGCGTTCGTGGGGGGAATGTGGTGTATATACCTGGCACAAGCATTTTGGATCCTCTGAATTATTCGGTCAGTTTTCGAAAGTAGCCTTGGTCCATATACCGTATCGGCATAGTTTAGCCTGGAGAGTACAAGGGAGTTGCAAAGCTTAATGCGCAGATCTTCACTCAAAAAGTCACGTATTCGGTATAATACTTTTAGTCTGTAAAAGCAATTACGTGCGATCTCGATCACGTGTCTCTCAAAGCGAAGCGCGTCATCCATAAGCAATCCCAGATTCTTAGCTTCAGTCACACGATTTATCTTCTCCCCGAGGACACACAGATCAGGATTATTTGCAACTATTCGATTTATCTGTCGCTTTGATCCCAATACTATGTATTTTGATTTTGCTGGATTGAGTACAAGAGTGTTGGCTTCTGACCACTGGGCGATTTTCGTTAGATCTCTATTTAAGTTATTAACAGCCCAGTTAGTTTGACTTGGTACAAAGGAAAGATATACCTGCAAATCGTCTGCATACATATGATATTTACAGTTCTAAATGGCTGTACTAATATCTGCTATATACAGTATAAATAAAAGAGGGCCTAGTATGGATCCTTGTGGAACTCCTCTCGTTACAGGACAAGGACTTTAGAGTATTGTACATCTTTTTAATTATTTTAACCAACTGCATGCGATAATTTAGAAACTGGAAACCACTTATTCGGTTGGATCGAATCCATAATAGGAAAGCTTGGACAAATAATTTAGTCTGAATCATACATAACACTATATTACTGATTTACTTACTTATACGTAGTTTTCTTTTTTGCAGTTACAAATATCTTGTGAGGTTGAAAAAGGCAGTAATGAAAAAATAATAAGAATAATAATAATTGACGTCAGCCACTTATTTTCATAAAAATTTCAGATCATGGTCCATTAGGTTGCAGCTTCACCGAACCACAACTTATAATAATAATAATAACAATAATAATATAATATTATTTTGTATTTATTTTATTTTATTGATATTAATGTATATTTATCTTTTCATTTTAATTTATAATTTTTATATATTTAAATATTTATATAACCGAACCAGATGAGAAAATTATACGGCTCCAACGATTTTAGCGACGAACGCTTGGATTTATTTTTAGAAAATGTCCTTTTGTCCATGTTTTCAAGCAATAAAAAAACTGCTACAATATAAGAAGGTAAATTTCGACAAATCACTAACGGTCGTTATAGCTCAGGTGGTATGTCGGTCGGGCGTGATATCGGAGTTCCGTGGTTCGCGTCTTGGCTTTGGTCCCGCTTTTTTTTCCTTTTTTTTTCAAGTTCCCTTCTTTTGTGAGAAAATCTATTATTTCAAACCCTTTTTTTTTAGTAATTTTTAAAAATACGAAAATTTTAATTTTAAAAATTTAAAAAAAATATCTATTTAGTTACTAATGCTATATTTATTATTTTAATAATTACCTACCCAGTAGGTAAATATTAAAATAATAAATGTAGCATTATAAACAGTAAATCTCCCTCAAACTCAACTTACTAATATTGCTCCTAAATAAGGAATAGCAGATAGAAGATTAGTAGGTAATAACTATTGCTCCTCAAAGTTATATTTGACCTCAAGGTAAAACATATCCTAAAATTCAGTAGCTAAATAAAATAATAATAGCTACTATTCAAGTATATTTTCAATATGTAAGTAAATGAAAATAACAAAAATGAAGCACCATTAGCATGTAAAGTTCGAATCCATAATTAATATTTCGACAAATATTATAATTTACACTATAAAAAGCTAATTCAACATTAGCAGTATAGTATATAGTTAAAAATAATCAAAATAGTCATTTTTATAATTAGATAATATATTAGAATACATAATTCTAATATAATGCAACTAATATACCGAATAAAGAAAATTAAAATACATTTATCATTGTACGCCTTGTCTATTTCCATAGAAGAGTTCATTGACATTGAAAAAATAATACTACGTTCGTAGCAGTAGGTGGCGTCTTTTGGCGATTTCTTACGCGATATATTGTAGCGAGCTTCGACAGACCAAACGCTCAAGGTCGTTCGCTGGAGGTAGCGCCTTAATGTAAACACAGATACGAAGAAGTTTACTCTATTTCTAGTGCTTGATTTTAGTCGATAAAATATATCGATGAACGATTGAGAAAGAAAAGGCGTATCGTAAATAAGCTGTAAAACAAAGGAAATAAAGGGATAATGAAGGTGAGGTAAGCTTCCGGTATTTAAATTTTAATTAAAATAAGAGAAGCAGGACATTTTTATAGACTTTATACAATTATAGTTATGATAAACGTCAAATGTTTTGTTAAGTTTAAATTATTTTAGTAGGTTCACTGACTTCTTATGTATCATCTTTCTTAAAATGTGTTTCTTAGAATTTGTTGTGTTCGCTTGTTTTCTTATATAAGCAATTCTAATGTTTAAATACTTTTCAGCAACGGCTTTCATTAATTCTTCGACGTGATTCACGTCGTCGTTTTCAAATTTATGGAAATTAATGTCTTCGTACAACGGAAGTTGCAGCAATGTTTCTGTTACTTTTGGCTGAAGAAAGTCTGTTGTGTAATCTTTTTTTAGTCTTTTATTCTGAACACCCTTCCTAAGTTCGAGTTCGCAGTGCTAGCAAATAGCTATGGTATCACTTGAGGGAAGTATCAGTTTTCCCTTGTCTTTATGGGCAATGAGACTGCCTTCATTGGTGTAATTTTCTGTTTCTTTGCATTAGTATTAAAACACGCAGTATCGAAATATACACTGCATATTATGGCGCTGTGTTTCGTCGGGATCCAGGTTTCATCTTTACGAACTGCTTCTACCCACTTTCTCTTCCGAGAAGGGTCACTGGGAAATCTGAAAATTCGTGTAGTTTATGTGTTTAAATATTTTAAGTACAGATACCAATTATAATTTTTGCATTTATAATATTTTATTTAATTATAAAAATTATTATTATAAATTTAATGACATCAGATTGTAGGATACTGTTATATGTATAAGTATTTTTAAGTGTTATTGTATTGTACAAATAACATCATCATTCATTCGGTCATATCGTCAAATATCGATATATTTTTCGACATGGTCAAGCAATAGTCGATGTCAAATTGACTCACTCCACAATTTTAGTCACTGTTCTGAATGGTATAATCCAAACAAAAACAAAAGACCAAGCCTAAAATTGCTTGGTTACTGACAAGACCGATATAGGTACGTCCGCTCATATGTCGGGTCCAGTGGTTAATTCGTTCAAGCCTACAAATAAATGTTCTGGGTGATGGATGTTTATCCTTGTGCAATTTATGTTTGTAAACTGTCCCCGCGATACAGGAGAAAATCCTAGTGTGGTGGTAACGTGTTTCAAAATAAAAATGAAAGAAAAAGAAAGGATACTGTTCAAGCCTATCAAATTCCTCTGGTGAACATAGGCATCCCCCATAGATTTCTTAATAAGGGGAATATTTGCCATAGTTGCCACGCTTGGCAAGCGGGTCGGCAACCGCAGTTTTTTTTACTTTTAGTCGTTATTAGGAAGCCGCTGCTACCCATCTCCTGATTTGTTTCCCGCTCAACCTCTTACGACACCCACGGGATGAATTGAGTTTAGTGGATATTCTTACACCGCCACTTCATGATAACGGCTTCACTCGACTAGCGACTCGCCCTGGTTTTGCCTGGATAGGATCTATTAATGTGGCGTTATTTAGATTTAAAATAATCGAAGACCGTTTATTTTATCAATATTTTTTTAAATCAAGTTTTTCTGATAAAATGTAGCCTAGATCCATCCTGTAATTACTTTCTATCTTTTCGTAAAGTTTCATCACAATCGGTTTACCCATTCCGAAAATTAACCCTAGCAGACCTACAGACAAACTCATAGACAACATTTTTAAAAGTGTTTGTTTGTGTCTCTTAATACCATGCAAATAGCCCCCTGAGCTTGATAAAAGCCATTTAAATAATACCGACAGACAGCTCAATTTTATTTACTAAAGGTATAAATAATAAATATCCTCAGTCTATCCCTCTGAGCATGTTCTCGGCCCTCACTCCTTGAGGGTAATTTCTATGGGCTAAAAAAATATATACAAAATGTATAATTTAATATATTCCATTTATTGCATCTATAGAGTTAGTTACAGCCCATACACTTCCCACTGCTGGGTACACCAGCCTCTCATTTTTTGAGACAGTTTACAGATAATAAATATTTAACCATAAGTTACACCTATTAACACTTGTACAAATTAACAGGCACCGAAAATAGAAGCATTTTATATCCTCTGCAAATTACGAAAAATATATTTTAAGTACAAAGTACATACACTAAATTACATTCTGTCCCTTATAGGAAAACATATTACATAATCTACCGGTAAACAATTCTTTTGCAATTAAAAAAAACAAATTAGTGTTACAGTAACAAAAACATATTACTATTATTCAGATCGGTTATTTACATTTTCGTTTGTTATTACGTTAACATTTTATTAAATTAATAAATACAGTTAAAAGTGGTCATTCTTATAAACTTATTTATTCTTATATAGTTCAAATGACTAGACCATTGTTCGTGGACTAGATTTTAAATCTTATTAATTATTCCATTAATAACACGTAAGTACTTGTTTTACAATAAAGCGAAAATTTATTAAATTGGCTTAGTTATGTTTAAAATGTCATTTTACAATATTTGTTCTGTTTTAATGTTAGCCTAACTTTGATTATAACAAAAACATGAAATTAATTATAATGGAAATATGATTGAAAGAAGTAATGCTACCAACGACTTCTATGTGTACAGTTACTTCATTACTTATTGCACACCGAGCGGACGAGAATACTATATAATTCTTTATTTTGTAACCGCGAACATTGTTTTCGACAATCTAACACTGATTTCGTTTAATATGACTAAGGATACGCTTTCACTATTCACGTGCTCTTCATCCTCAGCTGTTTTTGTTCTGAATTGACGATCTAGTAGTTAACATAGAAGTCTTTGAATGCTACCTATCATTCGCTATTTGGATATGTTTGGACTTTAGCATGACAGTTAAGTCTCATGATTTTGTGAAACCGGTCTTTCTGTATTACTTTTTTGTATTAATATAAAATGTATTGGCACATTATGTAGTTTTTGTTTTTTTAAATAAACGATAATTTTTATTTTTAAAGTTTCTAATTGACATATTTTTTGTTTTGGAATATAATCTTAAATAAATATATTTTTAACGTTTTAATTAATTACATTTTTTGAGGTTAAAAACATATTCTAGAAAAAAATGGCGATGACAGATGTTGAATTTGGTTTATTATGTTGGTACTCTAGTTACTAGCAAACGCTGTCAAAGTGTTCAAAATATTCTTGAGTTAATTTAATTATTCCATCACATGAATAAATATCTAAACAATCGAAAAGAAATTTCATTATAAAAGACGAATACTCACGACGAGAACTCATTACAATTTAATTCACTTTGCCTTTGGCACTATGGCTTTTACATTTTTTATAGAATATGGGCGACAAACGAGCATAAAGTCTACCTGATGATACGATAATGTGACACCAAGACGCAGATGCGTTTTCACCACTTAAGTCTAAGTCGGAATGCCTCCATTCCAGCATAAAGGGTCTCCGATTCTCTACAATCACCATACGAAACACAGCAGCCCCAAGCTTCTACTTTACACTAATGTTCTGTGAGAGCGTGGTCCTCTCCCGGTCGAGCCGACCCATTCGTGCTACAACTAATATAGCTGCAGCGTGGCTCTACCACGTAAACACAAAAACAAAGTTTAGGTTTATTTCTATAGCAGTCCGTTTGGGCAGATTCCATATTTTTTTTCGTCCGTGGTTTCATCCTGTCCCCTATTTCTGCAGCCAAGCAGGAGTGCACATACTGCTGTTTCAAATATTAATATAATAGCGTTATTAGGAATCCGTTTTTTTAAATATAGAATAAGGGTTTCAAGTGAGTACATAATCCACCTGATCGTAAGTGGATGCTGTGGCATATAGACATTTGAACTTGCTTAAAAATCAAAATGAAAATGTGTTTTCACTCCTGAGGATTAAGATGGAATGCATCGTGTCCAGTAATAAAGATTTCTGGTTTTCTACATTCACCATATGAAACACTGCAGCATTGAGCCGATATTTTACGCTGGGTGTCTGTGAGAGAGTGGCCCTTCCCCGGTCGAGCCGACCCATTCTTGCTACAACCCTAGTTGCAGCAGCCACTATTAACCAAGAGGTGGACGGTTACCTCGTTTGTCATCCTATATATTGAAAGAAAAACGCGTCCTATTTATGTGTAAAGTGTGTTACAGAAGAACGTTTTTATTTGAATTAATTATTATTAGTTATGTTGAACATACTAATTGCATGCTTTTAAAGTGTATCCTTTGGGTTTTTATTTTAAGAAGTCATTGAAAAACCGAAATAATTAAAATGTTAAACATTATGTAATAATTTAATTCAGAATTACTTTCTATCATATAAAAATTGTTATAAAATATTATTTGACTATTGCATGTGACTGGAGAGCGTGTACGTGACAACCCTAACAAAATAAGCATAAATTAATGCGCGCTCTAAGGCTTTCATTACACTATACTGTGGTATCCTATTTTAAACATCATTAAATTGGATCATAAAACTATCTAATACTATGTTTTATGATCATAGATGATCATAGACTATATGGCTCATATATTGATAATATCTTAACATTAATACAATACAGTGTAATATTCACCGATATAAGATTGTCTGTGTTCGGATATTTACTCATGTGTCTCTTTTATAATTTTGATTTTCGTCCCTCAAGTTCTTAATTAAAGTACGGTTTTCGATGATATACAATCTTAGCACTTTTTAACAAATTCTATAGCTGCGTATAGTCTGCGCAACGTGTGCGAGATGCGCGTTTCCTCTGCGGCGAGGTTGTGTCTCTCCGCCAGCAGAGCGCGCGCTTGTTCTGAGTCTCGAGCGGCGGCGCGTGTGATGTGTGCGGCCTCTACGCGCAAGGCCGTATTACGCCGGTGCAGCTCAGCTATTTCTTTCTTGCGCCCTGGAACCAACATACCATTACAGCCTATATAGAGGCACTACTGAACTTGGGCCTCCCCCATTAGCTCGCCTGATACTTTGCCATAGTCGGTAAGCTAGGTTAGGCTAGGTTGGCACCCGCAGTTTTTTTTAAATAATTTTGAGTTGTTAGTTTCCCTCTGTTGCATCCTACGATACCCTCAAGACGATATGTGGGGGGATATTCTTACACCGCCACTGCGTGAGCTATGAACTGAAATGGATTTATAAATAATGTTTGATTGCGGTTGTCTACTAGGCGGTATTACTCGTGTTCAGTCTAGAAGTCCGTCTAGGTACCTATTATTGCTGCGAAACTGGGTTCCGGTATGAAGGGTACAGAGAGCCAGAATAATTACGGGCTGTGAGGCATTCCACCATAATCCTCAGAGGTGACAACGCATCCGTAGCCTTCTTCGTTTGATGTTGATCTTCGTTATCAGATGGAATGTAAGGTGGTTTTACATTACTCTTTTACCAATAAATCTATTATTGACTAGATATTAATATGTACCGGCAATGGGATCAGTATTAAAGTACTGAAATCGCTTTCCAAGCGTGACTTCGGTTAACTAATTCTGCAGCGGGTTAGGCTCAAGTTTAGTTGTTAGTTAGGCTGTTACGATTGTACAACCAGTGCGTGTTGCCAGTGATGACATATGGATCTAAGAGGTGGTGCTTCACTGCTGGTTGTATGAGGATGTTCAAGATCGCTTAGCGAGTTACGAAGAGGGCTACGCTCGGATTTTCTCTAGAACCAGAGTAACCGACATAGCCTAACGGATTATTAAGCTGAAGTAGCAATGGCCCGGCCATATATGTATTGTACATATATAACCAATGGGGAAGAAAGGTTTTGTGACCTCATAACAAGAAGCGAAGTGTTTACCACTGATGGAGAGACGACTTGGTAAGAGATGCAGGAAGTTAGTACCCACCAGTATCAAATTCTTTGTAACTGCTTATGACGGCTGCGATTCCCGGCCAAGATTTCGTCTCTTCCACCTGGCAGCCAAAGTCTTGAACTCTCTCCAAAATGACGTCGTTGAACATTTCTCTCACACCCGCTGCTGAGTTCTGAGGCTCGTCCATTGAGGTAGCTTGAGAGGACAACACCGTTGTTGGATCTTGTATGCTTTTCAATGATATTATTTTAGATATATTTGGTATGTTTATACTAGGATAGTTCTGGAAAGGTTGTTCTAACTTCAGAGCTGGTTTTTGGATGTTCTCGCTATCAAATCCAGGGTTTAGATCTCTCTTTCTCGTGTCCTGGCCACTGAAGTGTTTGACACTTCTGTCGGCCATCTTTGATAAACGATTTAATTCTGAAAAATTCTTCTCAGCCAGGACTCGTATGCTGTCTCCGTCCTCACAGCAGCAGTCCAGTCTTTTCTTTATGAGATTATTGTTTTCGTTGACGCATTTCTTAATTTCCGTCAACAATAATAACTGACCATCTGGGTCTAAATCTGTTGTTTCTGTTTGAAGTTTTGGTTGTTTCAGAATTTGATCTACTTCCGATGCGCCATAGCGACGCTTCCTCTCTTTTACTATTTCCCGCCAGACTTTTTCGTAACCTGTAAATCATAATACGCTTTTGTATTAAACGCTTTTATTTTCAATTTAAATTTTGACGTGGGGAACACCGGAATTTTTTCATTGTTTTAGTGTAAATGGAAATACAATATGTAACAAAACCCTGTAGTTCCCGTTGAGCGCGTTATCTAAATCAGTATTCAAACGTATACCAGCTAATTTTGATAACGCACTTAACGGGAACCACACGGTTTTGTAAGATGTTGTATAATAAAGGGAAATATTAGAGAAAAATATGACATCTGACAGACAGCCGGATAGACAGAAGCATTGACCAAATGCTTTTGTTGAACAAGACAAGACTTAGCCAGTCTTGGTCTTGGTCTTGCACCAATACACCTGGTCTTGGTCTTGGTATTGCACTCCCAGTCTTGGTCTTGGTCTTGCAGTAAGAGTCTCGCAAGTCTCGCAATTACCTATTAGACTATTGCTATTTATTACTTAAACGTTACTTTAGATCTTAGAACAACTTAACGGAGTAGGTACATTTTGAGCTTGAATTAACATAGTCATAGCAAAGACCAACCAAATTAGTAAATGTCTAAACATTTAATGAGAAATTCGAAAAATCAACTGACACCGGGCGGGGTTTGAGATCCATGCCAATGCTCTAACCAACTGAACTATCTACCCACGGCGCGTGTGTGTGTGTCTGCGTGACGTGTCCCACGGCCACGGAAGTCAGTATGTTTCTCGTGATGTGAATTGTGTATATTGTGTTCGTCTTGTGATGGAATTAATCTACGTTAATTAAATTAAATTTGCCTAGGTACGTTACTTGCTGTATTTATCTAGGTACTTATAACTACTAGAGTACGGTAGTAGTTAACAAATCGACACTGCTAATCAATTTTTGGAAGTGTGTGATTTAAAAACACAAAATGCGCGAATATGACTTCACTCATTCGAAATTCAAAATTCAATTATTTTTAATTCAAGTAGGCATTAAAAATACACTTTTGAATAGTCATATAATTACTGTTTTCCCGAATTTTTACCTTTTCCATGTTCAGGGGTGCTGTATTTACTGAGAAGAATCACGGAAGAAAGTAAAAAATTCAGTAGTTGATCTATTCAAAATATTTTTACAATAGAACTATAATTATGTAACGCGATAAATCGAACATAAAATCTCAAATGTATATGTAGATACCAAATCGGTATAGAAATTTCCAGTTAGTCCTGTGTAGTACGACTACGAGAGGTCAGTTTCAAGCTTCTTTGTCATTAAGATAATTATTTCCAGAATATTATGCTTTTTTGGATAATGTGCGACTTAAATTGAAAAGGTGAAAGATCTAACATTTCTTTTGAAATCTTGTAATAAAAGCGTAGACCGCTACCCAAGAAGCTATTGTATACTTTGTGTAACCGTAAAGCAGGTAATGTGATTTTATTTTTATTTCTACTATAAAAATTGTACAAATCACTACTCTTAACATGTAAGTGAATGTTTTGTCGTACATACATGATATTTGCAGAAATACATTGTGATGCAATAGTCAAGATATCAATTTCTTTAAACAGTTCTCTCAGAGATACTCGGGCTCTTAACCAGTACATAGATCTTATACACGCTTATCACTTATCACGCTTTTTATATTATTCGATTGGAAAAATTTTAAACGTTCCAAGTGTGTTTCTTTCTTTTCTTTTTTTTTAAATATTAGTAATCTTATTTATTAACATTACTAATATTGCTTTTAACCACTCCTGGTAAGCTTGAAACGCTTGTGTTAGGAGTTGTTCACGACAGTAGTCAAATGGCGGATTCGAACCCACGACCTTTTGAGTTCGCGATCAGCGCCCTGCCTTTAGACTATTGTCGCTTCAAAGTTTGTTAAAGTGGGTGGTAAAAGTGTCTACAATATTTATCAAATGGGTGACGACATATTCGAGCACTTTGTGTTTTAAAAACACACACTTCCAAAAATCGAGATTTGCAGTGAAATTATAACATGTTTATCTATGAGGTAATAATAATAGATAACAATGCTCCAAAAAGCCACCATCCTCAACACTTGTCAGTAGTTACGTTGTACCAGTTCTGGCGCACTGAGTCAGAAGTGGTACAAGTACGACGTTCGTCGACTCACGATCCTAAAAAAAAAAAAGTTTTGGCATGCTCTGATCACGAATCTGCGGTCCATTTTTGCGTAGGATGCACGGTTCCGGAGATTTGCAGATCAATTAACTCTTATCTAATTGATATCCGGTGAAGGCCTCCACCGTCATTAGCGCTCCATTGTTCTTATCTACTTAACTATTGTTCATTCAATACCGTCATTATCTATTCTTCCTCAGCGTGGTGCTATTGTATTATACTCCTTTGTTCCTATCTACACTAATATGACTCATCAATAAAACACTACCTAATTTTGTTAAAATTTTTATTTACAAAATACAAAATCTTACTACTTATTATCAATAAAATAGGAGCGAAACATCTCATCCACTAAAATATCGTTGTACAATGTGTTCCCTGTAAATATACTCGTAAAACTATGCATTGAACATCCCTGAAACTTATATAGCAAATACATACATACATAATACATACATAAACACTCACGCCTGTCACCCAGAGGGGTAGGCAGAGACTAAAGACTTCCATTTGGCACGATCCTGACACACCTCTCTCGCCTCCTTCACATCCATACACCCACGCATGCATGCTCGTCGGTTAAGGGTACTCCTAATTTGGCCCGTTTTCAATAAATCGCCAATTTGGTCGATAAATTTTCGCCTAGGACGTCCCTTTCCGACTCTGCCATTCACTTCTGCAACATAAATTTTCTTTGTCACTCTTTCCTCATCCATTCTTTCCACATGACCAAACCACCGAAGCATTCCTTTCTTAATCCTGGTCACAACATCATCTTGCAAACCACACTCTTCTCTTATCACACAATTTTTCACCCTGTCATTCAGATTCAGCCCTAACATACTCCTTAACGACCGCATTTCTACTGCATTTATTCTACTCTCGTGCTTCTACTGCCACACCCAACTTCCACTACCATACGTTAAAGTAGGGACCAACACAGCATTGTGAATTGCCATACGTGCCTTTTTCGACACATTTTGACTCTTCACAATATAGTGCAGGGCTCCATTTACTCTGTTTCCTGCGTTCACTCGTCGTTCTATATCCTTATCATATCTCCCATCCCTGCTAAATACGCAACCCAAATATACAAACTCATCTACTTGCTCGATCAACTCCCCTTCTATTCTTATTTCACATATCGTTTTACTTTCATCTCTTTCAAAAACCATAATTTTTGTCTTACTTGCGTTCACTTTCATACCCCTTTCTTTAAATGATCTGTTCATTAATGTAACCATCATTTGCAACTCGGCCGCCGACGACGCAAGAATAACTTGATCATCGGCGTACAAAAGGCATTTGATGGTTAACTCACCCATTCTTAATCCGCATTCTTCAACTTTCAAATTTTGCAAACAACTGTCCATAAATAGGTTGAACAACCACGGGGAAGCCACACAGCCCTGTCTGACACCTTTATGGATGCCAAACCAGTCCGAGTAGACCCCGTTGATCCTAACACAAGCACTAGAGTCCCTATAAAGAGATTCCAATGCCTGTATCAAGCCAGCGCTCAACCCAAATGAGTTCAGTGTTTGCCATAGCACATTCCTATCCACTCTGTCATAGGCCTTCTCCAAGTCCATGAACGCACAAAAAACCTTTTGTTTTTTGGCCAAAAACTTCTCCGCGATCATGCGCATGGAGAAGACTTGATCTGTACATCCCATTCCCTTTCTAAATCCCGCTTGCACATCCCAAATTTTTCCATCGATTTCTTTCATGACCCTTTCAATTAGTACCTTGGCATACAGTTTTCCCACGATGCTAAGCAGGCTGATACCGCGGTAGTTTTTACAGTCCTGCTGCGACCCATTTCCCTTATATACTGGGACTATCACGGCTTTGCACCAGTCTCCCGGTACCCGCTTCAGTTCCCAGCATAAATTAAACAAGGTGTGCAGCAGGCCTGCCACCACTTCCTCTCCAGCCCTTAGCATTTCGAGTGAAACTCTATCATATCCGGCAGCCTTACCTGCTTTCATGCTTTTCATTGCTTTCATTATTTCATCTATACTTATCTCGCTACCTCCTTCCTCTTCTTTCGGAGTTCCTATTTCATTCAGTTCATACGTTGTCTCCTCACTCATAAACATGCTTTCAAAATATTCCTTCCATCTCTTTAAACTCAAAACTTCATCATTAAGAATATAGCCATTCTCGTCTCTTATAGCATTCATTATAGGCTGTTTTGAACATCCCCTGGCAGTTCTTACGAGTTTCCAGAACATTTTAATATTTGCCTGGAAGTTATCCGATATTCTTCTATCATTCTTATCCGTTCTTTCTTGCTTTTTCCTTTCAACTACTTCTTTTACTCTTTTATTTAGATGTCTAAAGACTGTCTTTTTTCTTTCAAAATCATCATTCGTACCGCTAGAATTACCAGCCTTAGTTGCTAGTAAATCTAGCCATGCTCTCTTCTTTGCTTCAACTTCCGTACGTATCTCATCATCCCACCATAACGTATTATTTTTCATTTCATTCTTTCTTTTACTAACACCACATACTTCGGTAGCTGCATCTACTAAACCTTTCTTAACATTTTGCCATACATTCTCCAAGTCTAACTCATTCATACATAATTCATCCAAACCACTTACGTTTTCTTTCAGTCTACATTTAAACTTGTTTTTCTCAACTTCATCTTGTAATCTTTCTGTTCTAATACGCTGTAACGCAGTGGTAGACACAGATGACCGATGGCGCCACCGCCTGAATAGACCATTAATTCGGCATAAAACCAAAAAATGATCCGTTCCTACGTTTGACCCCCGGTAAACCCTTGTATCCACCACTGCGCCCCTCAATCTTTCATCCACAATTATGAAATCTATCATGCTTCTATCATCACCTCTTTCCCAAGTGTACATGTGAATCCTCTTGTGGCGAAAGAAAGTGTTCGTCACAAAAAGATTCTTTTCCATACATACAGTGATGAATATAGCAAATACATTAAGCAATATTCGCCACAAACTGAAGTCCACTCATTCCGAATTCTATCAACATTCCAGTTCCATCTTTTACAATTTTTTTTAAAAAACTCTAGATGATATCGTACAGGTGCACGTCCGAATGAATCAAAATATTGACCGACGTCATTCGTATCGATATATAAAGCTACCCAATGTGACCCTGGTTTATCATCTGTATCCAAATTGCATATTATATACGTTGGTACGTGGGTGTACATGGGTAGTTTATCGGCAGCATAAACATTATTTTCTAAAGTGGGGTGAATCTTTTTCAGATGTTGATGTACATCTAGTGTATCCATAATATTACTACTATTAGTAGATTATTACAGTACCAATCTACTAAATGACTAACATAGGAATGATCAATTATAGTGATTTCTAAATATTAAATTGCATTATTTTGTGTTATACAAAACGTATTTGAGTCATCAATACACTGAACAACACGCGACACGAAGTAATGTTGAGATAAGCTACAAAATGTGAGATAAGCTTGTTGATGCACAAAGTTACTATCAATTCCACTGCAGAAATTCTTTAGATTAGAATTATTACTTACTGGTACTATATAAGACCAAGCAAGTGCAGTCATGGACTTAGTGTATGGTCGTTTGACCGCAGTGGATCTATCAATACTACATTTGTGTTACTTCAACGCATCAAAGGCCATATATGTAAGTGTTTATTCTATTGACAAACTTACTTTTCTTTCTGTTATTTTCTTGCGTGTGTATGATTTAGTGTTAACAAATTATATTTAAATATTGTGTGTGAATATTAAGCCGTGGTAGCTCAGATGGTTAGCGCAAGCTGTAAATTTCACAGTACCCGGGTTCGACCTCCGCCGGCACCAATTAAATTGATAATTGCAATTTTAAGTGTCCATTCTATTGACAAACTTACTTTTCTTTCTGTTATTTTCTTACGTGTGTATGATTTAGTGTTAACAAATTATATTTAAATATTGTGTGTGTACCGCATCTACGAATACTAGAGTAGTTAAAAAATACTTTTTTAACAATGACAGTCATTAGTTGATCATTAGTGAATGTGATTCTGTTTACTTAAATTACAGGAAGACAAGAGCAGAAGGAAGAAATGGGATGATGGGAAGTAATGAAGCATTGTTATGTGAAGTTTGTTGGAACAAACATATTTTTACTCACGTCGTAAATACTTTTAACATTTTGGTTCAAAATGACACAAAATCTATAAAAAATATTAGATACATCATCGACATGGACGGATTTTACATTACATATCCTCATAAACATTTTCAATGTAGAGAAATGGCTATTCTAGACGTATACTATCTAATAAAAATGATGCGTTTATCGATCATTATTTGTTTCGGCCAAGTTATCCTTTCAATTATTTGTCACCAAAAGACAAAAAAACTGTTCGTTATTGTGAAACACACGTGCACAGCATTCAAAAAAAAAAAAAAAAAAAAAAAATTTTTTATCAAAAACTCTCCCCCCTAACCCCCAATTAAAACTTTAACCCCCTTACACCCTTTCAGACCAACGGGGGGAAGGGATGGAAATTTCATAAAACTTAAAAATATTAATGTGATTTTAAACCAAGCGTTTATGAAGCACCCTAAAATAATTCAAAAAAACAAAAAAAAAACCAAAAATATAAACCCCCCCCCTTAAATTTCTAATCTAATATTATATAAAAAAAAATAAAAAAAAAAAAAAAAAACAAAAAAAAAAAAAAAAAAAAAACTCAAATAAGATATTTATTACGACAAGCGTCACCAGATAACCCAAAATTCATTGAAGATGCCTACAGGGATGCAACTCTAGAGGCACATGGATATTTAATGTAGATTTAAAACAGAATAGCAATGATTTTTGTCGTATCAAGACAAATGTCTTCCCATTTAATGGTTTCTGTACAGTCTACGTCCCCACAAAAGAGTTTAAATACACCAAGAATCAAACAATTCAAATCATTGCTAAATGATGCATCGTCGACTCACAATGCATAAACATTTGCTAAACGCTTTGCATACGCTTAAACCAAAATATCAAAGAGCATTACTTAAAACGTGTGATGAAGAAGAAATTAACTGTATTTGTGAGTGTATTCATAACGTTTTACAAGGAAAAGTACCTCTTAAAGATCAAGATAAACAAAAATTGAATAAACACAAAAAGATATCGATTAGATATTGAAATGCAAAATATTATGAATAGTAAGACGGAAGACCGAAAGAAATGGATGTTATATTTACAAACACTGCAAAGAACTACCTTCATTTTATCGAAGAAGATTGTCAACCACTCAGATTACCAATTTATTCTGATACATCTAATGAAGATTCAAATAAGTCTAAAATTGGTTTTAAAAATAAAGATAGAGATCTAAAAACTTCAGTTGATGCTGAATCTTTGTTGGAGGAGAATCGATCCATTAAAAGTAAAGAAAATGATGAAAATCCACTTTACACACCAGCTCAAATACTCAGTTTAATACCAAAAACTTATAATAAAAAGGGACAGTTATTATTAAACTTAGTTGAAACAAGTCAAAATAAAATACATTGGGATAATGAAGGTACAGTCATAATTGATAATGAAAAAATTCCTGGAAGTAATATTGTTGATTTAATAAATGATTCACTAAGACCCTTAAAAAGGAGTGATCCAGTAGGGTGGGATAGATTTGTTGAAGCATTAAAAGATATTAAAGTACCACTTACTTATATTGGAAATCCAAAGAGATGTGAGTTTATTAACCAACTTCAAGCAAAAGATCTGAACAAACCCTCTGAGACTGAAGTTCAAGAGTTTCTTACACCGAGTAGAGGAGATACAAAATCTATAACTAAAATAGAGTTTTCTACACCGAGCAGTAGAGATAAAAAGTCTACAACTAAAATACGTAAAAGGCTTGAGTGGGAAAAATGGACCCCGTACTAGAAGAAATTAACAGGATTTATTATGATCCATCTAATCCCGCTGGTTTTGGTAGTATTGATAAATTATCAAAAGCTATGAAGTGTAAAATGAATAAAAAGCAAGTAAAGGAATGGTTAAAATCACAAGAAACATACACATTACATAAACTTATTCGAAAAAAATTCCCGCGTAGTAGGTACATTCTATCAAATATTAATGAGCTGTGGCAAGCTGATTTAAGTGATATGCGAACTTATTCTCAATATAATGATGGTTTCAAGTATATACTTTGTGTTATTGATGTATTTAGTAAATATGTTTTTGCAAGACCAATGAAAAAGAAAAACTCAGAAACAACTAAAGAATGTTTTGAAAGTATATTTACTGAAAGTAATTTAACACCTACTCACATACAATCTGATAAAGGTACAGAATTTGTTTCAAAAGATGTACAAAAATACTTTAAATCCAAAAAAGATTAATTACTATACCACTAACAATCCTGACATTAAGGCCAGTATTGTTGAACGATTTCAAAGAACACTAAAAATGAAAATGTGGGGTTATTTCACTCATAATAATACTTATAGATATATAGATGTTTTACAAGATTTAATATACTCTTATAATCACAGCTTTAACTCTAGTATTAAGATGTGCCCATGTGATGTAAATTCCGACAATATTATGACAGTTTGGACTAATCTTTATGATAGACGGTCAAACAAACTTTCTTTAGAAAATCCTAAACCAAATTTCAATGTGGGTGATTATGTCAATAACTAAATATAAACATGTTTTCCAAAAAGGATATGAATCAAATTGGAGTGATGAAATATTTATTATATCTTCAATAATTGATAGATCTCCATGGGTTGTTTATACAATAACAGATTTACAAAATGAACCAATAGTTGGTACTTTTTATGAAAGAGAATTAAAGAAAATCACTTACAACCTCAACTCACAATATAAAATAGATAAAATAATTAATACTCGTTATTAAGGTAACAGAAAAGAAGTATTAATGAAGTGGAAAGGTTATCCAGATAAATTTAACAGTTGGATTTTAGCTTCTAGTTTAAAAGAAATATGAATAAAGAAAGTTTTTATTTAACTTTGCTCAGCAATAGTTCAATGGAATACTTTCCTGATAACAAGACCACAAATTTTTCAACGAAATTACCAAAAGCTATTAAATTAGAAGGCGAATGGTCGGTTGGAGTTGTCGAATTTCAATATCCATGTACCATGTTTACTGTTCAAGATCATGAAAATGTTATATACATTACAAAATCTATGTTAATGCCTAATGAAGATAAACCATCCATAGTGTACTACAAAAAACATATTCCAGCTACCAACTATGATAACGTTGAGCATATTTTAAGAGTGTTAAATGGTATCGGAGAGAACTTGAAATTTCGCTATGATGAAATAACAAATTTTGTGTCTATTTCTGTTTTGGATAAAAATATAACATCCTTAACATTATCACCCAAATTAAGTTTACAACTAGGTTATGAACCAAATAAAAATCTCCTAGAGAGAAATTTTGGAAAGTGTCCTGCTAATTTACACTTAGGGTTACCATCTCAACTATTTCTATATTGCGACATTATCGATCCTCAGATTGTGGGTGATGTTATGACTCCTTTACTAAGAGTCATTTCATTAGATCCTACAAAATACATTTATGGTGCAAATAAAATGCACGTTTTCTCTCAACCTCACTACTTACCTGTTATGCGAAGAGAGTTCGATACGCTGGAAATAGTTATAAGATCGAGCACAGGACAAAAAATACCATTCCAGTTTGGAACCGTGTGTATTAAACTACATTTCCGAAAATTATAATAATGAATTCTCTTCGTGATCATCATAAATGTCCATATGAAACTTATTATACACATCAAGCTGGGTCAGGAGTTGGAGTAATTTATAAGGGTGCACCATACCAACGCGGTTATGGTATGGAGAGCTTCTTAGGTGGGTTATTTAGATAAGTTTTACCTTTTCTTTCAAGTGGTGCTCGAGTGATTGGTAAGGAGGCATTAAGCGCTGGAATAGGACTTTTATCGGATATGGTTCAAGCGCGCCCTATGGAATCCTCAATAAAAGATCGTCTAAAGCAAGTTAGTACAAATTTAAAACGAAAGGCTGATGAGAAAATTGATCAATTTAATATGACAGGATCTGGATATAAAACTAAAAGAAAACGATTGACCTCGTTCATTCCTCCATTAACTGCTACAGTGCAAGCTGCGAAAAAACTTGGTCTTCCAAGTTTTTTCGAACAAAAATTTTTTGACCAAAAAATATCAAAGATATATTTTCAAATTAAATATGTCTTTCCTTCATAATCATTCTTGCGAGTGCGTTAAGTCAGAATTGGATTTGTTTGCACTACCGCCTACACAAACTAGCATTGAAAATGGATTGTGGATTCATTATAAACCAATTTCATCTCTTGGTGATGATGGACCTATCGAGTTTCAAGTTCCTGGGATAAGTGATGACTACATAGATTTGTCTCATACATTACTCCACATAAAGGCAAAAGTATTTAATCAAGATTCAATTAACTTGATATCGCAGTCGCAGCACAGTAGTCGCACCTGTAAATAATTGGCTGCATTCACTTTTTAGTCAACTTGATGTTTATTTAAACCAAAAACTTGTATCACCACCTAATAATACCTATGCATATCGAGCATACATGGAAACCCTTTTAAACTATGCTCCTGCTGCTGAACAATCTCATCTTACTTGTAGTCTTTGGTATGATGATACAGCAGGAAAAATGGATTCTACGGATGGTAAAAACATAGGATTTGTTAAAAGACAGGAATTGATTAGTGAAAGTAAGGAAATAGAAATGATTGGTCATCTTCACGGTGACATTTTCAACCAAGATAAATTTTTAATTAATGGTGTTGAAATGAGTGTTAAATTGGTTCGATCAAGAGAGAGTTTTAATTTAATGCTGGGTCAAACGATGTAAAGTTTAAAGTTTGCATTACGGACGCAACTCTTATTGTTCGACGAGCACGAGTTAATCCAAGTGTTACTCGCACATCAAAAAGTTTTAGCTTCTACCACTGCTAAATATCCTATTACTCGAGCTGAAGTAAAAGTTTTAACAATTCCATCGGGTGTTCAAGGAAAAACTCTTGATAATATATTTTTAGGACAGGTACCCAAAAGATGTATAATTGGATTTGTGAACAATTCTGCATTTAATGGTTCCCTTACTAAAAATCCATTTAACTTTGAAAACTATGGTATTAATTCTTTCAGCTTATATATTGATGGTCAACAAACACCTTCAAAAGCTTTGCAACCATCTTTTAATAATAGTATATTTACATCAGCATATCATACTCTATTCTCGGGAACTGGTATTCACTTTCTTAATGAAGGAAATGGAATCTCTTGTGAACAGTATGCCAAAGGTACTACTGTCTATTAGCATTTGACTTAACTCCTGTTTTATCAGCCAACTCATCAACTCATTGGAATCTCATAAAGCATGGTAGTGTAAGATTAGAAGTACGATTTGAATCCTCACTAATACAAACAATTAACTGTATAGTTTATGCTGAGTTTGATAATATTATTGAGATAGATAAAAACAGAAATGTTACTGTAGACTATAGTAGTTAAGGTTGTAATATGTGTTATGTGTAATGCATTTTGTGTGTATGTAACTATGTAAATCGTTATAAAATTAAATAAAACAAATTGTATGCCATGTATTATTTTTTATTTCTTTATAAATCTTCTATTTAATCTAATACAAAACACTATTCGAGTTTAAAGTTATATCGGACTCTCTCATTAGATCATCAATAATAACGAGATGTGGGTTTTCACCATCAAACATATTAAGATTTGGAATTCCTTGATGATAGTTAACATTTGGTAAATTATATAAAGGTTGCATTTCATCAAAGCACCATGTGATCTGATTAAAATCACAATTACATATTTCTGTAACTGATTTTATGAAATTTGTTACAAAATTTGACTTCCCACATCCACTTGGTCCTGCCACAATAGCAGTAACGGATGTATAAAACACGTCTAAAGTTCTAAGGGGTGAAATAAAAAATGAAAGTGTTGGTGTAAAAAAACTAATATATATTGTGTACTATAACTAATGTTTTTGGGAAATAAAAAATTATGATTAATTGAAAATTTTATTTTCAAGCAATAACCACTTTAAAAACCCACACTTCGTCACAAGAACAATGTAAAATTTTGCGATTATTTTTTTGCAAATATATGATTATTACACACATACGTTTGTTTAAATTTATGACATTTACCAAATCATTGTATTTTGGACATTTGTAATCTTCAATATTAAAAATTCTATCATTCGTCGTCAACATTTTTAAAAATTGTTTTTCTGTTGAACCACCTTTGTATGCGATCACTTCGTCTTTGCACAAATTTCTAATATACCAATTTAATATGGGGATGATGTTCTCTTGTTTGTAAGCACATTTTAATTCTTCGGTCACATCAAAATATGGAATGCCGTGCACGTGTGTTTCGCAATAACGAACAGTTATTTTGTCTTTTGGTGACAAATAATTGAAAGGATAACTTGGCCGAAACAAATAATGATCGATAAACGCATCATTTTTATTAGATAGTTTTACGTCTAGAATAGCCATTTCTCTACATTGAAAATGTTTATGAGGATATGTAATGTAAAATCAGTCCATGTCGATGATGTATCTAATATTTTTTAGATTTTGTGTCATTTTGAACCAAAATGTTAAAAGTATTTACACGTGACTAAAAATATGTTTGTTCCAACAAACTTCACATAACAATGCTTCATTACTTCCCATCATCCCATTTCTTCCTTCTGCTCTTGTCTTCCTGTAATTTAAGTAAACAGAATCACATTCACTAATGATCAACTAATGACTGTCATTGTTAAAAAAGTATTTTTTAACTACTCTAGTATTCGTAGATGCGGTACACACACAATATTTAAATATAATTTGTTAACACTAAATCATACACACGTAAGAAAATAACAGAAAGAAAAGTAAGTTTGTCAATAGAATGGACACTTAAAATTGCAATTATCAATTTAATTGGTGCCGGCGGAGGTCGAACCCGGGTACTGTGAAATTTACAGCTTGCGCTAACCATCTGAGCTACCACGGCTTAATATTCACACACAATATTTAAATATAATTTGTTAACACTAAATCATACACACGCAAGAAAATAACAGAAAGAAAAGTAAGTTTGTCAATAGAATAAACACTTACATATATGGCCTTTGATGCGTTGAAGTAACACAAATGTAGTATTGATAGATCCACTGCGGTCAAACGACCATACACTAACTCCATGACTGCACTTTCTTGGTCTTATATAGTACCAGTAAGTAATAATTCTAATCTAAAGAATTTCTGCAGTGGAATTGATAGTAACTTTATGCATCAACAAGCTTATCTCACATTTTGTTGCTTATCTCAACATTACTTCGTGTCGCGTCTTGTTCAGTGTATTGATGACTCAAATACGTTTTGTATAACACAAAATAATGCAATTTAATATTTAGAAATCACTATAATTGATCATTCCTATGTTAGTCATTTAGTAGATTGGTACTGTAATAATCTACTAATAGCAGTAATATCATGGATACACTAGATGTACAACAACATCTGAAAAAGATTCACCCCACTCTAGAAAATAATGTTTATGCTGCCAATAAACTACCTATGTACACCCACGTACCAACGTATATAATATGCAATTTGGATACAGATGATAAACCAGGGTCACATTGGGTAGCTTTATATATCGATACGAATGACGTCAGTCAATATTTTGATTCATTCGGACGTGCACCTGTACGATATCATCTAGAGTTTTTAAAAAAAAATTGTAAAAGATGGAACTGGAATGTTGATAGAATTCGGAATGAGTGGACTTCAGTTTGTGGCGAATATTGCTTAATATATTTGCTATATAATTTTCAGGGATGTTCAATGCATAGTTTTACGAGTATATTTACAGGGAACACATTGTACAACGATATTTTAGTGGATGAGATGTTTCGCTCCTATTTTATAGATAATAAGTAATAAGATTTTGTATTTTGTAAATAAAAATTTTAACAAAATTAGGTAATGTGTTTTATTGATGTGTCATATTAGTGTAGATAGGAACAAAGGAGTATAATACAATAGCACCACGCTGAGGAAGAATAGATAATGACGGTATTGAATGAACAATAGATAAGTAGATAAGAACAATGGAGCGCTAATGACGGTGGAGGCCTTCACCGGATATCAATTAGATAAGAGTTAATTGATCTGCACATCTCCGGAACCGTGCATCATACGCAAAAATGGATTCGTGATCAGAGCATGCCAAAACTTTTTTTTTTTTGGATCGTGAGTCGACGAACGTCGTACTTGTACCACTTCTGACTCAGTGCGCCAGAACTGGTACAACGTAACTACTCTTGTCACATCAGCCAAAAGTTATACTCTATCATCTACTTTTACAATTTAAATTTCCCTCACACACTTGGCTCCGGCCCGTGTGTGTATTGTTTTATACTCTCAAAAAAGAGTAGAAACATAAAGAATTCATATAATAATAATAGAACATCGGTATCGATGAGGTGGATATAAAACAGTCAGTTTGTGACGTGTTTATGCACGCTTGACCAAAGTGCTTAACAGCCTTTTGTCCGGTGTGAATAAGACACGCGCATATAACGGTTGGGTCATGCCTGTACTCATGTATACCTTTGGCATACTCAGGTAGACTCAGACTGAGCTTAACGCCCTGGATAGAAAAGTCCGCACTACCATGACGTCCCATAGAATGCATCATCCGAAATCATCGGTAAGGTGTACTTGCCTCGAAAGCATGGTGGACGTGGCTTTTTAAGCGCGCTCACGATTCATAATCGCGAAGTGTGTAGCCTCCGTAATTACATCTTGGGGAGATCTAATGATCCATTCTATAGTGACGTCATTTATTGTGATAAAGGGCTTACCCCTCTATCCTTAGCTAAAGAGCAATGGCAGGACCCGGCAGTAGATAGTATTTCTGCCCGGGAGACCGTATGGAGAGAGAAGGAGCTCCACGGGAGGTTCTACAAGACTCTGCATGAGCCTTTCGTAGATACAGTCGCCTCCCTCAACTGGCTACGTTTCGGTGACTTCTTCGGGGAAACCGAAGGTTTTGTCTATGCAATGCAGGATCAGGTTATTAATACCAACAACTATTAGAGATGCATCCTAAAGAGGCACCGTCGACTTCTGTCGAGCTTGTCGCCATCCCGGTGAGTCACTTAGGCATGTAATCTCTGGTTGTTCGGCGCTTTCTGACTCTGAGTACTTGCACAGGCACAACATAGTAGCCAGGATTCTACACCAGGAGCTCGCGCTGAAATACAGTCTCGTGGATCAGAAACTGCTTTATTATAAGTACTTGCCGGAAGCCGTGTTCAAAATGATCGCGCCAGGCTCTACTGGGACCGGGCCATCATCACAAACAGGACTATTCTTGGGAATAAGCCTGATATTGTGCTAATGGACCGGGCACAGTCAAGGATATTTTTGGTCGACATTACCATTCCATATGATGATAACCTAGTGAAAGCCGAATCAGAAAAGAAAATTAAATATCTGGACCTGGCTTACGACGTGACCGACATGTGGGGTGGACTGCCGACCGAAATTATTCCTGTAGTCGTCTCTGCGAATAGGTTAATCCCAGTCTGCCTCTCGGGTCATCTGAGGCGACTGGACCCGCTCCTGGCTTAAATGCAGAAGGCGGTGCTCCTCGATACCGCACACATGGTTCACCGGTTTCTTTCCGTTTCCCCCTAACCCTCGGCCGTTTGGTCTTCCCTGTTGAAGGCTTCTATCTGGTTGGGCTTTTATTTATTCATGTATTTTTAACTATTTATTTTATTTCATTGATATTTATGTATATTTATTGTTTCTCATTCACAATTATATATTTATGGAACCCAAGCAGATGAGAAAACTATATAGATATCTAAAAAATAATATTAGTAAGTAATTATTATAAGCCTATATAGTTAATATTGTAATAATTACTTACTAGAATAAATAATTATGATATCTACCTATCCTTACCATTGTCTAATTACAATATTCCTTTCGAGATCTGTATACGTGTCTTATGAATATGTATATGAATGTCTATATAAATATCTTTGGAATATGTACTCTGTGGGGCAATAAAACAGTGTCAATGTCAAATGTTGTGCGTTCGGCGCGGCGGCGACGATTGTATTCGATACTAATAGAAATTGCCGGCACGTGTATCTTGACCTTGTACTCTTGGATAGGTGCAAAATTTCTTTGACAAGTAAGTATTTGACCTTTGATGATGCCGACAACAAGAAGCCACGCATTATCAAAGTGCCGATGGTCAAAACTAGGGATTTACTCTTTTTTCTTTTAATGGATATTTTCATTCCCTATGTAAGTATATTTATGGTATTGTTCGCAATGCGCATAATTTCAATTTTCCAAATTTTTTATATATTTTTTTTGCATCTCATCGAGTGCCTTAGCGTATAACCGAACTCCTATACTCCCTGAAACGACACTCAGTCCTAACTGCAAGACGCAAGAGTCTCGCAGGCTTATGTAGTCTTGTTCTTGCTCAAATCTAGCACGGTCAGTCTAGTTCTTGGTCTTGCTAAAATTAGGCGGTCTTGGTCTTGCAAAAATACAAGAACAAGACCAAGACTGGTTTCGAGCAGCACTAATTCAGATTGGCAGGCGTAGGTTACACGATGTAATAGATTGCAAAACTGCTTGCCAAACATGTCGATTTTGACCAAACTACCAAAATGAAAGCGGCGAACTAAAATGCGAAAAAAGGCATTAAAGATGAAATAAAACATAACAAACCTTCTTTGTACTTTTGAGTGACCTGCATCAGGCTTAGATGGGAAAGGAATATCTGTTTCCGTTGATGTGCCATCTCGTTTTCATCTGTATTTACATTGACACGCGTCTCTGATAATAGAAATGAATTTTTTGCTAATTTAGCTGCAGGTTGGTTGTCATCGTTAAATATTCGGTCCAGTCTTCCTGCAGAAATGTAGGCGGCGGCTATAGAATCACTTCTTAAGATCCTCTCCATGCGTTCGAACTCTTTTTCTGGAATTTAAAACGGCTATTGAAAGTCGCTTAAAATATCAGAAGTTAGATTTATATCTATTACCGGTACATGATTTGACATTTTTAATAATAACAGTTACAATAAAGTGACCAGTCCGTCTGAGGTTGATGTAGCTAATTCAGCAAATGGCCTTCGAGCAACTTCAAATAAAGAATCTCCGGATTCGTTATTACTCCCCAACGATTTAGATGGATTACTCCAAAGTATACTCTCATAATATAATCTACTACCAAGCCGCAGTAAATCTACTTTTTTTTGATTAAGAAGGTTTTGAATAGTCAGTATAATTATGCACTACATCCTGCTTGACACCGGTCTCCTCTTATTCATGAGGGAAGCGTCAAAGATCCTGCTCCCATATAAATACGTTTATAAATACGTTTCGTTATATATTGGCATATATAACGAAACGTATTTTAATTTCCCAATCATACAGTTTTCTTTACGAAGTTGGCTTTTTTTTGCCAAGCACGTGGTAAATGTAAAGCAACAATTTCAGTATTGCAGTTAACAATTTACAATTTAAGAGGTGCCGACGGGGATTTAACTTGGAAATTTCAAGGTAAGCGCATATCCCTTCAGCTACCAGGTCATTATAATTATAGGTGGGTAGATAATTACTGAAGGTCAGTTATTAATTTTCTACAAAATTGTAAAATCTATAATAAATAGGATACATTTTTAAATAGCCTTATTATACAAAATAACTGACAGAGGGACAGAAATGAATGTAAGTGAATCTGAAAGAAAACTGACATTAAATATTATTATTTTCGGCAAAAACCTATCCTTTAGGCTAGCTGAATTCTAGTATGACGAAAATTTCAAAATATGATCAGAATTAATAAAGTTTTAAAGTAGGCATACATTTTTCAACTAGGATTCGAATCAAGGTTTCAATTATTTTATGAATGATCACTATCATTTATTATCATTATCAGCCCGTAAAAGTTTGCTTGACATGGACCTCCACAGTTTTAGGGAGAATTTTCTTTAATCGTTGCGGGTAGCAGTTGCATTGACGATTGTAGTAGCAGACATCTCCCACCTTTGCCACTGCTTCCCATCGCCAGACTAGATATTTGACGTCTAGCGTATACTAGACGGTAACCGATATTTACTGGATGCCATGATCTTTCTGGAATTTCCCATGGTTGTCTCTTACCCACGGGATCAAAAGAGGTGACAGATTTTCTTTCACAGCCACCACACGGCAATTATTATGATCACTAACTGAGCGTCAAATAATTAAAATAAATTTACCTTTATAAGCATTCTGCGAAGCTAAATTTAAACCAGCGAGAAAGTTTATCTTTTCATTTTCATTTCTTTCATTTGTAGTCCCATATTCCTTAATTATTGAATGATATTCATTCAGTTCATCTTCATCATAATCACTATCATCGTCAGTGGTATCGTTGTCTAATTTTACTCTCGTATTTGTAAGCTCTTTATAAATCTCGGCTTTCATTTTGTCCGGAGTTATAATATTCTTCAAGCAATCTTGAGTTTTCTTATGTTCTGGTTTTTGCACGTCCTCTACTTTTCGATTTGATAAATATTTCATTCTACGCATACGTTTCTTTTTTTCGTAGATGTCTATTGAACTAATTTCTTCAAACTTTGCAATTTTTGGCCGTAAGTTAGTAATTACAATCTTTGGTTGCAGTTTTGAATCCATCTGGTATGGACACGCAATAAACAATTTATCGTTAGTTTTGGTTTGATCATATGGTTTCTGGAATTCGGTCCTGTTTGGTCCGATTGCTTTGGAATAATCTCTATTAACAAAAGTTTGATTAAGTTTTTTGTCAGTTTCTACGATCATCGGCACTTGATAAACTATTTGAGAATTCATGATTACTTTTTGATTTGATGTTTGAAATACTAGATCTGATTTATTTTTATTTGAAAGTGTCTGAAGAACGTTGTTGCTTGATTTGAGTACATGGATTTCTTTACTGACTGCAACAGATTGTTGTGGCTTTGTATTTTTTATTGCAGATTCAGCGTTACTTGTTGTTGTTATTACATCAATGGGCTTATTTTCATTTGCTGTAGTTTTATTTAGTTTAATTGTGTCGTTACTAATCTTATTGTTTTTAATCATCATTAAATTCGCTGGAAACTGAACATTACTTAAATACAAGAAATTGGGTTGCAGAACGACGTTTTTTGCTTCTGGTTGAGATGGTTTTTCAAGAGGTTTTTTATTCTTTAAGTCTTGCTCCTGTAGAGTACCTTGAGATTTTTCCTTCACGACAATCTTATTACCGTAAATTTGATTTTCGGTGATCAAATTTTCAAAGTCATTTTCATCACAATTTTCCTGATGTAAACGTTTTAACGCAACGACTTTTGATGATGTTCCATTATCATTGAGAATTTCTTCTTGACATTTTTTTGTTTGGCCGGACAGTCGTGAAGGAGCTTGCAAGTTTTTTGAGTCATAACCAGATCTCTGCAATAAGACTTGAGGATTTTGCTGTTGAATAGTAACGAGCATTTTTGGATTTGATGGGTTTTTATTTTGTATTAATAGTATTTGATTTTTCTGCTCGTTAATTGTCCCATCAGAGGGCTTATTTACAAAATTAGTTTTGTTAGTTTCCATATTTGAGTTGAACATGGACCGCGGCGATGGAATGGGCACTTGAGGCATGTATGGGGATTCCTTAGACTCGGTTGAAATATCAAGTTTTTGTTGAAACTGACTATCCGATTTATTTATGATTTCCGCCGCGTTTATTAAAGTGCTGATACTGTTAGCAGCTGAAGGAGGATTGACGTTTGTTTCCTTGATTTCTGGTTCTTTTGGGGCACTTTTTATTACAATGTTGCTTTGAATTTCAACCCTAGATCCGTTTTCTAGTTTCGAGTTTTGAAATGTAGGATTAAAAGGCGGTTTTTTGATGACACCTTGGAATATTTCCGGTGGGTTGCCAACGCATTTCATGTCAATTTTGCTTATCGGTATGCTAGTTTTCAAACTAAATCGTTCATTCGATTTTTTCTTAACTTCTTTATGTTGCGTTGGTATTGTAACAGTTGCCCCGGAGCCTTGAGTAAGTGATGTTATATTCATTTTAGATTCACTGACTTGATTTTTAGAATCATCAGATATGGGGTTTGCAGGTATTATTGTAGGAGTAAAGTTTTCTTCGAAATCTGTTTGGGGTTTGAGAGCTTCTATTTGTGGCTGCGATTCAACTGCTTTTCGCTCTGTTACTGTTTCTTCAGTGCTCACCGGTGGTGTTGAATCTTTATTTGAAATTACTGGAAAGGATACGAATTCGGAACTGGTAGGCTCTGTTTGAGGTAACACTGTTTGGGATGGCTGGACCACGCCTGGGTAAGAAACGGGTTGAAACGCTGAGTATCCAGGAATTGAGTAAAGGTATCCTCCGTAATTAGGATAACCTGGTTCGACTTGCTTCGTAGTAGTTACACTAGGATTTGGATTAGGTATTGACGATGGAGAAATTTTTGGAGAGTGTGGTATTGGTTTAGGTGGTAGAAATGGTGGGTTATCAAGGAAAGTAGTCGTCTCTTCTGTAGGTTTGAAAGGCTCTAGTGGCTTTGTTGGTGGGATTGGGTCCGGCGCAACAGGTGTTCTTTCTTCTTGTTCTAATGGTGCTCCAATTGGTCCAATCGGTTTCGGTCTGGCTGTGAAAATAAACAAAACTAGTGTCAGTTAAAGTGTTTTATTAAATAATAAGCATGTAAGACAAACAGTAGTATTACGTGCACGCCGGTACGTTTATGTGTATGAGTGTTTTTTGAATTAAACGTGCATATTTATAAAAATATATAAGTATAGTTTGTTTTCTTTCTTTTATTTATTAACTTACTAATTAACTGACTTATTTAAATTTATAACTTTGATGAATACACATTCCAATGTAGTCTCTTCGTCTCTGCCTCTCTTCTCAGTTATTTGTTGCTTTTCGACTAAATTGTTCAATAGACTTTCTGATATTATATAATAGAAATAATAATGAAATGATATTATTTATAATATACATATAACCTTAACTATTGAGTGGTTTATGTGTATGGTGTCGTGAGTGGTATATGAATGCATATTTTAATTTTGATTTTTTAAAAATTATAATTGTGTATTTTTACAGAAGAAATTTGTTTGTTTACAAGGTATTAACGAATTTATTTTGCCTAACTATTTTATAACTTGCATTCAACAACTAGATTACAATTATGTAATACATAATTAATTACATATTGCCAGTTAATTGAATGAATAGTTAATTAACCGTCGTGTATTACATTTAGAAATAGAATAATAAAAGTACTAATAAAAGTACTAGAACTACTTCTAACAAACACAATAAAAACATGAAAGAACATATTAAACTGTCACAAAAATAAAACTACCTTTAATCAAATCTTTATTAATGTGAAGTCGCGTATAACCCTTTTTTGCTCTGTATAATTATTTGTATTTATTTTTCGATTTTATATGTCCTCATATCGACAAATTTTTTGTTTGTTAATTATGTATTTAATTCCTTTGTGATTTTAAAACTTTAGATATGTAACTTAAACCTACAACCTCAAACCAGATGTATTTTTCTACTACTAAAAAATCATAAAATGAAAATGACATGAATGAAAAATATGAAAAAAAAAATTGTAAGCATGCGTCACAAACTACATGAAGCCAGGCCTTGTTAGAAGCAATAGCATAACAATATTTTCATAAACTATGTAATCACTAGGCCAAGCATTTCGATAGTTTAATAGCGTCGCTAGTTTGGGACTAAGGTAAAATTACCCAATTAGCAACCAAGGGTCGTTCCGCTCAGTAATTTCAATGTAGGTATATTACAAAAAAAAAACGTTGCCTCAGTGCTGTATTCATTAAGTTTTAACACATTTTAAGCTTTTTATTATTATTCTATAATTCTTCTACTTTTAGGAACATACATAAATTGATTTTGCGCTTTCTAATCTAATTAATGTATAACTTAACTTAAAAATTATTCAGAAAAAAAACAATTATTTTCTACACTTTTCTAACAAACTAAAATCTTCTCTATGAAATCTGTCAAATAGACTAATTCCTTAGTGGCGCCGCCCTGGTGCCAGAAAATTTCGTGGACCATTATTGGTCGCATTATGCATAAAATGAAATTCGGATCGATTGCAATTTTGCTTAATTACCGACTGCGTTATATTTTCCATTCAATTATAGGTTAGCCACAGTATGTTTCAATCAGGCGTTACTTTAGAATATATGAATAGTAGTAATATGAACAGATTTAGAAACCGGTCGATTCTCATTGCGAAGATGATGTTGTCGGAAGCGGTCATAAAATATTAAGATGATAACAAAGGAGATAAGAAGGGGCACCTAGTGTCAATGCATAAACACTCACTCGACTTAACACACACGCGTTCCTTATAAGGATGCCTAAATAGCATTTAATCTATACCACACAAATATTTTCCCTGGACAATGCATCTTGAGCTAATATTTTTTCCGATACAGTTTATATCTATCACTGCTTTGTTCTAATGTTTTTTTTAATAATTATTTTATTTTAAAACTAGGACTTTCTTCAAATACTACAACAACGGCCCAATTATAATCCCCTTATTAGACATCAAGCGAATAAATTTAATGAACATAAAAAGTTAAAAACAATCAGACATACTCGTAGCTGCATCCTTCTCATATTGTAAGCTATTAAAAAAAAAACAGTCCCGCTGGGTTTCTTGCTGGTTCTTCCCAGGACAGAGGTTTTTTTTGGGAACCAGTGGTAAATGAAAAAAGTGATTTTCAATAAGTATTGTTTATAATCTACATTGAATAAAAAGTTTCTGTTTCTGTTTTCAAATTTGTCCAGTTTTGTAAACAGGGGAATACGGAATGGTGACATTGTTCATTTTTCATAATTGTTGCAGTGAGTGAGGTGCAGCTGTCTCTCTCGGTTGTCTAACTCGGTCGGTCAGGCACAGCGCGACAGCAAAAGATTGTTAAAAACCTGTTTAAGTGGTGGAGCCACGCTGCAGCTACGAGTATATTATGGTTGTAGCACGAATGGGTCGGCTTGACCGTGGTAGGACCACGCTCTCACAAAATACCAGCGTAAAATATCAGCTTTGTCGTCAGGGGTGGCAACGCATATGCATTTAGATTCTTAATCGAGGATAAATGTAGATGTCTGTGGATCACAGTATCCACTTACCATAAGATGGAATTTGTGCTCGTCACTATAAATCTATTATAAAAATCCAGCAACTCGGATATCCATTTGAATGCGAGAGATCACCCTCCTTTGTGAAAACTGTTCTGTCCTCAAAAAATGAAATATCCCCCTGGGTTCCTTGCTGGTTCAAAGGTATTTTCCGAACCAGTGGTAAACATATAAATAAAATTGAGGTATTTCTCTGTATTATTGAATTATCTGGCTTTTATTCATCTTTAAGACTTAAATAACCCTTGTTAAATATTCTGTCTGTCTGCCTGCCTGGGCTAATCTTCGGGACGGCTGAACCAATTGTGGTGAAACTTTACGTGTAGATAGAGAATAATGCCAGAAGGGATCTAGACTGGAATATTTTTTTATACAAAAAAGAAAACTTATAAAATAAATGGTCTCTGATTATGTTAAATCTCTAGTCAAACGTAAGAACGTAAGTATAATTAATAGTCTATATTGTACTAAAAAAAAAACATTTTACTATTGAAGTAATTTATTACACTACGTACTAGAAAATACGCCGAGACTTGGTCGTATGCAACACGCGCTAGAGCCCGCGGGCTCACACTTACTTTGTGCTAAAATCTGTACCCTGTGCCTCCATCCAAGCGCCCCAAGCGCCCCAAGCGCCCCGCACTGCTGCATAGATAATTATATACTATGTAGGGCAACACAGATTTGATCGCGGTATCTGTTCTAGTACATGGGTCATGGAGTGTACAGGTAAGGAGAACCGACTCTGTATAAAAAAGTGTCCGTAAAAAGTAAAAAGTAAAGTTACAGCCTATATACATCCCACTGCTGGGCACAGGCCTCCTCTCATTTCTGAGAGGGTTTTAGGGCAAGGAATAGTCCGCCGCGCTGCCCCAATGCGTGTTGGCGAACTTCACATGTCTTCGAATTTTTTTTCTTATTTCTCAGACATGCAGGTTTCCACACGATGTTTTCCTTCACCGCCGAGCACGTGGTAAATCAGCACTTAAAATTGCAATTAACAATTTTATTGGTGCCGGCGGGGATCGAACCCGGTTTTCTCGCGTATTGTGAAATTTACAGCGAGCGCTAACCATCTGAGCTACCACGGCTCACTAAACTAAACTAAACACAAAAATGTCCGTAGGAAAGCGCTAATATAAGGGTGGCGCCGAGTAAATTTTAAAGAACTTTTGATAATGTTTTATTGCACAAACTTTCACCATAATTCTTTTAAAAATAATTCATCATCATCATTACAGCCCTTCACAAGTCCACTGCTGAACATAGGCCTCTCCCAAGGTATGCCACAAAGCACGGTCCTGAGCCACCTGCATCCATCGACTTCCCGCATGTCTTACATAGTCGTCACTCAATCTAGTGGGGGGTCGCCCTACATTACGCCCACCGGTACGAGGCTTCCACTCGAGAACCTTTTTTCACCATCGGTTGTCGATTCTTCGAGCTATATCATCGGCTCATGGCCACTTTAGCGTTTGTTGGGTTATGTCAGTTACTTTGGTTGTACCGCGGATATCCTCATTTCTAAATTAACAAGCAGAGAAACCCCGAGCATAGCCCTCTCCATAGCTCGCTAAACGACCGTGAGCGTCCTCATACGGCCAGCAGCGAAGGACCACGTCTCAGATCCGTAAGTCATCACTGGCAATACGCACTGGTTGTACAATCTAGTTTTCAGATTTTGAGGTATACCTGACGAGAAGATGTGTCGTAATTTCCCGAACGCTGCCCAGCCGAGTTGAATTCGTTGATTAACCTCTCGGTCAAAGTTGGACTTACCTAGTTGGACTATTTGTTCCAGGTAAACGCACTCGTCAACAACTTCGAGCTTAGTGCTCCCAACAACCACTGGCATGGACATTGAACGCGATCTTTGTTTTGTCCATGTTCATCTTAAGACATATCCGTTGGGTGACACTATTGAGGTTATTGAGCATAGTGCTTACTGCTTAGGTCCCCCAGCGGTTCTGCCATAAGGACTATATCGTCGGCAAATCGAACGTGAGTAATGAACTCGCTCTTGATATTAATACCGTACCCGTTCCAGTCCAGTAGCTTAAAAATGTCTTGCAATGCAGCGGTGAAGAGTTTCGGGGATATAACGTCACCCTGTCTTACACCTCTCTGCAGTTGGATAGGTTTCGAACTCTGGTTCTGTACTCGGGTAGCCATCGTAGCCCTACTGTGATTCTTAGCACCCCCTGCCCCGCCGTTACCATGGTCGCCACCGTAGCCAGGAATAGCGGGGCCGCCGGGGACTGGGGGCCGTTTTTTTTTCGTTATTCATGGGGGGATAATTGCCATAGTTGCCACGCTTGGCGAGCGGGTTGGCAACCGCAGTTTTTTTATTATATCACAGTTGTTATCAGGAAGATGCTGCTGCCCATCTCCTGCCTGTCTCCCTCTGTCGCCTCTTACGACACCCACGGGAAGATATGGGGTAGTGGATATTCTAACACCGCTACTATACGAGTGCAGTGAACTCTTAATAACTGCGAGAGTCTTGCATCAGAAATCAGTTGATAATAATAAGCTAATACTTAAGCCTGTTACTCGGATTATGTTACGAAAAATCATATATCTTCTACTATTAATATATTCTTTATACTGAATGATTTTTTTACCATCCGGTAAAAAATAGGATGTAACGGGTGAATGAAATAGACGCCTATGAAGCACTGATATTTTACAATTTTTTTTCTTTTATATTACCATATTATGAAATTGATCTATCAATAAATACTACCAATTGGGTACGTATTATTTTATATTTCGATAGTTTTTAATTGCTTTAAGTACTTATTTTGTTCAAAAGTTTTGTTTTTATTTTTTTTAGTATCGGAAGTTTACTTACAATTAGTAGTATTTATTAATAGATCAATTTCATAAAATTATGATAATGCAAAGAAAAAATTTGTTATCCCTACAGGTCATCCCTGGAACTTCCCGCTACTGTGACCTCAAAAAGATTTGATGAAAGCTCAATTTTCGAAAAACGGGGTAAAAACAATAACTTCCGATTTTTGAAAATTTTCAATTCTTAGCGGGAAGTTAAAAAAATGTAAATATCAGGGCCGTAGGCTTCTATTCCGTTCACTTGTCACACCGTATTTTTTCCAGACGGTAAGAAAGATCCTCCAGTGTAGGTTAATACATATACTGGTGGATTTTAATAAGACAGAGACAGAGACAAACAAAGTCCAAGGTCGTAATAGTCTCATGGATATCGTAAAAGGCGCCGGAGGGAGGTGAAATAGGAGATGGACCATAGCTAAACTTGTTCAAAACGACTATAAATCGATAACACGCTACAGACTATAAACTATAAATTTCTAACGCGCTATTAAATACGCTATTTTATAGCGCGCTATTTATAAGAAAGCGTGTAGGAGGCCGGCAAGCGCGTTAAGTTTAGCAGCACGCTATATCTCGGAGCACGCTACATTACATGTCGTTCATTGGATAGACCAGGTGCTATATAAGAACATTGTTTCGTAATAAGTCGCATTTTAGATTAAAATAAAATAAAGTGGTAAAGAAAAATCAATGAACGCTCTTTCATACTTTGCAGGCTTACGACTTTCTATAACCCTGAATACATTTTAAGGCATGTACTTTTTAAAACAAAATAAAATAAATCATTCTTTATTATAATTGATGTAAATGTTATTTTAACCTTAATATAAATTATAAGTCAATTAAAGGTGTATTTAAAAGTTTATTAATTGTATATATACAAAAATCAACTATTTACAAACACTATTGTATACACTGTTGTATCTATATTTTATTTACATTTAGAAACATTGGTTAGGCTTCTTTTGTAGCAGACAACTGTGTTTTTCGATCACTTATACATATACAGTATACAATGATTAAACAACGTCTAACACTAAATTGGTTCGCGCGCAATGAATAGCGTGCTGCTAGATTAAATTTGCGTCTCACGTCTACTCCCAACAGCGCTGCTACTGGAACTAATTGCCGCTTGATATGAATAGCGCCAAAGCGTCATAGCGCCATAGCGCCATGGCGACTACTTACATAGCACGCGTTATGCGTTATGGACAGATAGCGCGCTATAATATGGCGCTATGCTCTATATTAACCACCATTAGCCATAGCTAAAGTTGTTCAAAACGACTATTAATCAATGGCACGCTACAGACTATAAACAATAAATTTCTAGCGCGCTATTAAATACGCTATGTTATAGCACGCTATTTATAAGAAAGCGTGTAAGAGGCCGGTAAGCGCGTTAAGTTTTACAGCACGTTATATTTCTTAGCACGTTACATTACACGTCGTTCATTGAATAGATCGCGTGCTATATAAGAACATTATTTCGTAATAAGTCGCATTTTAGACTAAAATAAAATAAAGCGGTAAAGAAAAACCAATGCACGCGTTTTCATACTTTTCAGGCTTACTAATTTCTATAATCCTAAAAATATTTTTAAGTTATGTACTATTTAAAATAGAATTAATTTTATTTTTAGAATCGAAATAAAATTAATTATTTTTTATTATAATTGATGTAAGCATTATTTTAACCGTAATATAAATTATAAATCAAATAAAGGTGTATTTAAAAGTTTATTAATTGTATTTATAAAAATCAATTATTTACATACACTATTATATACACTTTTGTATCTATATTTTATTTATATTTAAAAACATTAGTTAGGCTTCTTTTATCACAATTGTGTCCCTTGATCATTTATAAATATACAGTACACACTAACTAAACAACTTCTAACATTAAATTAGGTCGCGCGCGATGAATAGCGCGCTACGAGATCAAATTTGCGTCGCACGTCCTCTCCCAACAGCGCTGTTGCTAGAACTATTGCCGCTAGTTATTAATACCTGATAGCGCCAAAGCGCGATAGCGCAATAGCGCCATGGCGACTACTTACATAACACGCGCTATGTGTTATGAAGAGATAGCGCGCTATAATATGGCGCTATGCGCTATATTAATCACCATTAGCCATAGCACCTTTCTGATACCAAGTCAAAATAATTAAACTGCGGTTGCCTACCGACTGCCAGCTTGGTCAACCCTGGCCACCTATGAGGCAATCTATGAGTGACCTATGTTCAGCAGTAGACTTAATTAGGCAGTAATGATGATGATGATGATTTAAATCATACGAAGATATTACTCGAAGAACTCTTGCTACTTATCACGTTTCTCGTATCAGCTCTCCAAATCTATACCAGTTATAAGCCTCTTGATGATATGTCTGAACAAACTGGCAAAACATCCTGAATATCCTATATGGTACCCGCAGAACAAATACCCAGATATACCCTGTTTTTTAAAATATAGAATAAGGGTGACAAATGTGCACACAGTGCACCTGATTGTAAGTGGATGCTGTGGCCCATAGGCATTTACATTTATTCTCGATTAAGAATCAAAACTTTTGACTAGTTAGCGCTCGCTGTAAATTTCACAGTACGCGAGTAAACCGGGTTCGATCTCCGTCGGCACCAATCAAATTGTTAATTGTAATTTTAAGTGCTGATTTACCATGTGTTCGGCGGCGAAGGAAAACATTGTGAGGAAATCTATCTGCATGTCAGAGAAATAAGAAAAAAATATTTCGAAGACGTGTGAAGTTCGCCAACACGCATTGGGGCAGCGTGGCGGACAATTCCTAGCCCTAAAACCCTCTCAGAAATGAGCGGAGGCCTGTGCCCAGCAATGGGACGTATATAGGCTGTAACTTTAGTTTACTTTACTTAGAATCACAACGCAGATGCGTTGTTACTCCTGAGGACTTAGATAGAATGCCTCGTTTTCAGTAAAAAAGTGTTCCCGGATCTCTCACCATACGAAACACAGCAGTACTAAGCTGCTATTTCACGCTGGTATTCTGTGAGAGCAAGTTCCTTCCCCAGTCGAGTCGACATATCGTGCTACAATCATAATATAAAGCTGCAGCCAGTGGCGTAGCTATTTAACCAAGGGCCCCGGGGCAAAAATAGATTAGGGCCCTTTTTGAACTAAACTAAATAGTAAATACATAAGGTAAAACTCTACTTCATCATTAGCTCTTTATCGCACACTGCATGGCAAAATAAAGCAAAGCTACTTACTACTAAGTAGTATATACAACAAAGCAGATAATATTTATTAGTATTTCCTAATCGTAATAATAATAAATAGAAGAAATTTTTGAGATTTCAGTTCGAGGCGTTCGAGGTTTGTTGGTCAGGGGCCAAAAAGTTAAAAGTCACAAATTATTTATTAAACTATTTTATTATATAATTTTTTAACGTCGTTTATGGAGACCGAGGGGCCCCTTGAGTTTGAGGGCCCCGGGGCTTTGCCGGGGCCCTGGCCAGCCCCAAGCTACGCCACTGGCTGCAGCGTGGCCTTTTTATATGTCTGAACGAACTGGCATATGACCTGGAAAACACCATATCTCCATATAGGGTACACGTAGATCAAATAACCAGACAACAGTTATGAACAATGATACTCCTGTTAATGCATGTAGTTTCATTATTTAAAATAATATAAGTAATTACTATTTTAGTATGGTACATAATTAACTGACTATCAGGCGATTAAATTATGCGCACTGTACCTAATTGGTAAATAAATAATAGATATACACTAATTGCGTTCACTGCGGATATCCTCATTTCTGAATCTATCACGCAGAGAAACTCCGAGCATAGCCCTCTCCATAGCTCGCTGAGCGACCTTAAGCGTCCTCATACGGCCAGCAGTGAAGGACCACGTCTCAGATCCGTAAGTCATCACTGGCAACACGCACTGGTTGTACAATCTAGTTTTTAGAGATTGAGGTATACCTGACGAAAAGATATGCCGTAATTTCCCGAACGCTGCCCAGCCGAGTTGAATCCGTCGATTGACCTCTCGGTCGAAGTTGGACTTACCTAGTCGGACTATTTGTCCCAGGTAAACGTATTCGTCAACAACTTCGAGCATAGTGCTCCCAACAACTACCGGCATAGGTGTGACATGGACATTGAACATGATCTTTGTTTTGTCCATGTTCATCTTAAGACCTATCCGTTGGGAGGCACTATTGAGGTCATTGAGCATAGTGCTTAAGTCCTCCAGCGATTCTGCCATAAGGACTATATCGTCGGCAAATCGAAGGTGAGTGATGTACTCGCCATTGATGTCAATACCGTATCCTTTCCAGTCCAGTAGCTTGAAAACGTCTTCCAATGCAGCGGTGAAGAGTTTCGGGGATATAACGTCACCCTGTCTTACACCTCTCTGCAGTTGGATAGGTTTCGAGCTCTGGTTCTGTACTCGGATAGCCATCGTAGCCCTACTGTACAAACACTTCAGCACTTCGATATACCGACAGTCAACTTGGCACCGCTGAAGGGACTGTAGCACCGCCCAAATTTCGACGGAATCAAAGGCTTTCTCATAGTCCACATACGCCAGGCAAAGTGGCAGATTGTACTCTTCAGTCTTCTGTACAATCTGCCGCAGGGTATGTATGTGTTCCATGGTACTGAAGCCTTTTCGGAAACCGGCTTGTTCGGGAGGCTGGAAGTCGTCAAGTCTGCGTGCGAGACGATTCGTAATGACTCTCGAAAACAGCACGTAGACGCGGCTCAGAAGGGAAATCGGTCTGTAGTTCTTTAAGAGAGCGTTGTCGCCTTTCTTAAAGAACAAGACCACCGCACTTCTGCTCCACGCCTCTGGAGTAGTGCCACCATGGAGGACGGAATTGAAGAGCTTCTGAAGGACTTCAAGTACCGGTGTTCCACCCGCTTTCAGAAGCTCCGCTGTAATTCCATCCTCGCCTGGGGCCCTGCCGTTTTTAAGGTGCTGGAGAGCCATTCTAATCTCGCTTAGACTGACGTCCGGGATATCATCGGAATAGTGTCGGATAAGACTTGCTCTTGGATCGTTACTCACACTTGCGTGTGGCTCCAACGATGATGTGTACAGCTGCCCATAGAACCTCTCAATCTCACTCAAAATCTCAGGTGTCCCGGAAACGATGTTGCCACACTCAGTCTTCAGCTTTGACAGTTGGCTCTTTCTGGCAGACAGATCTCTGGCAAAGACTTTGGAGCCCTGGTTCCGCTCGATCGCTTCTTTAATACGAGAAGTATTAAAGTTGCGTAAGTCTCGCCGTATGCATTTGGAGATCTGTCTGTTCAGTTGCCTGTATGCTGTCAAATCTGTTGACGATTGCAGCCTCATCTCCCGTCTAACAGCCATGAGATTAAGAGTGTGATCGGAGAGTTTTTGTGTTCTTCTGCGGCGGGTCTTGCAGAACTTAGCTCCGACCGCATGGACAGTTTCCACGAGCTTGTCGTTCATATCGTCCACTGCATTGCAATCTTCTAGGCACTGGAAGCGGTTACGTAACTCGAGCTGAAAGGTTTCGGGATTCTGGATTAGAGCACGAGGGGGACGGAGCGTTGACTTCATTAGACGAGACCTCTCCAACTTAACGTTTAGGTTCAGTGTGCCTCTAACCATTCGGTGATCGCTGCCAGTTTTCACCCTTGCGATCACTGAGACATCACTGAACAGTTGGCGTCTGGTCGTCATAATGAAGTCAATCTCATTTTTTGTCGAACCGTCGGGGCTCGACCAGGTCCACTTCCTGTGGGGCCGCTTCTGGAAGAAAGAGTTCATCATAAAGAGTCCCTCTTTCTCCATAAAGTCGGCCAGCTGCTGGCCCCTTCGGTTCCGTTGCCCTACTCCAAATTTCCCTACCTTCAGCTCACCGCTTTCTCTTGTGCCCAGTTTTGCGTTGAAGTCTCCCATCAACACCGTGTAGTAGGTTTTGGAGGAATGTATGGCTCTGGAAATATCCTCATACATTTCCTCCACCTCCTCATCGGGATGTGTCGAGGTTGGTGCGTAAACCTGAATGACCTTCAGCGAATACCGTTTGGTGATTCTGAGTATCAGGTACGCGACCCTCGTCGACACACTCCCAATCTTTACAACGTTGTTGACGAGAGATTTGTGGACGATAAATCCGACACCTCCTTGGGACAGATGGTCGCCCTCCCGGTGATAGAACAAGTTGCCGGACTCGAGGATTGCCGTGTCCTCCCCCTCTCTTCGGACCTCGGATAATCCAATAATATGCCAGCGCAACTTGTCTACCTCTTCTTCCAGCTCCAGTATCTTCTCGTCAGTCCTCAGGGTGCGTGCGTTATATGTTGCCAGGTCGAGTCGTCGTAGGTGGCAACCGAACCTCCACCGGAGATTCTTAGCACCCCCTGCCCCGCCGTTACCATGGTCGCCACCGTAGCCAGGAATAGCGGGGCCGCCGGGGACTGGGGGCCGTCTGTTTGTGTATTTATTCATTGGGGGGTATTTGCCATAGTTGCCACGCTTGGCGAGCGGGTTGGCAACCGCAGTTTTTTATTACGTCACAGTTGTCATCAGGAAGACGCTGCTGCCCATCTCCTGCCTGTCTCCCTCTGTCGCCTCTTACGACACCCACGGGAAGATATGGGGTAGTGGATATTCTTAACCGCCACTACACGGCACATATCCGCAGTAAAACCAGAGTGACCGACATAGCCCAACGGATTAGTAAGCTGAAGTGGCAATGGGCCGGCCATATAGCTCGAAGAACCGATAACCGATGGGGAAGAAAGGTTCTCGAGTGGCAGCCCTCGTACCGGTAGGCGTAGTGTAGGGCGACCCCCCACTAGATGGAGTGACGACCTGGTAAGACATGCAGGAAATCGATGGATGCAGGTGGCTCAGGACCGTGCTTTGTGGCATTACTTGGGGGAGGCCTATGTTCAGCAGTGGACTTGTGAAGGGCTGTAATGATGATGATGATGATGATGATGAATTGCGTTCACGGCGCGCGCAACTCACCGGAACTTTATCGTAACCGGATGAATGATAATGGAACACATACGGGACAAACAAAGAAAGGCTCCCCCTCTGAATTCTCTTGCAGGGAACGGTGGTTGCCATAGTTGCCACGCTTTACTGAAGGTTTACTATCGCAGCTTTTTTACTATTGAGTTATTATCAGGTACAAGCTACTGCCCATTTCTTGTTTCTGTTTCCGTCTGTCGCTTTTTACAGCGGTGCAGATACTTGGTAGAGCCACGCTGCAGCTATATTATACTTGTAGCACGAATGTGTCAGTTCGAACGGGGATGGACCACGCTCTCACAGGATACCAGCGTAAAATAGCAGCTTAATACCGATGTCTTTCGTATCCTGAGTGTAGAGAACCGAAGACCCTCGTTTACAGGATACGAGGCATTACTTTCTAGTCCTCAAGGGGAACAACGCATCTGCATTTTGATCCTTAATCTTTTCTTAATAGATAAATATAGATGCGTAGATCTTTACCTACCGTTAAGTGTATTGTTTGTTCGTTTGTCACCCTTATTCTATAAAAAAATCCACAGGATCATCATTTACAGAGAAATCCACAGGGAAGTGGATTCTCTTACGTTGCCTCTACACTGCAAATTTTTGTTTATTAAAGGCATCAGCAACATTTTCTTGATAACATCTTAAAATAATAAAAAAATGTAAATAATCCTATATATCCACCTTTCCATGCTACAGATTCTCAAATTTACCTCTACTTCTGTAGAATCGTTTTCTTTCTACCTTCGTGTGTCATTGATGGTCGTGACATATCTGACTGGTGTCAACCCTCCACAGTTGGAATATTATCTCCAGTACCTGAATGAGCGAGCTTTGCTCGGTTTTAATTAAAAAAATTTAAGCAATTAGTTTAATTAAAATTTTCGTATTTTAAAATGTACTAAAAAAGGGCTCACAAAAGAAGGGAAGAACTTGAAAAAAAAAAGGAAAAAAAGTCGGACCAAAGCCAGGACGCGAACCAAGGCATTACGATTTCACGACCGCTCGATATACACTTGAGCTATTACGACCATTAACAGAATGTCAAAATTTATCTTCTTATAGTTATTCATTGCCTGAAAACACGGACAAAAAAACATTTTCTAAAAATAAATCCTAGCTAGATCGATTTATTGCCCCCGAAACTCCCTGGACACAAAATTTTATGAAAATCGTTGGAGCCGTTTCCGAGATTCCGATTATATATATATATATATATATATAATCATAGATTTTCATTAAATTTTGTGAAAAAGACTTTCAAAAAAGACTGTGTTAATGATCCTAATAGCTCAGTAGTGGAGTTTTTTCGTTTTTTTTTCAAGTTCCCTTCTTTTGTGAGAAAATCTATTATTTCGAGCCCTTTTTTTAGTATTTTTTAAAAATACGAAAATATTAATTAAACTAATTGCACTCATGATTTTTTATTCAAGTAACCAGTTCAGTTTTTTCTATTATGTCAATAAGATCAAAAAATATTATTCATGTAATTTGTATCTAAATGTAATTTTAAAAAAAACCATCAGGGTACTGTATATATATACAAAAATTGCTCGTTTAAAGGTATAGGATTCTCTTCTCTATTTTCATTACATTGCTCTCTACTAAACTAACCACTAAATTTTTACCCGCGGCTTCACTCGCGTGGGCTCGAATTTAAAAACATCAATAGTACTTTAATTCTTCACGTGAACACGTCGGTATCTGTGTCTATATCGGCGATATTATAAGCTATAGAAACGCATAAGTTAGTTTATTATAATCGCATAAATATCATACGTCAAGCAACACTTTTTTTTATATCGGGCTTCCGATGTGTCTTTATTTACGGAATATTGTCCTGGAATAGGAAATGCGTTATTTACATAAGATTCATTATTAAAGTTGATATAGTCTTCTAGTGAACGTAAGTAAGACGAAAGTTATGGTTTTTGAAAGAGAAGAAAGTAAAACGATATGTGAAATAAGAATAGAAGAGGAGTTGATTGAGCAAGTAGATGAGTTTTTATATTTGGGTAGCGTATTTAGCAGGGATGGGAGATGTGATAAGGATATAGAACGACGAATGAATACAGGCAATAGAGTAAATGGGGCCCTACACTCTATTGTGAAGAGTCAAAATGTGTCAAAAAAGGCACGTATGGCAATTCACAATGCTGTGTTGGTCCCTACTTTAACGTATGGTAGTGAAAGTTGGGTGTGGCAGAAGAAGCACGAGAGTAGAATGAACGCAGTAGAAATGTGGTCGTTAAGGAGTATGTTAGGGCTGAATCTGAATGACAGGGTGAGAAATTGTGTGATAAGAGAAGAGTGTGGTTTGCAAGATGATGTTGTGACCAGGATTAAGAAAGGAATGCTTCGGTGGTTTGGTCATGTGGAAAGAATGAATGAGGAAAGAATGACAAAGAAAATTTATGTTGCAGAAGTGAATGGCAGAGTCGGGAAGGGACGTCCTAGGCGAAAATTTATCGACCAAATTGGCGATTTATTGAAAACGGGCCAAATTAGGAGCACCCTTAACCGACGAGCATGTATGCGTAGGTATATGGATGTGAAGGAGGCGAGAGAGGTGTGTCAGGATCGTGCCAAATGGAATTCTGTAGTCTCTGCCTACTCCTCTGGGTGACAGGCGTGAGTGTTTATGTATGTATGTATATAGTCTTCATAAAATAGGGTTTAATTTCATGGTCTTTTATTAATATTGATCCCATTGAATATAGATTAGCACCACATGCCAGTATTTTTTACGTTCGAGTAGACTTCAAAATTTCGTAAATGTATATAATGTTCACGGAAAACGTGGAAGAAGTACTAAATTCATGAACAGGAGTAAAAATCTACATAAAAAGAGTGTTCCTGATCTAGCTAAAATATTAAAAATATGCGATACAAAAACTTAACCCCCTTTTTTGAAGTCAGTAATCGAAAAAAGTAACCTTAAGTAGCACCGGGTCCCTAACTACCTATACACAATATTTTATGGAAATCTGTTCAGTAGTTTATGCGTGAATCTACCCAAACAGACAGACAAAAATTCTAAAAACCATTAATTTTGCTTCAGTGCCCTTCATAGTGAGCCCCCTGGACTTGTTTTTTCCACAAAATATTAGAATTACAGACACGACTTTTCCACAGATTTATTATACTCCTATGTATGTTAATATAAAATAAAAAAATGTAAAATATCGGTGTATCATTAATATACTAGAGTAACGATCAGAGACAAAAATATGTTATAAAAATACTATTTGAAACATAAAAGACTTTTAACATTGATATGGTCACTATAAAATGTTGTTAGGTTAGCTAATTACGTAATAACTTAAAACGGAAGAACCCTTAAGTAGAGACTGAATAAATTAACCGACTTGGTATTACATGGATCTCTCAACTTTTTACGGTAGAAGAACTGAGTTGCGAGACTTGGTTTTTTTACAAGTTATGCTTTTGATGGCATATAAATATTTTGGGCCAAGGTGCGTTTTGTATTGTGGCAAATATTTTTGACTGATTTATAAAAGTAGAAGGACGAAGTAAGTACTATTTTCAACCCACTTCTAAAACAAATACATAATAGTGTAAAATAACTTTTCTTTCGGAAGTTGGTGGCAAAAAAGTCAATGATATAAAAAAACCAAATTCACCGACTTCCAAAAAGTTTTGGATAGTAAATTAGTTAATTTATTAAGACAAAGTAAAAAAATTAAGATCCAAGAAATTATACAAAAGTATTTTAAATAGGAATGGAGGTATGTTTAATTACTTTTAAATAGATTCAGCTTAATAAATTATTTATTATAATGGATTTCCGCAAAGTAACGCCTGATTCTATCAATTAGATTCAATTTGTTATAAAGCTGTCTTTTTGTATTAATTTTCATTTCACCAGTTTTTTTCTTACAAATATAATATAAGCTTACATCTATGAATTTTTACATAACATAAACACTCACGTCTGTCACCCAGAGGGGTAGGCAGAGACTACAGACTTCCATTTAGCACGATCTTGACATACCTCTCTCGCCTCTTCCACATCCATATACCTACGCATACATGCTCGTCGGTTAAGGGTACTCTTAATTTGGCCCACTTTTAGTATATCGCCAATTTGGTCGACAAACTTCCGCCTAGGACGTCCCTTTCAGACTCTTCCATTCACTTCTGCAACATATATTTGCTTTGTCAGTCTTTCCGCATTTATTCTTTCTACATGACCAAACCACCGAAGCATTCCTTTCTTAATCCTGGTCACCGCATCATCTTGCAAACCACACTCTTCTTTTATCACACAGTTTCTCACCCTGTCACTCAGATTCAGCCAAGGAGTATGTTAGGGCTGAATTTTTCTATAATTAGTTTAACCAAACTTATTTTATGGTTGTGTTCGTTTCCTCCAGAAAACATATACTTTTTAATATACGCGTTTAAACATTGACACATATTAAGTTTTATCATATATTTTTTGAATTGATTTGCCACCACTTATGCGAAGACAGTAGCGTATTTATATCACGTTCGGTTTTCATGCATATGTCGAATACGTCGTTTGACTGCATCAGCCATCATCTTGAAGATTTGGCCTGTAAATAAACATACGCGGTATACTAAAAACAGTTTTAAAGTATTTCGTGAAAATACCTACAGATATAATTTTCTTCTGATTATGATTTTTTTTAATTACCTGATTTGATAACTCTTTCGTCAATTCTGAAGATATAGCTGATTGCACTTTTATTGGTCCGTGAATATAAAAAGAGTCATAAACAACTTTTTTACCAAAAGCATTATCTTACACCAACTATTTTAATACTTTATGATAATTACCTGCAATTTGGGAATCGCTATTTTTAGTAATCTACGCCTCTACGTGTTTCCAGTTATATTCAATCTATCAAAATGAATCGAACATATTCTCGAATTTCTGGATGGGTTGTATATTTCTTCTCCTCTCTCTTTCTTGACAATAGATACCAATTCTGCACCACGAAATGGGTCGCTAGGAAATCTACAAACAAAAATAATATATAATAAATAACAATACTACTCCATGCATGCTCTGTTCGAGAACAGTCAATTTTTGTTACAGTAATTGTTGCGTTGTAGCAAACATTGGCCAAACAATCATATTATTTTATGAAAAACACTTAATGATATAAACTTACCGAAAAAAAGATATTCCTTCCAAAATCTTGGTGTTACGGTGGTTATTTGCACACTTTTTGAACGTGCGCTGAGGCATTTCTATGTTTTAACGTTTGCTATGTTTGGACCATATCTACTCATTTGAAATAAGACCACAAAAGTTAAAAACTTATTTTTCGGGCCGTTTTTGAAGCGCTTATCGTTTCTGAAGCGCTTATTGGGAATCTAGGTGGCACAGGTTTCTATTCCGTTCACCTGTTACATCATTTTTTTCCAGACGGTAAAAAATCATCCAGTACTTATATTAGTGTATATATTTACATGTACGTGTGTACACAAGATATAAACGTTATTAAATTCTCTTGGATTTTATTTAGATATGTGTATATATGTTTTGGTTGACTGGCAGAGAATGATTGATGTTCAATAAAGATTAAATAAATAAATATTGAATGTAATGGATAGTAGATGAGGTGTCGTATGAAGTTACAATTCACCAGAAAGATCTTATGGCCTGGTACATCACCTTCTTTACCCAGAATGTAAAATACCCAGATTAGAAAGGTGTGACGTTAAAGGTCAGCAAGAATCAGTACCAGCTCCCTGTCCGATTTCGGCAAAGCCTTCCTTGCGTAGGATATGTGCAGCAGTTTATATAATGTTTATTTAATGTCAGAATAAGGAAGGTAGGTACCACCGATTGGGAAAAACCTCTGTTTTGGGAAGAACCAGCCAGAAACGGGATCTTTAAAAAAATCAATGTATACATATAATATATACAATGTGTATATAACATGTTTGTATATATGTGTGCCCACTTGCAATTAAAGTAACAGTCCTAGCAAATAAAGTAGCATTTATAACTGAAATTCTCAGTTTAATATAAGTAACACTTGCGTAACACGATAAACAAGGCAGTCAAGGCAAATATTTAAATAAAACCTATATATATATATATATATATATATATATATATATATATATATATATATATATATATATAAAGTAGTATATATTAGTAGACTCCAAAGGTAAACAATAATATAATATCGTCATTATCAAAGCCCTTCACAAATTCACTGCTCGACAGTGCCCTATGCTAGCACTTTATCGGCGAATATATTATAATATTATTTAGTCAATGATCGGCGCCCCTCTAGCGGCCGTATTATAAATTATAACTACTCATTTTGCAAATAAACTACACTTATGGACCAATGTAGCGAAAGCAAAAGAATGTGTATAAAACAAAATATCGTGGATATTTGTTACAACTTAAGTGACGTTTATAACTGGAATTCTCAGTTTATTATCAGTAAAACTCACGTAACACGATAAGGGAGTCAAGGCAAACATTTAAAGGAAACTTTGACCTAAATAAACCCAAATTCAAAAGTTGACAAAAATCTTCGCGGTATGAAATAACACAATGTTACGCAATTATTACGTAGGTATGCTTCTGTCCACTGGCCAGTACGCACGGTCATTACAACGGGAGAAATTTTTAAACCTTTTTTTTGCGTGTCTCTTGTCCATGAGTGTATGTTATATATGTCGCGTCATGGGTGGCCGAGATGCGAAGCATCGGGTTTTCTTCACGCTCCGACATGGTTTTATGTAAATGTGGGCACACGAACGAAAGATGATTTAAATCAAAAATAACTTTATTTAGACTAGTGGTTGTATACGAGAAACAAACACGTGCGTCGGTAGCGAGCGTCCGCTCCGGCCGTCCGAACTCAACTGCCACAACACTCGGTCCCTTCTCTAGCCCTCGCTGCATCCCCTCTACCGACGATCGTGTCCAAGCGGTAGGGCGCGCTTGCGTTTCCGGTAACGATATTATTGATTCGCAAAGCTAATTGTTAGATGGCGCTGCTTGTAGCACTATGGCGCCATCAATCCACGACACGGCCATCCCTGACTAGCACCCGTCCTCGGGTGCAGTGCCTGTGGACAAAATATGCTCAGAGAATAACTTAGCTCGGCTATCCTGCCAACGAAAACGAGGTTGATTCCAGATGGTACTTTATTTCTCCTAAATCTAAGTACAGTAATCAACTGCCATGATTGACAAAGCCCTATTATTAGGGCTTCTTACACAGTGCTTCCTGCACTACATGATTTATTGTGAAAGGCCCGATCAACAAGTTCCAACACAGCAATTCTGACAATTTTGTTACTCTTTACCATAATTCATAAGCAATGAATACTCAACTCGTGAAACTTTCATTGAAATCTGTGCACCAGCACAGACCAGAATCGCACCAACGATTCTTTACATATCTGCCGTCACATATGCCAGAATCGCACCAACGATTCTCCACATATCTGCCGCCACATACGCCACAACAAATGAGGGGCTCTGTGCACCAACACAGGCCAGAATCGCACCAACGATTTCCTACAGACCCATCGCCACATGTTACTCATGAGGTGCGGTCTACAGTTTCGAGTATGAGTATACATGCCATTCTTAATTAGATTTGGTTTCACTATCGCTGTCATCAACTATGACGTCTAATTCTCGAGGAACTTGGTGATCGGGGACCTTCCTCACACGATCATGGGGGTATTTGTAGGTTCGCTTAGAGTCAAGCGCCTTTAGTAGGTATCTATCCCCATCTAACACATCGATAATCTTAAAAGGACCTTTAAACTTGGGATCTAATTTCGTTTGATTCCTCTCCTCATTTTCAATTAAAACGTAATCATTGATAGCTAATTTACAAACCCGAGCCTTATTTCGGTCAAATCGATTTTTATCATAATTGGCATTTTTTTTTTGATATTCTGTGTCGCGTGCTCTCTGATCTCATCCAAGTTAAATTCTGTCACATCATCATCATCGGCGGTTACTAAACTAAGCGGTCGTGCTACCCTTCCTATCATCAACTCTAGAGGGCTATATTTAGTCACCCTATTAATAGTAGAGTTCATAGCCAGCTGAACCTCTCCTAATGCGTCCTGCCAAGAACGGTCACGACTAGTCTCTACCGCTGTTAAGATACTCTTAAGCGTACTCATTACCCTCTCGACCTGACCATTTGCACGGCTGCCTCCCGCAGCTATCAGGTGCAACTCGATGCTATTAGAAGTACAGAAACTAGAAAAATCTTTGCTTGCGAAACAACGACCCTGATCTGCTATTATGCGTTTCGGTGCACCAAACAGAGCTATACAGAAATTAATAGCACGAATACTACTATTAGTGTCGATGTTTAGCGAATGACGAAGTAGCACAAATTTGGTAAACGCATCTAATATGACAAACACGTACTCCTTGATGTCATTTTTCCCAGATAATTTACCAGAAGCGTCAATATGGATTGTGTGCCATGGGATATTGAACTTGGGAATCGGGTGCAGTTCTGCTTGAACTTTACCCGAGTGGGGCTTCGCTACTTTACATGTGATGCAGTTGTCCACAAATTTCCTCACATATTTCGACATGCCTTCGAACCAGTAGTGTTCGTAAATCTTTTCGAGAGTTTTCTCCCATCCTAAGTGCATGACAGACTCATGGACGTTATTAATAACAGACCACCTAAGCGATCTAGGTACAATAGGCAGCCATCGAGTGCGACCGTTACGCTGAATTTGGCGATATAGAATGTTTTTACGAACTTCGTAGGTTTTGCGAGTTTCCTCAGGAAAAACTTCGTTACGAAGATCAGAAACGATCTTACTAATCTCTTCGTCCTTTTCCTGTTCAGCTTGCAACCAGTTACTAGAAAGCTCAGCTAAATCGATACGCTTTTGTTCCACACGAGTGAAAGCCACTTTGGGCTTAGGGAGGGGATTTCTAGACAGGAAGTCTACATGGCTCATCCTACTGCCTTCACGATGGACGATATCAAACTCAAATGACTGCATGTAGGCCCACCAACGATGAACTCGTGGAGACAAGTCAGTTTTGCTTTTAGAAGCTTTAACAGAACTGCAGTCTGTCACAACGGTAAACTTACGACCTAGCAAATAATGTCGAAAATGCTTTATGGCATTGAACACAGCTAACGTTTCTAACTCAAATGAATGAAACTTTGATTCGGCTGGGGAGGTACGACGACTATAATAAGCAACCACATGTTGTATCCCATTAATCTTTTGAATAAAAATAGCACCATATCCTTCAGCACTAGCATCGGTGTGTAACTCTATTGGATGTGCAGGATCAAATATCGTTAGAATAGGCTTACTGGTTAAATAAGAAATAATTTTCTGACGAACAGCCTCATGGCTAGGTTCCCACTCAATGGACCTGTCCTTGCCACTCGTTAGACGAAATAGAGGAGCCATCGTTTTTGAGAACTGTGGCACAAATTGTCTGAAATAAGTGGCCAGCCCTATGAACTGTCTTAGCTGAGTGATGGTTTTAGGCGGGGGAAGTCTGGACAAAGCTGCAATTTTATTTGGGTTGGGACTGATTTGGCCGTTCTCAACAACAAAGCCTAAATATTCTACCCGTCGCTTAAGAAAGGAACACTTAGCAAGATTTAGGGAGAAACCAGCTTTTGTTAATTTATCTAGCACAGTGCGAAGACGAAATAAATTCTCCTCCACAGACGATCCTATCACTAAAATGTCGTCGACGTATGTCACAGCATAGCTGTTAGCAAGATCGCCTAATGCCTTCATCACTGCACGTTGATAAACTGAGCTGGCATTTTTCAAACCGAACGGCATGGTCAAATATTCCCACTGACCATCAGGTGTGACGAATGCAGTGCGCTCTATCGATTCAGGATGCACTGGAATCTGGTGATAGCCTGACAACATATCGAGACACGTGAACCATGTAACACCACCTAACCTAGATATAAGGTCCTCTATCAACGGCAGTGGAAACCTATCCGATACAGTGTTGTCGTTCAGTTCCCTGTAGTCGACACACATGCGATCTGAACCATCTTTCTTCTTGACAAGCAACACTGGACTAGAAAAGGGTGAACAGCTTGGCCTAATAATACCTGCTTCCTCTAGTTCACGAACTTTAGCAGTAACAACTTCACGTTCGTTTGCACTAAGCCTATAAGGGCGACGTTTAACCGTTCGACTAGGATCTATAAGCCTGATTTGCAACTGTCCTGTCGTTACACGGGATTTAGGTACACCATTAGAAAACGAAGATGAATATTCTGACAAAAGATCCATTAATTGGGAACGAAATTCTGGCGGAACGTCTGTGTCAACTTTATTTGAATCAATTTGATAATTAGTATCCGTCTTGGGCTTATTTGAAGCATCACATAATCTCACAACCTTATCACGACACAAAACAACGCTATGAGACGTCATACTAACGTTGAACCCCTGATCTAAAATCTCGCGGCCGATTAAGATATCATTTTTAAGACAACTATCCGGTATAACATGAAATAATATCTCTAACCGTAAATCGTTAATTATAACTTCAGATAAAATTTGTAGAGTACTTTGTACGCTAACGTGACCGATTCCGGTTAAATTTACAATATTATTTACTCGCTTGCCACTAAACTTTGACGCAACACAATCTTTGATCAGAGAGCATTCGGCACCAGAATCGTAGTAAAATGGGTATGACTCACCAGCATTCATCAGCACACCGCTGGGATTGCTGACATAACAAACGTCAACACGTCGCTCACTGGTTGCCGCTGCGGCAGGCGCTACCCCAGAACTGCTTGATCCACCCGCCGCGCTGGTGCCCGCACTATTGCTTCGTGGACATTTTGCTGCAAAATGTCCGGCGTTGCCGCATCGAAAGCAGATGATGTCCAAACGCTGTTTTGGTCCTGAAGAACTTGACGCCGAGATGGTGGTATTGGCTGTTTTGCTTTTCACCTCATTTCTTGATCGACAGTCAGATGCTCGATGACCTAGTTTACAACAGTTGTGACACTTCAGTGTTGTCGACTGAAACTTGGATCGCTTGAACTCTGGAACGGCGTCGGTTGAGTTAACCGTTGAAGCTTTCCTTTTCAAAAACGAGAGCGCTTGAAGTTCACACTGCAGCTTGTTCCTGTTGTTGACTTCGGTAGTAAACACCAGCCTCTGAATACGCCCATCAAATTGTGCCATGTGAGCAAGCACCGTAGATATGGCAATCTGCTCAGTGCTCATGTTTTGCCAGCGTGATGTGAGCGTTGAAAGCAATCGGGCAGCGTACGCGGCATAACATTCACCTTCCTTGGGCTTGCCATTCATCATTTTGACAAGAGTAGCGGCTGGTGTGTCCACACAATCGTACCGGGATAAAAACAGGCTTTTGAAGTCACACCATGTCATCCCCGCAAACGACACTTGCGCCAGCCAACGTGAAGCACTACCTTTCAGAGCCTTGCTTAGGGTAATTATTAGAGCACTTCCCCGAAGCGGTACCTCCGATAGGCACAGATCCGCTGTAGTACACCAGGCACGTGCGTCTACATCCGGCTTATCAGGGTCAAATTCAGGCAGAGAAATATACTTGGTACCTGCCGGGCCCTTGATGGCTTCTATCAAGGACATCATATTCTGGTTTTGAGCAGCCAGCAACTCCTGAAGCATGTTCTCGTCGCACCGTGACGACATCGCTCCAGTCTCCGTGTTTTCTTCAACTCGGGTGCATCCCACTTCTGATGTCGCGTCATGGGTGGCCGAGATGCGAAGCATCGGGTTTTCTTCACGCTCCGACATGGTTTTATGTAAATGTGGGCACACGAACGAAAGATGATTTAAATCAAAAATAACTTTATTTAGACTAGTGGTTGTATACGAGAAACAAACACGTGCGTCGGTAGCGAGCGTCCGCTCCGGCCGTCCGAACTCAACTGCCACAACACTCGGTCCCTTCTCTAGCCCTCGCTGCATCCCCTCTACCGACGATCGTGTCCAAGCGGTAGGGCGCGCTTGCGTTTCCGGTAACGATATTATTGATTCGCAAAGCTAATTGTTAGATGGCGCTGCTTGTAGCACTATGGCGCCATCAATCCACGACATATAGTTTAATTGTTGCAAAATAATTAGGACTCTAGTGTCCTTAACAGGTGGGCGTAGCTGAAAAATGTGATGAGAGAGTGAGGCGATGCAGGGGTAATCAAATAGACATTTTTTTTGTTTATAAACTTCTGCGCGCACCTGTGTTCTGAGCGTCCCTAGGCACGTGCCTAGTGTGCACGTGGATAGTCCGCCACTGCCACTGCCACTGCCACTGCTGAACATAGGCCTCCCCCAAAGAACTTGCATGTCTTACCAGGTCGTCACTCCATCTAGTGGAGGGCCGCCCCACACTCCGCCTACCGGTATGAAGCTGTCACTCGAGGAATTTGCTTCCCCATTGATACAAAAAAGCTCACTTAATTAATTATAACAGATGGCCGCCGCCATTGAAATGAATAACTTTATAAAAGATCTACTCACTTAAAATCGAAGGACTCTGTATTCGTTTGTCACCTTAACTTTTTACTTTATTTATAAAGTGTTTATAGTTTTTTCATTTGAAGTCATCGTAAGTGACTGAATGCATTTGTAATATAAACTGTTTTTACATGCACTTCGTACGTCGCACCATGTAATAAAACGGATCGTTACGCAGAACGAATCGTTTCGTCTCTGGAATAGATCACGACAAGTCGACAAAACGGCAAAGCCCAACTTCTCCCCTTCGCCTTCAAGGTGTGCAATACTGTTCATATAAAACTCATTAATAGTAGGTATTAATTTATGTCTTAATAAGTTCGTGGAACAAGCGATTAATTTATCTAATCATAACTTATCGTTAAGCATTCTCATGAATTTTATCAATGCATTTATCTAAAAACCCAGTGGTTTTATTAAAAAGCAAACAAAACATCAAGCGCCATCTATTGATTGGTTGGTATTTATAAATTGATAAGGTTCGAGCTAAAATGTATTACTTACTTAATTGGTGTAATTGCAAAACGTGGTTTACTTAATAGTCTATAGTTGTAGGGGCGGTGTAATATTATCCACTACCCATGTCAGCTCGTAGTTATGTCGCAACATGCAAACAGGAAAACTTACACATTATCTTCAGCTGCACCTGCATTTTCCTGATAACATTATTTTTTATTATTATTATTACAGTACATTCAAAAGTCCACAGCTAAACATAAGCCTGCCCTAAGAAATACCACAACACACGGTCCTGAGCCACCTACATGCATCAACTTGCTGCATATCTTACCATGTGGTCACTCCATCTAGTGGGCTATGTCGGGTACTCCGGGTCTACTGCGGATATCCTCATTTCTTAATTTATCACGCAGAGAAACTCCAAGCATAACCCTTTCCATAGCTCGCTGAGCGACTTCTCACTGGACCACGTCTCAGGTCCATATGTAATCACTGGCAACACGCACTGGTTGTACAATCTTGTTTTCAAATTTTGACGTAAACGTGACAAGAAGATGTTTAGTAATCTGCCCAACGCTGAACAGTCGAGATGAAATCCGCCGATTGACATCTCGGCCAAAGTTAAACTTACCTAGATTGAACAATATGTCCTAGTTAATCATTCGTCGACAACTTCGAGCGTAGTACTCACAACTAGTGACAACGTGTGTGATATGGACATTGCACTGCCATTTGCTATTATCAAGCTGAGGAATTAAAAAAAAAGAATTACGGTTTGCAACACGTTTTCCAAGCGTGGCTACTATATGGCTAATATCTATCCCATGAAACAATCTATGGCGGGAAGATTTTTTTTTGGCAGGCTACTTTGGTGGGCTCTACGGTAATTGTTATTTGTTAGTAAAAAAAGTCCCTTAGCCGCGGCGCCATAGTATACGTGAAATTTGACATTTCCTGCCAAATTCCATGCTTTACATTTTAAAACAGGCTTTGGTTAAACTTGACATTTCGATAGAGAATAAATTAGATTTTGTAATAAGACGGATGAGGTTATTTTATAATTTATATTTAGAAAACACCTCTATATCCAGCAATTATGTTAATTTATTTATTTATTCTTTGTTGAGATATACTTACTTTAAAATAAAGATTACAATTTGCAGGCTATAGTTTTTAGAAATTCTTAACAGGCTATGACGTCCTGTGTAAACTGTACCTGAGTTTTTTTAAATCTATTATAGGCCAGTCCCTACCTACTACTCCATCTGAAGGTAAGTGATGATACATCCGACTATGGTAAAGTAGTGATCTGCAGAAAATCGACATTTACCTACATAAAATAATTTTCAAAATGTGTGACCTATTATTTATATTCAGCTTTCTTGTAAGTCATTTGATGGTAAGGCTACGCTTTCACTGTCTTGTATTGACTGCCTCATTGGTATAGTGGTCGTATGCACTATGCTGATCATGCAGTCCCGGGTTCGAATCACGGGTTAAGTCAAAATCATTTATTAGGTTTTTCTTTCAAAGTTTTACTTGATTTATTTGCCTGTCTCATGGACCCGTGTCTCAGAAAGCTAGTAAAGCTGTCGATCCTGAGTTAAATCTCCCTCCAGTCGTGTCGCACTACGGTCCTATAGGATTATAACAATAAGGTAATAAATATAGAGTGCACGTTAGTTTGCGTACCGAACAATAATCTTACGCAGATGGTTATTTTCCGTTGTGACGGCTGTCGTGATCAAAGTTTGCTCTGTTTGTCTGGAGGACATAACTTGTGAACAGCACGATTGGGTTGGCTCGACCGGATGAGAACTACGCTCTCAATGCCAAATACCAAAAAAATATCAGCGTCAAATAGCAGCTTAATACCATTGTTTCGTATGGTGATGAACGAGCACTAAATACCCTTTTTACGTATAAACATGGCGTTCCTTTTTTGTTCTTTATCGAGGATCAGAATAAATTTGTGTTTATGGGCCCAAAATAATCCATTTACCCTCAAATAAAGTGTGCTCTCGTTTTTCACACTTATTTATTTTATTTATTTGTTACCTACTACCTATTGTTAGAAAACAACAGCTGCAAGTTGAAACAACACCCAGTTCAAAATGGCTGAACGTCCCACTACCTACAGTGTGCGTTTTTGCTGATATTTTTTTTATAGAATAAGGGTGACCAAAAGAGTACACAATGAACCTAATACTGAGCGGCTGCAGCGGCCCTTAAACAAACAACGTTTACCCTCGATTATGAACAATAATGAAGTTTCGTTGTCACCCTCGAGGACTAACACGGAATGCCTTGTTTCTAGTAAAGTGTTTCCGCTGCTCATCATACACGACACAACGGCATTAAGCTGGTATGCTGTGAGAGCGTGGTTCTACCCAGGTTGAGCCGATTCATTCGTGCCACAACCATAATATAACCGCAGCGCGGCTCTATCACGTCTAAATCCGATACCAGATTTAAATATGGAATAAGACATGGCAGAGGCTAATGTCTATTCGCCGTGGCAGCGGCGTAAAGAAAACCATTTCGTCTACGACTATGGGAAATTACAGAAGGATATACGATCTTGTGATGTATAGCAGTATTCTTGTGTACTTTAGATATAAAGTATAGCAGATAGACGACGTGAAACGTGCCGCGTGCCTACGAAGGTGCTGCTATCGTTCATCCACGTGCCAAGCGTATCGATTAAAGCAAAAAATTCCTACACCGGGACAGGTCTAAGAAGAAATTCAGAACAGATGCTAAATAAGGCACCTATTGTGCGGGTTAGCGAACCATGATAGGCTTCTTAATATTTCGGAGGGAAAGGTTTGCTTAATATATCTTAATGTCTTATACTTTCACTGTTAAATAGCTGTGAAAGTAACATAGCATGCGAAATTAATTATTAAAAATTCGGAATAAAGGATTCGGGACGTCAAACACGTTAGTTAGCCGTCCCCCGTGACCATGGGAGCTGGAAAGTGTCCGAATCGTCGGGAATAAAATCAAACGCGGTTAAATGCATAAAATTAATTTTATTCCATGGTACATTCTTGATAAAATTCCAGTTTTGTTTTTATAGTATCAACGCATATTATGAAATTTATGGCGATAGCTGACCCCTGAGTAACCGATTCAAATCAGAACTAAAATGTGTGAGATTCTGTCTTTTCAAGGAGTGCAATCTATTTGGTGAAAACTTAATCAGGGATTTGTTATGCAATTTAACGTTAAACGAAATTAGTTCGGAGAGAATATCCTCATTGTCAATACATCTCGAAATATACAAGGCGAAATACATTCCCTTGTATACCTACAAACAATCACACACAAACACAAACTCGCAAGCACGCACACTTGCACTTGCACAGGAATCCTTGTAAAACTATAGAAACCATTATAAAAACTCATAGGGCACTTAATAGTCAAAATTGGTTTTTATAGTCTCTTCTGAGACAATAAACGTAAAATAATAAAAGATAACGTTACCTATATATTTTCATTATTTAACTATCCTGTGATAAAGTAGAGTAAAAACAACAAGTACAAATAACAATAACAAATCAAGTCGACGCAACTCCAAAGAAAAAGCCGCCGATAAATCCGACCGACAGACAACTGTTCCTCTTCACAAATCGAAGGAACTTTTCCATCAGATCTTGACTGTGTGCTACTCCTTCTCTTACCTTCTCCCAGTTTACGTGGATATATCCAAATTCACAGGCAAAGTGAAGAAGAATCACCCCGCCTCCTAAACCAAAGGCAGCAACTTTACCCACTTTGGACACGCCAACTCCCGTCACCCATCCACTGAATGTACCTAGTAACAGATTCTTGCTTGACGAGCATTTACTGATCTTATTAACTGCGACGTCAAAGATCGATGAATCTTCTCTAGGCTTAGCCGCATACTTTGATAGTTCAGAAAGATTTATGTCTGGTATCGGCTTTGCCATCTGGTGGCATTTTCTTTTAGAAAACCTTTGTAGTTTTAGAAAACCTTTGTAGTTTTAGAAAACCTTTGTAGTTTTAGAAAACCTATAATTTTTTTACTTTTATTTAAAATAGGGCTACTAGGGCGGTTTTTCTGATTTGATAGTTTTTGTTACGACCGTTAAACGTATGACAGCTAAATGAAGTGTAATTGAGGTGTCTATGGAAGAATAAATAGAAGAGTTTGTATATTCACCAGTTCGCAGAAGATAAATTGCAGACCACTTTAACGTTACTTCTGTAAACACGTGTTAACAAAAAATATTCGGAAATAATCATGCCTGGAAATCATCAAGAATAACAAATTCTTAAAAATAAAAAATCAAAGATATATCACCATTTGTTTTTTCTGTACTGGTGTAAAAGGTAAATTTTAGGAAATCTCTCCGCTTGCGATCCGTTATTCCGTATATCACTTTCAAACAGACACTCTACTATTCGGAAATAGATTTCCGAGTATCCACCCCATCGGGGATGAATACTCGGAATTCACTTCGGATTGTTCTTCCGACTTTTTACCCAAGTACAGTTCAGCAGTAAATGTACTAAATAATTAATATTTATTAACCACAAACTGAGATGTTACTACATGCCGGCTCATAAGACATTTTAAAATTTCAAACCGTAGCAATGCCAATAATGTTATTTATTGAAATACCTACTCCAATAAAACCATAATTGAAATTAATTGCAATAATACATTTCTGTCATTACAATTTCAGCTTTGACCTTTCAAACAAGAAGTATGTAAGTATGTATTTTAATAGGTATGCTAATGTCTACTATCTTGGGCCAGTTTATATCATCTTCCTTATGACAGCCATGGAAGAAAATCGGAAGAAAAATAATAAACGAATTATATAGAATAGCCACATCGTGGGGGTGAAATTTAATACTCGTAAGATAAACAGGAGGTTCCAAGTATGCACCCTACGGTGACTGCTTTAGGACGGATAAACGTAATAACCGCTTCCGATACATAGCGGTTTTTATTGCCTGATATAAATATCCAAACCTGCACTCAAGACAGTATAATTGACTGCTATTGGTACAAGATGTCTAGTACTGTGGTCTTCAATTTGCCTGCTTACAGCAGAAGTGGCCAACTTGCTGCAGTATGCTGCTACTTCGGCCCCACATGCTGGTGCCGTCGTCGATACTAACCGATACGAACCGACTAAGCAGAGCCGACATAAACATGTCTAATTTTGCAATTTCTGTAAGTGCTTGATTACCGAGTGAATATCATTATTTTTTGAAATAGCCACGCCGCGCCAGTATTCGAATAATTAGTGCGTGTACACTCGTTGCACGCCAAGGCATATATGAGTAAGCTCTGTGTGGATGCATTAAAAATATTGGATCGTAGGCTATTTTCTTTGAAGAAAGTGATGTCAAAAGACCAATACAACGTTGGCGCGAGTGTAAGAGCCGATGACATTTTGTCGATCCACATGTAGGGCGAACAATATTAAGACCAAGATGTGTATCTGGCCTTTAGCTTATAAAAATGAATGGCCCAGCTTTTGCTAAGCCGAGTTAATAGCAACGACACGTGACAGACAAGTATCGTAAACACGATTAATATTGCGAATATATAAAAACTTTTGCTTACCCATAATATTAACAAGTTTGAATATTTTAGTTCATTATCGACGACACGCAATCGTGTCTCCTTACTAAAATGATTTTTCAACGATGCGTTGTCACTCGTGAGGACTAAACTGGAATGCCTCGCTTCCAGTAAAAACGGGTCTCCGGTTCTCTACACTCAACATACGAAACACAGCAGTATTAGATTGGTATTTTACACTGGTATTATGTGAGAGCGTGGTCCTTCCGAGGTTCGTCGAGCCAACTCGTTAATACTACAACCATTATGTAGCTGAGGCACTAATGACTACATTTTATTTTATTAAATTATATTTTTAGGCATCTTTTACAAACCTGAGGTACTATTTCCTTTTGACTATGTATTATTATATCAGGGTGATCTGAAAAGTTTATGACCTCAATGTGAATAAAATCTAATGAATGTAGTTGTGCATCATACAAGACATTTATTTTTTATAAATTTCAGCCTTTTTAGACGCGTAGTTGTTACTTGACAGTCGTTCTGTAAAGTCGCCGACAGTACACATGTGTACAAGAAATAAACACCTTACGCTCGCTCGATCGAAGTACACATGTGTACAAGTACTACCCTTTGAAAAAGAATTTTTTTAATTAAAACAAAACCAAAGACACTATGCAATAGATAATAGTATCAAAGACAAAGATATGCTCTTTTATTTTAAACCATAACCTGGCAATGTTTCTTAGAAAAAGAAAAAAAAAGAAATCACTCTGAACTTTCGGCGTTCCACGTGTAGCTTTGATGAAGGTGCTCCGTCTTTTTTATAGAATTTTATATTTGTGTCTGGACTAAAAACGAAAGTATTATACTTTTTTATATTCCTTGTAATATAGTAAACACGTAGATATATAATTTGTGGTATAAAAAGTGAAAAGTAAATTGCCAAAAGTACTTCGAAATACGGAACGCCCATTTTGGCGGTTGTGTCATAAATGTGTTATTTTTCCAATTCTCATTTATTTTTAGTGTAAAATGTAAGTAAAAATAGTTTTCTTACATATTTCAAATAACTTGACGTTGTATTTATTTCAAATTCAAACAAAAATATTTTTGAAATATTGTTCGAAATGTCATACATATAAATATAAATATTTTTTTTTTAATTTTTTAATATTTTAATATTTTGGTATGAGTAACGAATAGAAACATATAAAACATAAAAATATACATATTTCCAAACATTTTCATATAAATTTCTCCAAAAACAAAAGTGTAGAATTCAAATTAGTAGTAATTTTGGCACTAAAAGTGAAGTATATACTACTACTATGCTATAAAGGGTAATTTATGAATTTTATTATAATTTCTAGCAACCAAAATAATTTTATTCAATAGTTTATACATTCAACAAGAATTCCTGTAAGTTTTATCCATAAATATTGTCTCAAAGTGAAAATATAGCAAAATTTGCAATATAGCAAAAAATTTGCTAATTTGCAAATTTTCCCGCCATTACGGTCGTGAGCGAATGGGAGTGTCAATATTACGTGGCCTCGCGAGCTAACAGTGTGAGTCGATGTGTTTTTGTGAAAATGGAAAAAAATGAGTATTGAGCCGAGATAAAATTTATTTTGAAAGGCAGTACGCCTACGCAAATCAAAGATGAGTTGGAGTCTGTGTATGGGGACTTTGCACCAGAGAAATTTTGGGCAGCTGAATTTAAATGTGGCCGTGAGAGGTTGGAAGACAATCCAGGTTCGGGACGTCCAAAAACTGCAACTACTGATGATAACATCGCTAAAGTTCACCAAATGGTGCAGGCGACCGCCGAATTAAAGAGAGAGATAGCAGAGGCTATGAAAATGTCCAAAGAACATGTTCGTCACATATTATATTAAGATTTATTACATGAAAAAGGGCGAGTGGATTACATGAAAGTGCAACGCGGCACGCAACGCGCTGACAGGCACTTTAGACCAAAAACGTGTTCGAATGAATACTTGCAACGCTCTGTTGGCGCAGTTTAGGAGCAATAAATCTTACTGTGGATGAAACTCGGATACACCATTATACACCCGAAACAAAAATACAGTCAAAATAGTGGACTGCAGGGGGGAACCGGCAACATAAAAAGCAAAAACTGTTTTTTCGGCGGGTGTGAATAGTGATGGCGACTGTTTTTTGGGATAGTCATGGAATTATCTTAACCGATTATCTTCAAAAAAGAAAAACGATTACAGGATCATACTACACATCATTATTTGACCAACTGGTGGCGAAAATTACGGAAAAACGGCCACATTTACAGAGAAATAAAATTCTTGTTCACCACAACAACACGCCGTCTCACACCTCAGTGGTTGCCATGGAAAATCCAAAAATACTGTTTGAACTGCTTGACCATTCACCTTACTCACCAGATCGAGCTCCAAGCGACTTCTTTTTGTTCACTCATCTAAAAAGGATAGAGATTTTCGTCAAATAAGGAGGCTATCATCTTCGTGAACTATATTTTGCAGAGAAAAACGTCGAGTACTATTTGGACGGGTTGGAGAGATGGGAGCTTCGCTGGGAGATGTGTGTAAAGTTACAAGGACACTATGTAGAAAAATAAAAAAAATAGTAAAAAATGTCCTGTATCTTTGTTAGATCGGAAGCTTTTCAGACCACCCACGTAAATCCATCTTACGCAATTAACTCTCTTACCCTTCTGACTGAAACACAGCAATGGATGCTTCTGCAGTTGGATTATAAGTAAGAAGTCGGTAAGAGTATAACTGAATTATGTAAGAGGATACCAAATGTGAGTTACTTTATTCACTTGCTTATGGACGTGAATAAAATTAAATGTCAACGATTTGGTAAATGAAATAGCAAGGAACTAAGACGTTCTAATTTTCTTTTAATGGAGTTAATTATTGTTATTATTCTTTATAATAAAGTTTATATTAGGTACTTGTTTCGTTAAGAATATACCTAATTCATAGTTATCCTAGGATCCGACAGGTGGCGCTGTAGTAAGTTATTTTTTTTAAATTCAATAGTTGTAGACCGTTACAGTCTATCAATGGGTATGTTCCAAAAAGAACCCAGTATACTGTCCAATGCAAATGACGTCATGAATCGACGCTATACTGGTGATTCGTTCCAAAACATAGGACAGTATATGACGTCATACATTTACGTCATATTGGAAAAGTTGGCGATTATTCTGTCATTCTGTGCTCCAAAAATCATTATATCTTCCTAATGGCGACAACAGCAATTATTCTATAGTTTTTTGTATTTGAATAAATAAAAACAAATTCTGACATGCCGGATATCCGACGCAATATGGCGGCGGCACGCCAGTACAATATCCCTGGCCAAATTATTAGACGCACTGCAAGATTTCATGTAAAATATTGATTACCGAGTGATATTGTACCGTTTTATTATTTTAAATTGATTTGTTTTTTATTTTTATATTATCCAATCAATTACCTATTTATTTGACATAAATAAAACAGCATTAATTTAGAAAAGAGTAAGTTTATTAAATTTTAAAGAAAAGTGAAATTAATGCTAGTAAAAGTCAATATTTAGTTGAGCCACCTTTAGCCGCTATCAAAGCTTTAATTCTGCGCGGCATGCTATCAATGCAAGACTGTACTGTCTCCTGCATTTGAGGATGATGATTCCACACATAAATAATCTTTTCTAGGAGCTGGGTTTTGTTGGTAATCACATCTTTAGCCACTTCTCTTTTCATCAGCTCCCACACATTTTCAATGGGGTTCATATCAGGGCTATTACCGGGCCAATCCAACAGAGGGATATTTTTTTCTGCCAAAAAAGCTTTAACAGACCGAGCAGTGTGGCAGGGAGCTCCATCTTGCATGAAAGTGAATGGTTCCCCATTTGGAAACCATTCTCTGAGCTGCGGAATCAACCGATTTTCCAGTACTTCTTTATACTGATCTTGCCTCATTATTCCTTTGACGACGTACAGACGTCCAGTGCCCTTGCCGCTGATGGCTGACCAAATCATCACTTTGGTGGGATATTTAACCGTCGGGACGACACAATCAGGATGAAACTTTTCTCCATGACGACGACGCACATACTGAGCTTTATTTTGTAAAATTTCGAATGTGCTTTCGTCACTGAAGCAGACCTGTCAAAAATAGGAAAAAAATATATAAACTTCCATGTTTATTTGCTTTATTTAACTGAAAATGATAACAATGTATCAATTTTTGATTAAATTGCTGTATCTTACCGATCTCCAGAAGTCCACATCTTTGTCTTGCCATTGTTTGGCCCACTTCAGGCGCTTTGCTTTCATTGCAGCTGTTAACTTGGGCTTCCTGGCGGGGCGACAAGCCTTGAAATCTAATTCTTTCAATTTTCTTCGAACAGTGCGCTCAGAAGCATTTACGCTAGCATCCTGGAGTTGTGATTTTATTACCTTTGTGGTAGCAAATCTGTTTTGTAGACAAATTTTCTTCAAACATCTCTCTGACCGTGGAGTGAAAATTGGTTTTCTACCGCATCTTTTCTTTCTTTTCGGGCTTAATTCCTCCCCTGACTCAATTTTCTTTTTTTATGCGTCGTACACTACATTCAGAAACCTTCAATCTTCGTGATATTTCTCGGTTTGTAAATGTTTTCGCAATCACAAGGGCCTTCACTTCAGCTTTTTTACGTGGTGAAAGATCGCATTTTCTACCCATAATGAAAATAATCCAATTACTTTTTTAAAACACTGCATACAAAATAAACTAATAACTGAGTAGTATAAAACTGTTAAACAAACAATCACTGTCCATAAAGCCACAAAAACACGTTCGTACCTGATTCGATTCCGATCGCGACTGATACAGATTTGTACTTGTTTACGTTCATGTATCACTTTGTCAACACAGTGTTGCCATATGTTAAAAATAAATACAAATATGTAGTCTACAATAATTCTTTTAAATAAAAATCAATAATATTGTAGTTTAAATATACCATTATTGCATAAAAACTCTTAGGAAAAATAAAATTACTAAAAAAATACAGTGCGTCTAATAATTTGGCCAGGGACTGTAGTGTCAATTGATGACATCATTTGCATTTACCAGTGTACTGGGTTGTATTTCGGAACATACCCAATAATTTACCGCTGAACATAAGGCTCTCCAATAGACTGCCTCAAAAGGGAAAATTTACCATAGTTACCTCGCTTATAATATAACAATATATACTAGATATAATCTAATAATGTGGCTTGGTATTTAGGTTTAAGATAATCAAAGACCTCTTATTTTATCAATTGTATTTTTTTTAAATATCTCAAAATGTTTAAATAAATGTTAAAATATAGTCTAGAATCTAGATCACTTCTGACATAGTTCCGAAGATTAACCCGGTCAGACAGATGGACAATTTATTTTAAAAATGCTTGTTCATGTCTTACTGGGATGCAAATAACCCCTTGAGATCAATAAAAACAAGTAATTTGATAAAATATGTTAAGTGTCCGTCTGTAAATTCAAACAGACACTTAAATCTTAATATATATAAATTACGTGTCACGTTGTTTGTCCGCGATGAACGCCTTAACTGCTTGACCGATTTTAATCAAATTTGCACACCGTGTTTGGTCCAACTTAGGAGATAGGATAGTTTTTTTGCCCATGAGTGACCAACAATTTTTTTTGCGAATTTATCGATTTTTAATAGGACATGACCACGAGTTGTCGAAAAGGGCAGAACGTCTGCCTAGCAAGCTAGTCATATTTATATGTATAGATATGTATATATGGTAGAAATATATAAATGTTTTTGCAACGACAGGTGTTACATTGTAATAGGTCTTTGGTCACCTATGAAATTGCAGTTCTGCAATACTGGCGATTTCAAATCAAAATAATTTTTGTTTGGCTAAGAATTGTAATTTCAAATTAAATTAAATTCGTTAAAAATTCTAGTAATTATGGAATAGGAGTACCATTGTGGCAACAACGTGGCACAAGCGGCACACAGCATTTAAGACATTAACGGTGCGAATACTACTAACGAACGCACCACCTGTTATTGGTTTGCCCGCTTCCGTTCTGGTAATTTCGACCTGAAAAATGGACCCCATGCTCGTCTAAAAACTTTGGTCGACAATGAAAAATTAAAATGTGATTGTGAAAGCTGATACTCATGATGATACTCGATATACGGCTGAATTAGCAACAGCTTTCGCAAGGTAAAAAAGTTTGACAAACAGAGGCTCCAGGAACTCAATGATCGCCAACGCGAAGTATGCGTCGAGACTTGCCATGCACTACTCAACTGGCACACAAACGAAGGAATTTTGAATCGCATTGTTATCTGCGACGTACAATGGGTTCTGCTTGACAATCTCAAGCGCTCAGCAAGTTGGTTGGATCCTGGTCCAGCACCTAAACAACGCCTTAAACTAAAACTTAACCCTAAGAACCTGATGGTCACTGTTTGCTAGTTTAGCGCCGGTGTTATTTATCACAGCTTCTTACCAAAAAGCATGAGCATTACTGCAGATGTGCACAGTGAAGAAATGAACACAATGATAGAGAAGCTCGCACGTCTCCAACCAGCTTTGGTCAATCGCTCGTCCCCGCTGCTCCCGCAAGACAACACGCGACCTCATACTGCACAACAGACGGTGTCCAAATTACAAAAGCTGGGGTTGGAAGCTCTTCGTCATCCGCCGTACTCAGACCTTGCGCCTAAAGACTTCTTCTACCTTTCCAGAATTCGGATAACGTTTTGGCGGGAAAAAATTCAATACCCTAGAGAGACAGTACAAAACAATATATTTGAAGAATTTGTTGCCTCCCGTCCAGCTGATTTCTTCAAGGACACCAATAAACTGCCACTGCGTTGGTAAAGATGCATTGATTGCATGGGTGATTACTGATTACTTTGATAGAAATAAAAATATAGAAAAAAATACGTCAACTTATTTCATAAAACGACAATTTCATAGGTAAAGACCTAATATAATGTACACTCGACTTAGTAGTTATTGCGTATATCATTTCTTTACAAAAGTTTAAAAATAAATTAATAGGGATGGGCCGAATATTGATTTCACCGAATACGAATATTCGGCCGAATATTCGGTAAAATTTTTACCGAACCGAATATTCGGCCGAACATTATTCGGCAGGATAACCTCGGGACCTAACCAATTTATGTCGAAACTTGTTACCGTAAAGTGTGCGGGATTAGCGCCGGACCCTGCCCCTCGCTCCCCGCCACACCTGACAGTTATTGCATCATCTAGTACTGAGCAAATTGCCGGCACATGCTTATGTTTTGACTATTCTTGTGATAAAAAAGTATTGTTGATTTTAAATTTACCGAACACCACAAAACGAAAAAAAGTATTTCGTTGTTTTATTCTTAGTGAAAATTGATAATTATATGATAAAAATGTGCAGCAGGAGATTTACTATTTGGACTTAATTTATACTTATTTTAGAGAAACTGACCACCAAAGTAAAGTAAAATGTACAAATGTAATGTAATGTTTCTTTGTTTGATTCCAAAAACATTTTATCTAGTTTCTATTTGCCATAATCGGAAATAAATTTACAGTGCCTTAAAAACATAAATATATAGATTTATGCATTTGAGGCACTCTAGAGTAAGTAGATTTAACCCATAAATATAATACACTTTCACAGTAAAAGACATCGCAATACTCAATTCGTACATTTTAATACATTGGACACTATGAAAACGAATGTGATTTAGCCGAATATTCGGCCGAATACGAATATTCGGTAAAGCTGCTGGATATGCCGAATACCGAACATAAAACGAATATTCGGCCCATCTCTATAAATTAATGTATTTATTTTGATAAAATAATGTTTCTTTAAGCATAGATGTCGAGATTACTGTAAAATTTCAGAGTCAAAAGCTCATCGCGCCACCTACCGAAAACATCGTCCGTTAAGCCAGTTAGTAGGATCATTTCAAAAATACTTTCTTTATCTCCGTACACTGTTTTAATCAACGTAAAGTAACGCCTGATTCCTTCAACCTGTACATCTGAAATAACCACACAGAACATCACAAATGCTTTCTACTCTCTACTTCAAAGCTTTCGAGCGGGGAGCGGGGGTGAGTGAAAAACAAAAACAAAACTACAGCCCACGGGAACGTTGCAAGCGACTTGCATCGCCCCCGTGGACCAAGCATGCAACTTTTTAATTTCACTGAATGTATTTCTCAATAAAATCATATTTTTGTTTCTTTTCACTTGTTAGGTATTGTCCATATCATGTCTAACTATAAAGTAGTATTTACACGGCGAAACTTGCACTGACGCCAGCTAAATGCTTCATACGAAAAAAATAATCCGTGAAATAATCGAAACACCTATTAAAAGCTAAAATTATTAATAACTATCTAAATTAAACGTACAAAGAGGTTTTTTTTGTTGCTTATAAAAAATTTATTCGTAGTTCGTTAATCGGGCGCTCGGGTCGCCCCGGGCGGGAATACTGCAGGGGAATTTAAGTCTTATCACAAATGCAGTAAGAGACGTTGTTGCGAAGCGGACTTGCACGCGGGAGCCTCAATTATAAGCCTACTTAATTTATACAATAGACGCCGAGCGCCCGACTTTACATTCAAGTACAACTACGCTTCCGAATGAGACGGACATATTTAGAAATGTGTCAAACGTGTGCAAACGAGTCTTTGTCAATATAATGACAGCTGTCAAAAATAATTGATATGACATTTATATTATGTTAGATGAATTATTATTTCTAGATTATAGTTTTTTATGGATGAGTACTTATATGGTATTTTGTTTACGAATTTTGTAAAAAATAACATTGTTTCTACATTTTATAGGTTTGTGTCCCTCGTATAGATGGTTCATCCATATTTTTTATGAATTTCATGGAGATCGGAAATCTGTTTTTTTTTTCATTAAATTTTGTATTCAGGTACGCAATTTTTTGAATGTTACGGACAAGTTATTAATTTAATAACTTAATAGGGTAAATTAAAAGCTTAATAGGGTAGGGTACGATTGTACCCTTGGAAATCTACCACGATGCGTTAGATCGCCTCGCGAAAGGTTAATTAAAGTACAGGATTTGTCAAAATAATGACAACTGTTAAAATAAGTTCGAGAAACTAAAATTAGCTAATATTTAAACTCTGATGAGAACAAGATCACACGCAAAATAGCTTTAACTTTGTAGATTTACAAAATTTTATTAAATTTAACTTTATAGATTTAGAAAAACTACAAAAGAGTTACGAAAACTTAACTATGTTCAAAATAGTATCAAATAGGCAGGGGGTTGTTGGGTAGTTAAAGAAACTAATTAACAGTCACGCTCATAAAAATTGACGTCAATTTAATCCTTAAAAATTCTCTGTCTCTCTTTTCACTAAATGACACTAGAAAGAGACAGGTATAGATATAAGTAATACTTAATTTAAGTAAGTAATTATAAACGATTAGTAACGCCGCCCCGTAATGTTTTTATGTACATTTTAATCTTATTACAAAACAAACACTTTAAACTTATTTAATAATATCTATTGCAACTGTGTTGACAGCCGTCATTATCTAGGTCTCTAAGTGACTCGTGTCTAAAATACACCTGTAAAATATATTAGGTAAATATAAAATGAACATATATTAAGAATTTGACGTGAAGAATATAAAAGTGACAAAATATAATGCTACCTATAACTAGTAGGCAGATATTCAGTTTCAAAATACACCGTTTCGACTCGGGAGCGTGCTTCGAAGCTGTCCCGTCTTTATATTCCTACGTGTAGGAAAACGACGCGACAGCCCGGTAAATATAATATAAACACCTAGGTATACATTTAAATATCGCTCGACTATCTACACGCCTGCGCCTGGCAGTCATTCCTTTACATTTGTTTAAAATAATTTCGCTGATCACAACTGTACCCTCTATCATTCGTACTGCATAAGTGTCAAGAAAACACTAAATTAAAAAAAAAAGTTAAACGGACGTATTTTTTCTTCAACTCTATGTAGAAAAACCGAACTTAATACTAGATAAGTCGTTTTGACAGTTCGCTGTCATCTGATCTGTATCGAATAACATATGACGTACAAATTATACACTCTAGGAACTGTGTTAATTCTATTGCACTTGGATTGGTACGACTCCACATAACATTCCACAAGTCGAGAGACTGAGAGAGACATCGGATCACAATTTTACATGTTTTTTTTTTTAAATCAAGACAAAATATTAAAGAAAGTTCTGTTATTACAATTGTCTTTCAATAACTCGCAATTAGATAATATTCTTTATTTTTGCTTCAAGTAATAAATACATTTTGTATAAAAAGAGAAGGAATCGGGACATTTCACATAAATAAATAGTACAGAATTTGTTCTTACGGAGAGTCCTTGATTCATTCTCTTTTGACAATTGATTATTAGAAAAATTTACAAATAGCTAAATGTATATACATAGGTTTACGTAATTAAGAACCAGCATTAAATAAAGTTGTCATTTAAAATAATGTTTAAGTTTTAAGTGACATTATTATTACGTTGTATGTATTAATTTGGTTTTGTTTGTAGTTGGTTTATGGGTGAATCTGTGTTGTTATGAATTGTGATAACAAATTGCTCTTATATTTTATAGGTTTGTTTTGCAAGAAGGTGAAATTAGAATTGATGGAAACAGATGGACCATCCATATTTTTTATAAATGGCAAGGATATCTGAAAGGCTTTTTTTTTAAATTTCGTATTTAGGTACTAATTTTTTTAGTTTGTGTCAAGGTATTCATTAATGTACAGTCCAGTAGTTACTTAAGCATACACTATATGAAAATTGAAAAGTTGAATGATTAATAAGACGGCTGATACGTAAGAGTATCCGGATTATAGATAACCAACGAACAAATTGTTTTAAGTTAAATTAGGTACTGTTTTAGTTGATGTTTAGCGTGTACAATGTTACATGTGTGTAAGAGGGATGCAAGTGAAAAATGATATGTATGCGTGTATGTGTGTGTGTATGTGCGGAAGTAGGAAATTGAAGAGCTTATAATGGACATACATCGATCAAAGTATCTTATTCGGAGACATTCGTAGACTAGAGTTAGGTCAGTTTTGGAGCGTTTACATGTGTAAGTAAGGGGAAGTGTAATAGGCCCACCCTGCATTAGTGTATCATTTGAAGTTTGCAAGCAAGTTTTAAATGAGGACACTTTAGCCTGAAGAGTGTGCGGCGTGTACTGTAGCGGAGCATCAATCTGGTCAAGCCACGAGGGTAGTGTCAGTGTGTGTGTGCGGTCACGCGGGCGCGTCTGCACTCTCACCGCGCTCGGGCTCGTGCGGCGGAGCGTGCAGTGGGGCGTGTGGAGGGGCGTGCAGCGTGGCGTGCGGGGAGGCGTGCGGCGCGGCGTGCGGCGAGGCGTGTGGCGGCGCGTGCGGCGTGGCGGGCGCGTCGTGGCGGTAGGGGCGGTAGCGCTGCGCGCGCTGCTGCAGTGAGCGCTGCTCTTCACGCCGCGACTCCTTTTCTCGGGCGACTCGCTCCCTCTGCTCCTTATCCCGCTGCTCCCTCTCCCTGGGAATGAAAACATATATTTTTATTCCAATACCAACCCAACGCACTAACACATTTACTGATATGTTAAATGTTATATTGAGTAAATTAACAATATCTGTATATTTAATACTCGTACACACAGAGTTATTTTGCAATAACCGGTCAAATGTGGTTCAGACTAAGTAATTAAGGCAAATAGTGAAGAAAAATCAATAATAAAAAACACAAAAAATCTGTCCCTTTATCTTTAAAATTCAAAATGCGTGTTAATGTATTATTTTAACTGATTTTACTGCGCACGCACACATTCGTAAGGGTATATCCAGTAGGCAAAAACGTAATTGCCATAGTAAAACAGATTAGTAAGATACTTCCGTGCCGCGCGAGACTTAAATGTCCACTGTTGCAGAGTTGTTACTGTCGTTTTGTTAAACAGCTAAATCTCATTTAGTTTTATAAGTAGTTATAATATTTACAATCATAATAACCTCTAAATGAATCAACGTTCGTCAAAAAAAATCCAGCTTTACATTACAAAAAATGCCAAATAACTAAAATACGAATGAAATAACACTGAGCATATAGTATCAACTCAGATTTAAAGCTTAAAATTAATTTGATCTAATGTGATATGATAATTAATGTACTTATGAGGTATATACATATCTATGTATAGATGTAGTAATATAATCTATTAATAAAAAGCTAATTTACTTAAACAAACGCATATATTAATTTATTTTACAAAAAGAGAAAATAAAACGAATAAAAGACTGCTAGCAAAATTTTATTAAAAGTCAACAAAGTCTCAAACAAGGGTGATTGCGGATCGCGGGGTTGGGCGTTACCGACTCGGCCCGATCTTCCCGACTTAGCAAGTGTCGTTGTGTGCATGCTGTAGCTCGTGCGTACGAGTCCGTACTGTCACGTGCCAGGTACGCACACATATTACTTCCCGACTTAGCAAATGTCGTTGTGTGGGTGCTGTGGCTCGTGCGTATGAGTCCGTACTGTCACGTGCCAGGTACGCACACATATTACTTCCCGACTTAGCAAATGTCGTTGTGTGCGTGCTGTGGCTCGTGCGTACGAGTCCGTACTGTCACGTGCCAGGTACGCACACATATTACTTCCCGACTTAGCAAATGTCGTTGTGTGGGTGCTGTGGCTCGTGCGTATGAGTCCGTACTGTCACGTGCCAGGTACGCACACATATTACTTCCCGACTTAGCAAATGTCGTTGTGTGCGTGCTGTGGCTCGTGCGTACGAGTCCGTACTGTCACGTGCCAGGTACGCACACATATTACTTCCCGACTTAGCAAATGTCGTTGTGTGCGTGCTGTGGCTCGTGCGTATGAGTCCGTACTGTCACGTGCCAGGTACGCACACATATTACTTCCCGACTTAGCAAATGTCGTTGTGTGCGTGCTGTGGCTCGTGCGTACGAGTCCGTACTGTCACGTGCCAGGCACGCACACATACTAGCGGCATTCTCTACATTTCTAAGAAGATAGCATACTATTCTGTTTTTACTATGTTGTTGCCCATAAATCACATTCAGTTTGGGATAATTTCAAATAAAAGTATGATAAGCCTTACTCGCATTTTTGAAAACTGCAATAACGGTAAGGAGAACCTAGATATATCATTATTTATTTATTTGAACTTAAGTTTAAAATTTGACTACTCTCTGAAAAATAGCCCTGTATAAGCAAAACACCACTGACTCACTCACTCATCACGAGATCACCAAAAGGAAACTCTCGATTGTCTTGAATTTTTGACATATTCAATCAACTAAGAAATAATTTTGGAAAAGAATTTAAATCTTGCATTTGTACTAGCGATGTTCGCCTGGATAGAATTTATTAATGCGGCGTTATTTTGATGAAAAATAACAGTCAAAGACAATTTTTATCACAATTTATCAATTTTTCAAAATATACCTCCAAGTTTTTCGGGACCTTCCTACATTTCTTAAAAGAAATAAAAGACAACTCCAGCAAATAAAACAACAAAGATAAGTGATTATTAAAAAATAGTTTATAGTCAATTTTTACATTAATTTCACGTTAAAAATTCCAACCGCCTTAAATAAAATGAAGAACAAAGATCTTGAAATTTACTATACATATTGACAAATATTAAAAGTATTGTGTAACCTAGGACCAATGGTTTTTCAAATGTACATCAAAGGCAAAGAAATAACTTGAGAGTGACATTAATTATAATTTTTTTTACTCATTTTAAAAAAAGTCGACAACCTTGCTCTTAGTTTACCAAGCAAGTTCATTACAACAAAATTACCTTCACTATGTGACAGTAATATTGAAACTATTTTTGAATTGTTAATAGTAGAGATCGGATAGAGCTTGGGTTCTGTAATTCATCATTACAGCACTTGACAAGTCCACTGCTGAACATAGGTCTTCACCAAGCTATGCCACAAAGCACGGTCCTGAGCCACATGCATCGACTTCCTGTATATCTTTACCAGGTCGTCACTCCATCCAGTGGGAGGTTGCCATACACTTCGCCTACTGGTACAAGCCTGCCACTCGAGAATCTTTTTTTCCTATCGGTTGTCGTTCTTCGAGCTATATGGCCGACCCATCGCCACTTCAGCTTAATAATCCGTTGAGCTATGGCGGTCACCCCGGTTCTACTGCGGATATCCTTATTTCTAAGTTTATCATGCAGATAAACCCCGAGCATAGCCCTCTCCATAGCTCACTGAGCGACCTTGAGCGTTTCCTTATACGACCAGCAGTGAAGGACCACGTCTTAGATCCATAAGTCATCACTGGCAACACGCACTGGTACAATCTCGTTTTCTAGTTTTTAGGTATACCTAACGAGAAAATGTATCGTAATTTTACGAACGATTAACCTCTCGGTCGAAGTTGGACTTAACTAGTTGGACTATTTGTCCCAGGTAAACATACTCGTTAATAACTTTGAGCCTAGTGCCCCTAAAAACTACCGGCAAAGGTGTGACATGGACGTTACACATCATGACCTTTGTTTTGTCCATGTTCATCTTAAGACCTATCCGTTGGGAGGCACTATTGAGGTCGTTGATCATAGTGCTAAGGTCCTCTAGCGATTCTGTCGTAAGGACTATATCGTCGGCAAATCGAAGATGAGTGATATACTCACCCTTGGTGTTTATATCGTATCCTTTCCAGTCCATTAGTTTGAATAAGTCTTCAAATGCAACGGTGAAGAGTTTAGGAGATATAACGTCACCCTGTCTTACACCTCTCTACAGTTGGATAGGTTTCGTACACTGGCTCTATACTCGGATAGCCATCGTAGTCCTACTGTACAAACACTTTAGCACTTCGATATACCGATAGTCATCTTGGCACCACTGCGTTGCCTAAATTTCAACGGAATCAAAGACTTTCTCATAATCCGCTTACGCAAGGCAAAGTGGGATATTGTACTCCTCGGTCTTTTGTACAATTTGCGGAAGGGTATGTATGTGGCCTATGGTACTAAAGACTTTTCAGAATCTGGCTTGTTCGGAACGCTGAAAGTCGTCAAGTCTGCGTGCGAGACGATTCGTAATGACTCTGGAAAACAGCACGTAGACGCGGCTGAGAAGGGAAAACGGTCTCTAGTCCTTCAAGAGAGCGTTGTTGTCTTTCTTGAAGAACAAGACCGCCGTACTTTTGCTGGCAACCGCAGTTTTTTATATTGTTATTTTGCTGTTGTTAGAATGATGCTGCCGCCAATGTTCAGCCTCAGTTTCGCTCTGTCGCCTCTTACAACACCCACGGGAAGATATGGGGTAGTGAGTATTCCTGCCCGCCATTGCACGGGATATCCGGGAATTTATAAATTAAAACTAAACCCACGCATACCACTGCAAAACTCCTAGACACAGGAAGTTCAATCTGCGTAGATCGGATCAAAAGTAATTATATAATAATTAAAAAGCTGAAGGTACTCCGGGTTAACTTTGATATTGGGTCAACACCTTATACCCCCCGTGACCATGTGACCTGCAATGCACCCGAAACGTCGGGATTCGGAAATTAAAAATAAGTAGAATTAAACGCGATAAAATTCATTTTATTTAATGTGTATTGTTTGCGTATAAATAAGGAATCAATCAATAGTAGGCTAAAAGGTGAATCAAATCGTTTACCTCTCTCGCTCTCTTTCCCGTTCCCGCTGCAGCGCTAACTCCTTATCCCGTTCTTCATGCGCCGCGTGGGCTGCGTGGGCGGCGTGCGCTGCGTGTGCTGCGTGGGAGGCGTGGGCGGCGTGCGACGCGTGCGCAGCGTGCGCGGCGTGCGCAGCGTGCGCGGGGTGTGGCGCGTGCGGCACCAGCGGCAGTGGTGGGGCCAGCGGTGGGTACAGAGCGTACGGCGGCAGCCAGCCCACGCCCACACCTACCCCGCTGCGGAACATCCGCTCCAAATACATCTGCTCTTCCGCCGCTAGCCTGCAATCAGGATTACGTCTTTATTTATTTAACATTTTTAATGTGGACAATTCAACCCGGATAGACGATGAAACATGTTTAGTGCTCAAATACTCAAACGTTACTCAAGTTTAAGATGTCGTTAAGTCTCATAGTGTCACAGTCAGTTTGACTTCAAGTAATTGTACTAAACTTTGAATTTAGAATATAAAGTAAGTTAAAATGAAGTGGATTAAAACCTTAAAAAATAGTTACAATCCGTGGAATTTACGTAAATATAAGGAATCGTTCTTAAATATGTTAAACTTATTAAGTTATCGTATTGTATAAAGTCCATCGTAATACCATCATTGAACTTAAACCCCCATAGACAAAATACGGTAATGAGCACACACTACAATAATTTAAAACATATTATATCCTTCAAACAAGTTCCCTCGCAAGTTACAAAAAAAAAATTGACGGTTGTCTCTGAAATTTAATTATATACATAATTTAATTGTTTAGTAAATAAAACTGTAGTCAAGTTTCACGTAGCTGTTAGACTGACCTGTATTGCAACGCCGCACTCGAATACAGACCGGGATGAGCGTAAGGGGAATATGCGGTAGGTTCCAGAAGGGGAAATGATGCCGCCGCTGGATGAGTTAGTCTGTAGAACAAGAAACATCCAATTTGAAGCACAACTTAGTATTTTGCAGGAATTAGGTAATATAAAATTTTACAAAGTTCTAAAAGCAAAAAAAAGCTTATTACAAGGTTTTCAATTGTTTGACCTATATGTATAAATGAATATAATGGAATTTGTAATTTAGTTGTATATATTTTAATGAATGTAATTTAGTCCGAAATTTTGCAGACATAAGATCCTATGAAAATACAAAAAATTTTCTGATTGATACCAAGATAATACACACACTAGAATCATCACAGCCCATGATCAATACATGTTATTATCAAAGACTACTAGAACAGAACAAATACTGTGTTAAAGCCGAGGGTCGCACGGTAAATATACCACGCAGTTGTGTTTTCATTTACGAAAGTTGATTGTACTCGTAACTTATTACGCACGGTAGAGCCCGTCGACGAGCACACTGTCCACCTGATGCTAAATGGATGCTATGGCCCATAGACATTTCCGTGTGTCCTTAATTAAGAACCAAAATGCAGATGCATTGTCACCTATGAGGAATTATATGGAATGGCTGGTTTTTTAGTAAAAAGGGTCTCTGGATCTCTACACTTACTATACGAAACACAGCAGTATGGAGTTGCTATTTTAAGTTGGTATTCTGTGGTCCTAAACCAGTCGACAACTTTAACATAGCTACAGCGTGGCTCTACCACGATACACGTATTTCTTAATTTAAAACATTATTGCAAAATTCTTTTTACGAGGTAGAGCAACACTACGGCTGTATTCTATGTACAGCGTAAATGGGTCGAAGTCGACACGCTCTCACGGAATATAAGCGTGAAATAGCAGTATAATGTCAAAAACGCTTTTTAATCGCAAAGACGCATCTCGTAGGCTTCGTGGATCACTCTTAGACTTCACACGTTTGCATCTGTTTCTTTATCAAGGAGAAATACACTACGGGCCTCAACATCTATAGAAAGCATCAGGTGGATTATATGCAACATATAAAAAAGAAAAAATATACAATATATTCATAACTTGGAGAATTAACGCAATCTCTTAAAAATTTTCTGTGAAATATCGTAAATAATAATTATAAAACTTTAAATTGGCAATAGCCACTAACTGGCAGAATTTCTTTTCTGACCAGGAGTCATTCAGAATCGGTACCAAACTATTACAAATTTCTGTCGTGAAATATCTGTGCGGGTACTGTTATATTCCGTTCTGAAGGTTACAGAGAGCCAGTTAAATTACAGATTATGAATGAGTTCTATCTTAGTCCTAGTCTGTGAGCCTTTTTGTTTGTAGCTGGCTGCAGGTGCTGCAGGTGCTGCAGGTGCTGCAGGTGCTGCAGGTGTCTCTGGCAAACTGTACGTTCGTTTGTCACTTAGCTTGTATAAAACAATTGGTAAAATTAAACATTTTATACAACTCACTTCAATATAAATAAAATGAAAACATCATCAATGTAGTCAACGTCGACTAAATACGCATTATTACGGATAACTCAAAACTACTGGATAGATCTCGATCAAATTGATATGGGACCACACGTGAAGCACCAGCTTTCAAATAAAAAAAGAATCATCAAAACCGATTCACCTAGAAAAAAGTTCTGAGGTAACACATAAGAAAATATACAGTCGAATAGAGCACCTCCTTCTTTTTTAAAGACAGTTAAAAAGACAACACCATTTCTTTCTTACACTCAATTATAAACTAGAAACATTTGCTTATCTTTAGAGATTTGAATAAGACAGTAGTTCAAATGCGCGTCTTAGTTTTATGGTTCGGAAGAAAAGCTTCATTATGCAAATGGAGAAATACAATTAGCCTTTTTCTAAGGATAGTTAGCAGCAAAACGTGTATATTCAAAGCACCTTTGTTACCAGTTTACGTCTCTTCGACGATGTCTTATAAATAATGTGTCATGTGAATACAAGTTTGATACTAAAGCAATAATAATAAACAGGTTTCAAATTAGTTTTCTGCTTGAAAACAGCGACAGCTATAGGTATCTATAAAGAAAACAATGGATAATGCAACGTCGAAACAATTTATCGTATTCTCCATGAAATGGATCGAACCAAAAAAGCTAAATTCACATCAATCAAATCAGATTGAAGTTTGTTATCATCATTGTAATTATAGCCCTTCACTATACTACTGTTGAACATAGGCATCCCCCAAGTAATGCCACAAAGCACGCTCCTCAGCCCCACGGATCAAGCGGAAATCTGAAGTGGCAAGGGCCGTCTTTGAACGGGAAGAAAGGCTCTCGAGTGGCAGCCTCGTACCGATAAGGGAAGTGTAGGGCGGCCTCCTACTAGACGGAGTGACGATCTGGTAAGAGATGCAGGAGGTCGATGAATGGATGTTTAAACTTAATCGAGCAGTACTATGATTACATACGGTTGTAGCACGAATGGGTCGGCACAGCGACGAAAGAATACCAGCGTAAAATAGTAGCTTAATGCTACTACTGTGTTTCGTATGGTAGGAGACCATTTTCACTGGAAACGAGGCATTACATCTTAGTCGTCAGGTGTGATCGTATATCTGCATTGCCACAGCATCTACTTACCATCAGGTTTACTGTGTTGTCGCCATTATTCCATAAATATGTGTATGTTTATTATAATGACAACAAAACGTTAATACAATAATGATTTCTTATATTTACGCGAACACTATACATTGATTAAAACTACTTTTACGAATTTTAATACCCGACGTTTCGGGTGCTTTCCAGCACCCATGGTCATGGGGGACTGAGGTGACTGACGTCCCGATGTCAAAGTTAACCCGGAGTACCTTCAGCTTTTTAATTATTGTCTTTGGTACGATCTACGCAGAATGAACTAACTGTATTTTGAAGTCTTGCAGTGGTATGCTTGGGTTTAGTTTTAATTTTATTATAGGACCCCAAGCAGGTGGTAGTACCCAGCCTCCTTCTCTATTGAAATTAGGATGTTTTTTAATTTCAATAGCCTCGCGTATCATCCTTGGTAGGAATCGATGTTCTTTCGCGAGGATTTGTGGTCTATCAAATCTGATGTAATGGTTGGGGCCATCTAGAATATGATCGCAAACTGCAGACTTTTTTTCAACGTTCCGCGAAAAAATCCGTAAAAGTAGTTTTAATCAATTAATACAATAAAGTAAAAAAGTAATTATACGTCACCTGTCATCAGGCCGATAGGGCTGGAACCCACTAGCAGGCAGATGATGTGGTGAGGCGCGTTTCGATGGTGCCGGAGGCTTCTCCTTCGCCTCCCGATCAACCGTCGCCGTCCCTAAACACTCGCGATTCAGACGCCGACACGGCACTGTAGGCCTTGTATCAGCCCTCGACATTGGCGGAACCAAGACCAGACGTTGCTTTTGCAATATCTTTACCTTTATTAACATTGTTACTCAGTACTTTTAAATCTGGTCTCGTTTTAGACAGCTACAATGCTTCATTAGCTCCGCCAATGTCGATCGGTACAAACATTCAGCTCTCCCCTTCAACAATTACAATGAATTTAAACAGTTTTTAGATAATCCAGGAACATTAAATAATTCAAACAATGTCATAGTTTAGTTATATAATAAATATATTCCAGATACACCTTTTCTTTATTTATATGAAACTGAATTTGAGAAATATGAAAATAAGAACACCGTTTAGAATATTTTAATTAAACGAAGAGATTCAAGAGCTGAGTGTAAGCAACCGTGATTTTTTTTAAGAATTTCATATTAACATCAAAATCATATTTTTGGGATAGTGGTACAGTGGTACAGTGGTACAGTATAAGATGTCAGTTTGAAGACAATAGTAAGAGACCACTAATAACCAAACAACTTAGGCTGATAAAATGTTTGATTTCTTGCATAGATGTAGGTACATAAAACACATATTAGTACTTTCGGATTAGTGTAAACACTCTTTGCTACTGATACCTTTACGTTGACATAGTGAAACTTAAAATGAATAAAATCGTTAAAAAAAGTACATTTCGGTAAATATTAACTGACAAGAGTGAACATATTTTAAATTAAATAAATACTGAATTTTTTCACTCTGGGCAATTATCACAATACCATTTAAATTTTAAAATATTTGTATAAAAACGTTTCTTCTTTTAGATTATAATAAACTTCTCATTATATCTGTTTGAAAAAACATATACTAAGTAAAATTCGTTCGATATAAGGAAATGGACGTGAGAACCCAACAAGTGTTCTGTTGGAAGCATTCTATAACTACTCAAATTAATAAAAAAATCTTGGCTCGAGTAACAGTGAACTAATATTTTATAAGAAAAAATTAAAATTATACTCGAATTCTATTTGAACGATCTCATTGTGCGTCTCAAAGAATAAAATAAAAAATAGCAAGTCTTGAATTTAGGAACGCGGAGGGTGGAGAGACACTGCAGGCTCCTTCATACTTGAATTTATTTGAAAACTTGACATTTCGAAAATATAACCTTAATTCCTAAAAGTTCGTACACATAAATATTTTTAAGGTTTATTTAATAAAGGCGATGAAATAAGTTTTTTCCAACCCCACTAGAAACTCTTTTAGGTTAGTATGCCAGATGCATTTTTAAAATGGCTTACATTTAGTAGAACACTAAAAATAAACATATTTCAGGGGACAGGGCACGATGCCTTGTGGCAACCATTCTCTTTATTTACATTCAATAGTACTTTTAGAAGAAAATTACCAATGAATAAAATAGGTTAGTTAAAGACTTTAACATTATTTTACCGTAGGAGTGTGTCGTATGGAGTTACAGGAATATTAGATGAAAACTTTTTATTTTCACAATGAAACCGGAATTTCGTTATGGTAAGAACAAGACTACTTTAATGTGACCTACACCATTTACATAATAAGATTAAACCGATCTGATATAAGATAGTTGTACGTTACTCGTCCAAGTCTGTGAAGGGGGGTGTGCAGCGTATTATCACTCACCGTCCTTGGCGTCGGGGCCAGCGTTCTTGGCGAGCGTTCGCAACGCCGCCGCGAACGGACCACCCTTGTTTGGGGCGAGATCCGTTCGCTTCGCGATCTTGTTCGCGCTCACACCTGCAAAGAGCAAACGATGATGTTAATAAGATGACACTGTTCACGAGCCATCCAATTGTTTCTTTTTTCTGTAAATGTAACATTTTTTTCATTAATGTCTATTTTTTTTAAAACGCAACCGTATCCTAATAGTTTAGAGTACGAACTACGAGACTAAAAGGTCGTGAGGTTTAAACGCATTTCGACCGTTACCGTTACAGCTTATTAAAGTCCACTGCTGAACATAGGCTTCCCACATAGATTTCCAAAGGGTATATTTGCCATAGTCACCACAGGTTGGCAGTTTATTTTTCTCTGTCGCCTCTTACGACAGCCACGGGATGTGATATGGGGTAGTTGATATTCTTACACCGCCACTACACTGTAAGGACTTATATAGCTTGTAACTTTGTATTTTAACTGTATTTCTTACAAAACATCACTCCGAACTATGGAAAATGCTTGCTAAAACAGTAGGGACACTGTACATACTCACGATCCGTGTTTTATCGGACAATGCTGCCATATCAATATTTAATTAATTGTCAACGCAATATCTAAGGGGTGGTACTGTACAATGCACGCGTCAATTACATGTGCTCACCCTCTGTTTAACATTTCCATTTTAAAATTTCCGTTTCGTAATTGTATGCATTGAATGAAATATAGTGTTATTTAAATAAAAAATAACATTAAACTACAGTGCACGCTAGTGCTCGAGATAATTTTTTACGCGGTAGAGCCACGCTGCAGCTATATCTTATATTGTTATGTTTTTTAAGTAAACTTCTTTACGAACGCTTGACTTGGGAAGTAAGCTGGCGAACGCGTAATGAAAGCGTTACGTAAAGTGTGATCTGGCGAGGCGAACGGGTTGAGTGGGGGATTTAAGCAAGCGCGCGCATATTTTTTTTCTCTGTTTCTCTCATAGCCAGTTATTTTTCCTAATTTTATGAATCAATATTTTGTTCAATACCTACATTAAATATTCTACGTAAATTCATTTTAAAGTTCATGTTTTGTGAAATTTCGGGTGGATAATAAATATGGAAAGGAGCCGATAATAAATTTAAATATTTGTAGAAAATTAATACATGTATACCAACAGCGATTTTTCCAGACGGATACGACCTAGGGACCAAAGAGCCTACTCTTTGTTAAAAGGCAGGCAACGCACCTGCAATTCCTCTAGTGTTGCAGTTGTTCAAAGCGGTAGTCATTTACCATAAGAAAGCCGCATGCTCGTTTGCCCCTTTTACATTAAAAAAATGGTTGTAGAATAAAAGAGGTGGGTCGATTGAGAAAGGATCACGTCCATATAGTACGAGTAATAAAATTACATCATAGCCTATGGAACTGATATTTTTCAAAAAAATAAAAACAAAAATTTTGAATTAAATAAATAAATAAATTAAAATCTATCGAAATTCATGAAAAAATATGCCTACTAAATAAAACAATACATTTAGTAGGCATATTTTTGACCTTGTCACTTCGCAGGGTCACAGGCTCAAGGACAAAGGGCAAAGTAATTTTTCAAAAAAAAAATTCAAACGTTTAATTCATAATTTTGGTTATCAGTTTTTGTAAAATATCAGTGCCGTAAGGCTTCTATTCCGTTCACATGTTACACCCCATTTTTTCAGATGGGAAAAAAGGTCATCCAGTATATATATATTTAAACAGCTTATTATAAGAATCGTGCTGCGAGGTACCAAAAGGGAATGCTAAATTATGCACAAGCGGTATAATTAAAAATTTTGTACAACCGACTTCAATATAAATAAAACGAGAATATCGTCAACGTAGTCGAAGTTTATTAAATACGCACTATTGAGAATAACTCAAAAACTACTGGTCAGATCTTGATCAAATTTATATGGGGTCACATTATCATATGACCCACCAGCTTTCAGATAAAAATATAAAAATACAGTTGATTTGAGAATCTCCTCATTTTTTCGGTTGTAAATTATCTTTAACGAATGAGAAATATTCCATTCTATTATCCCAGTGCTTCTGATTTTGACGTTGCTGAACTATTTTCGATCATGTCGCGGCTGTCTACCGGGTATAAACATATGTTGACTAACATCTGTTGTACCTCACACGATTATAATGGAAACGTTAACATATGACAATTTATAAGCATGTATAATAAAATAAATTTAATATTAATAATATATTAAATTATTAAAGTAAATTATGTTTGGCGGCCTCGTTGGTCTATAGTGGTCACAAATGCGACTGCTGATTACGGTTACGGTTCCGGGTTCAAACCGGGTCGGGCCAAAATCAGTAATTGGGTTTTTCAGTCCAGAAATTCGCAATAGCAGCTCGGAGTCAGGTGGCTACGTTTCACTTCCGTGCGTCGGAAAGCTCGTAAAGCTGTTGGTCCTCCGCATGATCTCTCGCCAGTCGTGTCGGAGTACCGTCCCATCGGACTATGAGAGTGAGGAAATAGAGGGTGCACCTTCCAATTTCCGTTGAGACTGGCCGCCGTGACCGAAATTAATTTTGGAATAAATTTTTATTAATTATTAATATAAATAACGACGCTTATTTAAAGTAACTGAAAGTTTTTTTTTATATACTCTACGTAGACGTATAGGTAAAAAGTAAACAGCAGGGTGGGACCTTATATGTCTTCGAAATAATTTACTCCTCAGACATGCAACCACATCTGGCAGGTAGAATGACGACGTAGGATCAGGGTAAAGCTACTTCTCTCTACAACGGGAAAGGCTCGCGTCTAGCAGCGGACTTTAGGAGCTAATAAAGGAGAAGATTCCACAAAACAATAAATGGGAGGGGTGAATGAATAGGCGATATGTTTACGCTGACTTATGGCCAAATACTCTCATGGACGAGACTTAAGGTGTTTAAGGATTTTTTTAAGTTTTATAGATTACGACTAAATATCACATATATATATATATTGAAAAGGAACTCAGGTTGGACGTCCTTCTTGATCCTGAAAAGGACCAATTGAAAAGGACCTAGCGGATCGGGTACTAAGAAACAGGAATCGAGGCTTCTCTCGATCCGGCCTCCTATCACGCCTACGTTGGGTTCGGGAACAACGTATGTGATCTCCGCAACGGAGTAACACACTAGGGCGATAACCTCTTCCTTTTCAGCAAGTAGGTTCAGACGGGGATTACGGGTCTTCCGAAGTCGTCCCGGTCCCGACGCCTTAATTCTTCGATGTGGACTGTATAACTTAAAGGATCTTGGGAATGAAACAGCAATTATCTTCAAACCGTTCCGTGAGAGAGTAATCACTTTTCCCTATACTTTTTCTTTCTTGACTGCTGGTTTTGCACTTTTCCCGAAGGATTTTCGTACTTTCCCGAAGGATTCCCGAACGATTCCCGAACGAATTGCAATAAAACCCGTTCACTAAGCTACCCCAGAGCTATACGCGAAAGTGAGCCGCGCCATTCGCGCGCTTGCGCAACTCAATTACATGAATTTGTTCTATTACTCTCTCACGTTTTACTCAATATCTTTATTTATTCAAATCATATACAAATACAATTTATCAATATAGGTAGTACAAAACAATATCTACACCATGATATACATCATATCTTCATATCATAAAAAACCTTTTATTTATTAAACGAAAACTGCCTATTTTACTCACAAGTTCGAAATCGAAATTTCTTAAATATTTAACACAGAAAGTTAAAACAATGTTTCTCACTTGAATTTATACATAAGCTAACCAATACAATAGTTTAATTTACATTTTTTCTATTTATTTCACTATTTAAAACACTTTTAAATTTCTTATACAAAACTATCATTATTTCACTTATACACAGGAATTTTCACATGAAAATAACACAGAATTTACCTTTTTAGCACGTACAATTAACCTGAAATATTTTACAAGTAATTTTTACATAAATCACTGAATTACAAACATTTTAAATTTTTACATATTCGGCCTCCTAAGGGCGTGGCCAGCGTGCTTCTGTGTACTCACGCTATGTGAACAACTAACTTTGCACGGCTCTCGGCTATCAGAAAAAATTAAATTATGAAATACACCAATTTTGACCACATTAGGCAAATTAAATGCTTTTATACAATTTTCGAACTGTATGAAACTATCTTTAATCAGATAATAATATAAATGAATGTTCTCATTAATCAATCATAACAAATAGGCATTTGTTTTCGTACAAAACGTATCAAACTTATACAAAACAACATTTATGCAATTAATATCCATTGATTCTGCCTATGCACAGAGTGATTATCTCGACCGGGGAACAAATCCGATCTTTAACTTCACTTTAATATTCTTATGAATTTACATCATTTGAAAGATGATTTCAACCGGGGAACAAATCCGGTAACATAATTTATATCTTAAATTCCTTACGAATTTATTAAGCGATATTACTTAGGAAAACAAACAAACTAGTCCGGCCTGGGAGTCGAACCCAAGACCTTCATATCATTAATTCGACATTTCTTAAAGATTTAACTAAGCATTCTCTTATCAGAGCGTCGTTGCTCGTGACTGCCCCTTTTTTCATAGCAACGTCATCGGTTGATTTAATAAACTGAAACATTTTATAGGCGCGTCGCCAACAATCTCCCCCCCGTGCGTTAGCACCATCATTTGGGAGGCGTCGCGGGTACCAGGACTATTATTCTGGATGTAGGTCTCCTCAAGATACCTGTGCTAGTAATGACGTCAACCACTCTGGTGTGACCGTCTGGTCCCGGTAACGTTCTACTAATTTTACCTTTTGGCCACGTATTTCGTGGCAACGAATGATCTATTATCAAAACAATATCGCCTTCTTTAGGTTCCATGAACTTGCCGTTATCACCTGTTCGAGGTATTAACGTAGGCATGTATTCTTTCAGCCATCTTGTCCAAAAATGGTCGGCTAACCTCTGTGCAGCTTTCCAATTGAGTTGACCCGTCAGATGTCGCTCTAAAAATAATCCAGGTGGTCGATCACCACATGAGCGTCCCAGAAGAAAATGATTGGGTGTCAAACCCTCTTCAGGACTATCCATACTGAATGTTACCAGAGGTCTGGAATTTACCGTATGCTCTGCTTCTAAAAGTAACGTATGTAGAACCTCCTCTCGTGGGCTCTTCTCCTTAAGCGTAGCGGTCAACGCAATTTTAATCGATCTTACTAACCTCTCCCAGGCGCCACCCATGTGCGGTGCTCCCGGAGGTATAAATTTCCATTTAATATATTTCTTAAATGACTCGTTTTTCATGCCCTCATAGCATTCTTCGCATGCTTTCAATAATTCTTTATTTGCAGCTTTGAAATTTGTCCCGTTATCGCTGTATATAACGGCTGGTTTTCCTCTTCTGGCGATAAATCGCCTTAACGCCATTATCATTGACGCTGGTGTCAATGAGGCTGCTAATTCCAGATGTACTGCTCTGGTGGTCAGACACGTGAATAAAACGCCCCAACGTTTTTCGTGTCGCCTTCCTATAGTCACACTCATAGGACCAAAATAATCTACAGCTGAGCATGTAAAAGGTGGCTCATGATGAGCTATTCTTTCCAGAGGAATATTTCCTTGTGGCACGTTTTGCGGCTTTGACCTGTATGTCCTGCACCACTGACAATGGTGTGACACACTTCGTACTACATTACGCAAGTTCAAGACGTAAAATTTCTGGTTCACCTCATTCATCACCGTCTGGTGATTGGCGTATCCAAAATGATGATGAACTTCTCTAATCATCATTTTAACGATTTCGTGTTTACCGTCTAATATGACAGGTTTTCTACTTTCCTCGGTCAAATTAGACTTGAAAGGTAAACGTCCATTTAAACGGAGTAAGTTATCCTCTCCTATTTCCATAGATAATTTACTTAAGCGTGAACTTCTTTCAACGCTTTTGCCTGCTTTCAAACATTTTATTTCCGAATGAAAACACTCGTCTTGAATGAATTTCCAAATTAATATTTCCGCCTTTTTCAAGAGCGCTGTGTCCAACGCGCTATCGGGTCCTTTAACCGACTTTGCTAAAACTTTGTTGGAACACATAACCGACTTTTCGGTTGCGTCGTCGGGTCCTTTAACCGACTTTCTTAAACTCTTGAATTTTTCTACCGCTTGTAAGGTGCGTGTAGTTGCTCCAAGGAATTTCTTAAAGCTGCTAAATCGTCCGTAGTCGGGTAGACTTAACGGTTCTTGCTTTCTTAACGTATTTACGCCCTTTGGCGATTTTTCTTCACCTGTTTCTAAGCTATTTATGGTGTCCACTTGTTTGGGCCATAAATCAGGACTTTTCCTGAGGAATTCAGGTCCTTGAAACCAGCGATGACTTACATCGAAGGTGGAAGGAAAATTTCTAGTGGCGTCGTCTGCCACGTTTTGTGACGTTGGAACCCATCGCCATTCACATGGCTTACTGTGATCTTCGATCTCAGCCAATCGATGAGCAACGAATGGTTTAAAAGCGCGAGGATCCGACTTAATCCACGCTAACACTGTACGTGAGTCTGTCCAAAACACTCTCTCGGACATCTCGTACTTGCTCTCTTCACTAACCGAAGCAGCCAGTCTGCTGCCCATAAGAGCTGCTTGCAATTCAAGCCTTGGAATCGAAATTGGTTTCAATGGCGCTACTCTTGCCTTTGCGGCGATCAGCGTAATCCGCCTTATTCCTTGCTCGTCCGTGGTGACGTAATACACCGCGGCAGCGTATGCTTTTTCACTAGCATCCGTGAAAGTATGTAACTCTCCTTTGCCGATGCCTTCAGCAACGGGTCTAGGTACTTCTAAGTGACCTAATTTCTTCACTTCCGATATCCATTTACAAAATAACACGTGTAACTCGTGTGAAACTTCTTCATCCCAAGAGATGCCTGTCCTCCATACTTGCTGGATCAGCGACTTCCCTTGAATCGTTATGGGTGATGCGAGTCCCAAAGGATCGAAGACTGACATCACAGCGCTAGTTATCTCCCCTTCTTCGTAGGCGGTCGTAAACCCTCCATCACCTCTTCCGGTGTGCTACGAAGACTTGTGGAAAAACTTATTATATCCCGTTTGATATTCCAAATCAAACCTAACGTGCGCTCTGTGTGCTCTTTATCTCCAAGCGAAGCACTGTCGCTCTTATATTTATTTTCCATATTACTTAAAACTTCGGGTCGGTTGCTAGCCCATCCCCTCATTTGGAAAGAAGCATGCTTATGTAATTCATACATATCGTTTACTATCCTTTCGGCCGTCGTCACGTCGGGAAATGCCTGTAGGTAATCATCCATATAAAAATTGCTTTCCGTAGCGGAAGCTGCTTCTGGATAGATATGTGCGTTGTCCTGCGCATTTCTATTCTTTACATATATAGCGATGCATGGTGATGATGCCGCTCCAAATATGAGTGACGTCATTCTATACTCTTCCGGTGACGCGTCACGATTGTGCCGCCATAAGAATCAGGAACTTGCAGGAACATTTCCTTAATGTCTGCCATTACTGCCACGCTTCCTTCTCTGAATCGTAGCAGAACTCCGAACAACGACTTCAATAAGTCCGGTCCGGTCAACAACGCATCGTTAAGACAACGTCCGCCCGTCCTTGCGGCGGCGTCGAAAACTATCCTTATTTTCTTCTTTTGTGGGTGAGTCACTGCGAAGTGAGGGAAGGTACCACGTACGTGGGGAAATGGCAATATGGTTCGCTTTCTCTGCGTAACCGTTAACGATGAGATTTTCAATTTGCTTCTCGTATTCCTTTTTCAACTCGCTATTTTTGTCGAGCTTTTTCTCAATATTAAACAGGCGACTTTCAACCTGTGCCCTATTCGATGGCAAGCACTCATTGTCTGTGCGCCATAACAAAGCAGTCTCGTACCTATTATTAGGTATACGACGTACCGTTTTGTTCAAAATATTTAAAGCTCGTTCTTCTGGGTCGTTCACGGGCTTTCTAGCCGATACTCCCAGAGATTCCAAACTAAAATAATCCTTGATTAATTTATTCATATCTTCCTCCTTCTTGGTGGAAATGTGGTTAACAATCTTGATTGGTTTAATGCCACCCGATATGTGACCATGCAAAACCCACCCCAGTTTGGTGAGCGATGCTACAGGTAGGTTCTTACCTCCCGAAACCAATTCACGAGTAACTATGAGATGCCAATTGTCCTGACCAATCAATATGGTAGGCTTGGACCTCTCATACATCAACTCATCCTTGATCGGTGTCAAATGAGAACACCGTTGCAATAATTCTCGGCTTACCGACTGAGGAGCGAGGTTAAGTGACTTAATTGTTTGTACACTTATCTCTTCTAAGTCGCTCGAATAAATGCCTTTTATTTTAACGTTTAAGCGATACGAACTATCGTCGTTAATTCGCTTACCTCCCACGGCTTCGATACGTAATCCCTCTTTACGTCCGCGAGGCGCTAACTTCTGAGCCATCCACTCCTCTATGAGTGTCATGGTCGATCCCTCATCCAGAAGAGCTGTTGTCTTGACCTTTCCTCTAGGCCCATGCAACTCGACCGGTATGATCTTTAAATATGCACATGCCAGTGCATTTACTGTACTAACAGTTGTAATCTGAGCATCTTTACCCCCCTCGTCCCCTTGTGGCGAGGTATTTTCATTGGGGTATCGGTGTAGCATTCGATGATGTGACATTCTACATCCTTCTACACCACATTTTTTTCGCTTTGCACTCTAACCTCCTATGGTTAGGTGACAAACATTGGAAACATACTTTGGCCTTTTTGACGGCTTCCCATTTCTCGCGAATATTCATGTCCTTAAACTTGTAACAACTCACTATAGAGTGCTCCTTGTTGCATATAACACACTTATGTGTTACCCGACTTACAGGCTTGTCCTGGGTTATCATAACCACTTGTCGGTTGTGCCTTTTATTATTTCGGCGTTCTAAACGCTCGCTCATATTACTTCGGCGCATATAGCGCTCGCTCTCGGCACAGCTGCGTACACCTCCCTTTGCAGTGTGTACAGTTTGCTTCCTGAATTCAGGACGCTTCCTTTTTTCAGGCGCATTTTCATTGCTTAAGGACGTTCCAAATTGTTCACTCAATAAATTTAAAAACTTGGCCATCTTCTGTAACTCTGGCTCCAAAGGATATTGAGCTCGATATTCAAACCATTTAAATTTAATCATAGTTCCAAGTTTCTCCACTATGCGGCTCACTAACTCCGGTGAGTATAAATACTGTGGTTGATTCAACGCTTGTATTGTGGCAACCACGTTCGTAATACGACTTGCAAAAGATCCTATATTTCGGCAATCTTCTGCCAATCTTGGCATACGCTTTACATTCTCGATTTCGGCTAGAATGAGCATCTCAACCCTACCGAATCTTCTTTCGAGAGCGTTCATTATTTCTTCAGGTTCACATAAAGTAAATAACAGCGACTTAACCGCCTCTTTAGCGGTGCCCTTTAATGCCCTCCTAAGGCGTGCGACATTTTGCACCCCTGAAAATTGGCCTTTTGTGTCTTCAAACACCGTTTTGAAAATTATCCATTCACCCGGGTCTCCATCGAACACCGGTAATTCCTGGAGGAAATGAAGCTGGGAAGATTTATCTTTACCAGCTATTTTTATTGCACTCACAATCGCTTCGGTCAATTCTGACACCTCACTCGCGTGTGTTTTCTGTGCATTTCCTAGGTTGCGCTCGACCTCCGCCCCTTTGCGGCGTGATCCTTTACACGCTTCCTTATCAGTAATATCGGGTTGTGCTACACTAACCGGCGCGCTCATTATGGTTTGCTGAACCCAACTCCTTACGAAAGGTTCCACCTGAGTATTCCGCTCTTCATCATCCTCACTCGAGTCGATTTCCTCTTCTCGGTTGAGTCGTGCCAACTCCAATTGAGACTTGGCTAAGGCAGCAGCTGCCTGTGCTCGTTCGAGCTCTGAGCGTTCGAATTTAATCCGCGCCTCTAATTCGGCTTTCAGCCTCGCCGATCGCGATGACCTACTACCTCTCTGTGACCCTTTATCACTAGTGTGCCCGATTACTGTCCTTGACGATGCCGCTTCTTCGGTCCTTTGACCTACTTTTTCGACCACCGTTTCACTCCTGGATATAACGGATTGTTGTGCGGTGCTGGCCTGCGTACCACTGGTGTCCGTCCGGTTGCTTGTCGTTGCCATGGACGTCCCTGAGTCCCACGTGCATGTGGACGTGTCTGTGGTGGCTCCACTTGGAGGAGTTGCTCCATTTGACGCAGTAGCTGTGGTCGCTCCAGATGATTCCGCTTCTTTAGCTTTTCTTGAGAGCCCTGTCCTTGTCCTGCTCCCTTCGCTTCTCCCTGTCTGGTCTTGTGCCTTCTTCATCTTGCAGGAAGGTGATTGTTGGCCTACGGTCCCTAACTGTCCCTACGGTCCCTACAACCCCTTCTACACCCCAACCTAACACCACTACCCCTCCCCCCCTTTATCTCCCAACCCTACAACCCTACTACCACCCTAACAGCCCTATCAGCCCTATCAATCCTGAACGGGGCCTACCGAGGTGAGCCGTCCAGGGATGGAGTCGTGCAGGAATGGAATGGAGGAAAGGTTTAGGAACTGTCCCGCCAAGGAATATGACGAAACAGTCGAGCGGTAGTGCAAGCGCAGTCTCGCTCGAGAGAACTGCTCCACCCGAAGGTGTTATGCCAGAGCCCAACCGTTTGGCACCGTTAGGTGGTCGGGATGTATGCTGTGCTCGCCGCCCAGTTGCCGGTGACGCCTCGTCCAAGCGCCCTCCTCCGGCCGCGATGCAGTCAGGTGCCCACGCGCACCCTCGCCCGGCAGCAGCAGCGGTGGATGCTTTTTGCACCCTGATGACCCGACGGGAAATGCCGGACACAGTCGTCCGACAGGAAATGCCAGACACGATCGTCTGACAGGAAATGCCGAGCACGCTTGCCCGACAGGAAAAATGCCAAGCCCTGCTTGGCCACGATGAGTGCCTTCACAAGACACCTGCGCCCGGCTGCGATATGTGCCCCATGCGAGCACACGCCCCAAGCTGCAATCCCGGTTTTCTTTCTTCCGGTAGTTCCAGGTCCAGCCCTTCAGTGCTGCCGTCCTGGTCTTCAGGCCTTTGGTCCTATTGCTTCAGCTCAAACCTCTGGCTTCCTTCGGTTGCTGATCTTCACTCGGCTTCCGAAGGTCTTCTTCTTCCACAACCAGCAGTCCACAGCTGGTTCCTTGATCCAGCTGGCGGGGTTCGGGTGGTCTTCAATCCGGCTCCGAAGGTCCAATTGAAAAGGAACTCAGGTTGGACGTCCTTCTTGATCCTGAAAAGGACCAATTGAAAAGGACCTAGCGGATCGGGTACTAAGAAACAGGAATCGAGGCTTCTCTCGATCCGGCCTCCTATCACGCCTACGTTGGGTTCGGGAACAACGTATGTGATCTCCGCAACGGAGTAACACACTAGGGCGATAACCTCTTCCTTTTCAGCAAGTAGGTTCAGACGGGGATTACGGGTCTTCCGAAGTCGTCCCGGTCCCGACGCCTTAATTCTTCGATGTGGACTGTATAACTTAAAGGATCTTGGGAATGAAACAGCAATTATCTTCAAACCGTTCCGTGAGAGAGTAATCACTTTTCCCTATACTTTTTCTTTCTTGACTGCTGGTTTTGCACTTTTCCCGAAGGATTTTCGTACTTTCCCGAAGGATTCCCGAACGATTCCCGAACGAATTGCAATAAAACCCGTTCACTAAGCTACCCCAGAGCTATACGCGAAAGTGAGCCGCGCCATTCGCGCGCTTGCGCAACTCAATTACATGAATTTGTTCTATTACTCTCTCACGTTTTACTCAATATCTTTATTTATTCAAATCATATACAAATACAATTTATCAATATAGGTAGTACAAAACAATATCTACACCATGATATACATCATATCTTCATATCATAAAAAACCTTTTATTTATTAAACGAAAACTGCCTATTTTACTCACAAGTTCGAAATCGAAATTTCTTAAATATTTAACACAGAAAGTTAAAACAATGTTTCTCACTTGAATTTATACATAAGCTAACCAATACAATAGTTTAATTTACATTTTTTCTATTTATTTCACTATTTAAAACACTTTTAAATTTCTTATACAAAACTATCATTATTTCACTTATACACAGGAATTTTCACATGAAAATAACACAGAATTTACCTTTTTTAGCACGTACAATTAACCTGAAATATTTTACAAGTAATTTTTACATAAATCACTGAATTACAAACATTTTAAATTTTTACATATTCGGCCTCCTAAGGGCGTGGCCAGCGTGCTTCTGTGTACTCACGCTAGGTGAACAACTAACTTTGCACGGCTCTCGGCTATCAGAAAAAATTAAATTATGAAATACACCAATTTTGACCACATTAGGCAAATTAAATGCTTTTATACAATTTTCGAACTGTATGAAACTATCTTTAATCAGATAATAATATAAATGAATGTTCTCATTAATCAATCATAACAAATAGGCATTTGTTTTCGTACAAAACGTATCAAACTTATACAAAACAACATTTATGCAATTAATATCCATTGATTCTGCCTATGCACAGAGTGATTATCTCGACCGGGGAACAAATCCGATCTTTAACTTCACTTTAATATTCTTATGAATTTACATCATTTGAAAGATGATTTCAACCGGGGAACAAATCCGGTAACATAATTTATATCTTAAATTCCTTACGAATTTATTAAGCGATATTACTTAGGAAAACAAACAAACTAGTCCGGCCTGGGAGTCGAACCCAAGACCTTCATATCATTAATTCGACATTTCTTAAAGATTTAACTAAGCATTCTCTTATCAGAGCGTCGTTGCTCGTGACTGCCCCTTTTTTCATAGCAACGTCATCGGTTGATTTAATAAACTGAAACATTTTATAGGCGCGTCGCCAACATATATATATATATATATATATATATATATATACATACATACATAATATAAACAATAACATGTTATTTTCTCGATAGAAAAAAATTGTAAAGTGGGCTCTAATTAGTTACATTTCTCCATGACACCACAATATTTTTACGCTTACTTAGTTTTTTTCCGAGCGCCTGCTCGGTATAGTTATCACATAATTTGCGTATTATGAATTCATTGCATCACTTTCATTTTGACACTCTCTCAGCCGTCCATGAGCTTTACCAACAAAGGGATAAGCCACGCCCTCAAAACTTCGATTCATGTTCAAGGTAAGTATCCTCTAAAAGGCATCTTAAATCTGAGTAGCGTTGAGTATTTGGGCATTAATGTTGTACAGATAAGTTCATAAAACACAGCAGTACCCACCAATTTAAGTAGACATTCTCTCTCCAACATTAATGAGCACCGCAATGTATCCACACTCCACAGTTGCGGTGACACGTGACGTCATTAACTGCTGCCGACAAATGGCGCGTTTCCGCATTGTCTCCATAAAAGGGGCGTACACATAACGCGGGTGAGTTTGTTACATTTTTAGGATTCATTCGAATACCGGTTTATTTTAATGACAGCTATAAGTATTACGGGTAATTTTATACTTTCGCGGTCCCCTCGTTTTTTGGCTCCAGAAAATCGAAAAATCATCCGATTTCGATGATTTTTTTAATTGAAAATATGGAAAATATCTCACCTCAAGATTTAATATAGTTTTATAACTTTAAATGTGATCGTAAAAGCACTTCTTCGAACATAATCGTTCATAACTTTTTTTTTAAATAATCAAATGAAGTTGTTATATTTTTTATAATCTACACAAAAAAACGAACATTTAAAAAAAGGAACATTGAAAAATGTTTGTTCATTAATTTTTTAACTCACTTAAAGTTTTTATATGGTTTTCTGACCTTAAATGTTATCATAAACGCTCTAGAAAATCGAAACAATTATATATTAATAAATTAGTTAATATTTTGGTGTTTTATTAAGTGTAAGATCGAACGAAGCGAACTTGCAACTTAGGGCATCCCGACTCGGACAGGTTAGGTTAGAAGGAGGAGGAGAAGGTTATCTCCTTCGTGGTTATTTTTTATAAACCACTCAGAAGTAGAAGCCAAGTTGGAGTACGTTGAATGGCGTGGTGCTTCCCTGCCCCAACTCTCTCCCGTAGCGCAGTCGAATGTAGCCCGGTCGAAAGAGTCCTACTCCTTCTTCCGAGTGGTTTGTAAAAAATAACCACGAAGGAGATGGCGGGGTTCGCTCGCCGACTCGACCCGCCAACTCCTGAACTAACCTGTCCGAGTCGGGATGCCCTAAGTTGCGAGTTCGCTTCGTTCGATCTTACACTCAATAAAAACCAAAATAAAAAATTAATGAACACATATTTTTCAAGGTTTCTTTTTTTAAATGTTCGTTTTTTGTGTAGATTATGCAAAAAATATAACAATCTCATTTGATTATTTTAAAAAAAGTTATCATCAATTACAGGTGAATGAGTGCATTTTCATGAATATTTAAAGCCTTGAAACAAATATATAAGAAGTTTTCATTTTTTATTGTAATTATTTTCGTTAATCCGCCGTTATAATGAAGATTTGAAAAAAAAAATCATTAAATCGGATGATTTTTCGATTTTTTAAGCCAAAAAAAACGTATTAGGATTGTACCAATATGCAAATTTAAACACACGCCACAGAAAGTAATGTCCTCCAGATCGATTTTTGTCACGGTGGCAAACCGCAACGGGGGCTAGCCATCTGTGCAAGACAGGATTATAGTGCCCCAGTGAATGCGCAAGCACAAGTGCACTCTCTATTCCCTCACTCTCAGTCCGATGGGACGGAAGCGATTCGATCAGACTCCAACGGCTTTGCGTTCTTTACGAGGCACGGAGATAAAGCACAGTAAACTTCCTGTCTCCAGGCTACTACTGAGAATTTCTTGACACAAAAACTCAATAACTTATAATTTTTTTTGCCCGACTTGGGATTCGAACCCAGGACCTCATGATTATCAGGCGTGTTTCGACGACTGGAACAACGAGGCAGTTGAAACGCTAGAGTATAGAAGTTGCATAAATCTTATATGCTTATGTGCAATATTGTATAACAGACTAGCAGATGATAACGACTATGACATCATCACTGTATCATTAAAATTTTAGTGAACATGTCTTGAGTACAACTGAAATATATTGAGGAAGGCAGAGCCGTGATGAGGGCAAGCGTAAGGGCAGAAGCAATTCGAGAGGTCGCGCTCTCCTGTCCCTCCAATTGACTCCGTAGATTAATGCGGTCTTAAATAACAAGCTTCGCTGTGGTACCATATATCTTGTACAATTTTTTAGAAATGGAAACTAACTGTTCGTAAAAAATCGGGCGGCTCAAAAAGAGGCCGATGTAATGGCGATTGAAAAGGACTAACTATGACAAACTTCAAACACAAAAGTTAGATGAGATTTAACATGGTACGATTCATAGGCTGTCAATTATACTGGTACTCGTATCCTTCTAATAAAATTTGGTGCTTGATTGGTAATAGTTAATAATAATAATATTGATAATGTCTTCCAGAGTCGTAGTGCGCGCTGCTACAGAGAATTTATTGTCAGAAAAACTCAACAATAGACTTTTTTTTGGCCTGAACCGGGATACGAAACTAAAAGAACAACGATCAGCAATGGCGTTTACGATCACTAGAACAAAGAGGTTTGTCTTACTCTTAATTAATAATGTCCTCCAGACCGAATTTCGGCCACGGTGGCCTGCCTCAACGGAGGCTAGCCATCGGCGCAGGACAGGATTAGACAGGACAGGTATGCGTAAGCACAGATGCACTCACTATTCATTCACTCTCATAATCCGATGGGACGGTAAACCGATACAACTAGAGATAGATTAAGCGCAGGACCAACAGATTTACGTGCTTTATGAGGCACAGGGGTGAGACACCGCCAACTTCCTGACTACTGGCAGCTACTGAGAATTACTTGACGGAAAAAATAATTGATTTTTAGGCCCGACCCGGGATTCTAACCCAGGACCTCACGATCAGCAGTCGTACTACTAAACTACAAGAACAACGAGGCTGACTGCCTCTAAATTAATAAGGAGGTACCGACCCAGGCGGGTCACTAGACGGTAAAGAATAAAGATTCAAATTGACTAATAATCGACATAAGATAAATTTTAACAGAGCCACTCGCTTGCTCTCAGTGTAATCGTACAACAACCATCATATTCATTAGCGGCGGACCGTTTAATAGCCGGGGTCAATTGTGAGGTCGACAGCTCCGACCCACAGTTCCCATTTCAAAATAGAATTGAACGCATAGCACTCAATCGACTAAACTACTGAAAGGTTTTTGTTATACTGTTAGCTGTACAGTACCTTGATTGCTTACATAGGCAGAGATCTTTTTTTTTTTATAGGATAAGGGTGACAAACGAGCACACAGTCTGTTAATCTGATGGTAAGTGGATGCTGTTGCTCATAGACATCTACATTTAACCTCGACTACGAATCAAAATACACAGATGCATTGTCACCCTTGAGGACTAAGATGGAATGCCTCAATTCGTGTAAAACGGGTCTCCGGTTCTCTAAACTCACCGACGACAGCTACTACGCGGGTATTCTGTGAAAGCGTGATTCTTCTCCGGTGGAGTCGGCCCATTTATGCTACAACCATAATAGCTGCAGCGTGGCACTACCACGTATAAATTTATCTATGTGGTAGGACTCGTTACCTGCCGAGGAGTCTGTATGGGTACCACTATCTTGGTCCACTAATGCGCGATTTACTAGAAGTTTTCTTCCTCGTACAACCACCTTGTGGAATCGTCTACCACCAGCGATTATTCCGAAACAATACGACTTAAGGACCTTCAAGAAAAGGCTTTTGTCTACTCTTTTTTATGGCCGGCAACTTATTTGCCCTAATTCCCCTGGTGTTGCAGTTGTTCACGATGACGGCAATAGTCACGTTTGCCTTTTTTATATATTAAAAAGAAACACCGTATTTTACGTTTTTGCCGTTATATAGCAAAGCCTGCACTACTATATTCTGCTATAAAGGATGTTTAGAAAGCCAGTATTATTACAGGGATGTATGCCATCCCATCTTAGTCCCCACATATATAGCCTTCTTTGGCTGTAGGTGAGCACGACAGCAGCAGCCACTTACCATTAGGTTGACTGTAAGTCCGTTTTCATTTCAGTGTTATAAAAAAACTTTGTCGACAAAAATGGCAAAGTTGAAGCATTGATTGAAACGGGCCATTCGCATAGTTGATAACTTTCAATATTTTAGGGAGCTGCCGTCGTGTTCAAAATCATTATCAATCGAAAATGGACCTTCGTTAATAATATATAAAGCACATAATCTGTCAGCGAGATTTAACTCGTCAGGATTTAGCCAGCGCAAAATCAAATTTCTTAATTAGTATTTTCGCGACTGATAGCAGGAATAACGCGGCGGGAGTATATTTAAACCGTATGTGGTATAGTTCTTCTGTACAAAAATGACGAAAATATGTTTTTGAATATGCAATTTTATTTATTGCCATAATATACTACATAATATAAAAACCTATCAATGAGACCCTACAATCTACTATTTTTTATAGGATAGGGTGACAAACGAGCACACAGTCCACCTGATAATAAGTGGATGATGTGGTCCATAGACATCTACAATTATCCTCGATTACGAATTAAAATGCAGATGGGTTGTCACCCGTGAGGACTAAGATGGAATGCTTCGTTTAAAAAGGGTCTCCGGTTCTCTACACTCACCATAACACACACACCGAAACACAGCAGCGTTAAGCTGCTATTTTACACTGGTACTCTGTAAGAGAGTGGTCCTTCCCCGGCCAAGCCGACCCATTCGTGCCTTTGCCGGTAGGCTGACCTATTTATGCTGCAGTCATATTACGTGGTAGCGTTACCACATATAATACTTACATCTAAGATATACTTTCCCTAGGCAAAGTGTATAAATATGGTATACGTTACATCCGTAGTTCTCGAGATTCGGTTATTACCTGAAACAAAAAAAATAAACATTAGTTTACCGTATTGCTTATAAAAGTAAGAATTAAACAAATAAATCAAAACTGAAACGTAGAGTTATATATGACATGCATCCGTCCATTCATTACAGCCCATGAAATTGAGTGACTCCATCTAGGAATGTTATGTACACTTGTTATTAATATACATATCAGAGAGTATAGAAATGTGTATATTTTAGTGTGTAGTGTATGTGTAGGTGTATTTGTTAAATAAAAAAATAAACTAAAAAATATGAAAGCCCACTACTGAACATGGCAGCTGACCTCAACGTGAAGATGGCAGCACTCGTCCATAAAAGCTAGTGAATGTAGTTGCGCATCTTTTAACAGTTACGTACCAAAATGTCTGCCATTTTGGACACGTAGTTGTTATTTCACAGTCGTTTGAGTGAGTCGAAGTGAGTGTTTTTGTGAAAATGAAAAAAAATTGAGTATATCGAGCTGTCATTAAATTTTGGTTTTTGAAAGACAATACTCCTACGCAAATAAAAGATGAATTGGACTGTGAAATTTTAGGCAGCTGAATTCAAACGTGGCTGTGAGAGCTGGGGAGACGATGAACGTTTGGGACGTCCAAAAACTGCAACTACTGACGATAACATCGCTAAAGTTCACCAAATGGTGCAAGAAGAACGCCGAATTAAAGTGCGAGAGATAGCAGCGGCTATGAACATGTCCAAAGAACGTGTTTGTCACATACTAAATTAAGATTTAGGCATGAAAAAGCTGTCAGCGCGTTGGGTGCCGCGTTTGCTTACGTTAGAAATGAACATTTCTAACGCTCTGTTGGCGCAGTTTAGGCGCAATAAATGCGAGTTTTGGCACAGATTAATTACTGCAGACGAAACTTGCATATGACATTATATGCCTGCAATAAAAATACAGTCAAAACAGTGGACTGCAAAATGGGAAACCGGCCCCAAAAAAGTAAATACTGTTTTTTCGGCTGGGAAAGTGATGGCGACTGTTTTTTGGAATAGTCATTGAGCTATCTATCTCAAAACTTCTTTTCGTTCCCTCAAAATTTGCTCTCGGAGTATAGAGATTTTCGTCAAATGAGAATCCTTCCGACCTTCGTGAACAATTATTTTGCACAGAAAAACGCCGAGTACTATTTGGACGGGTTAGAGAGTTGAGAGCATCGCTGGGAGAATTGTGTAGAGTAACAAGGAGACTATGTAGAAAAATAAAAATTAAATTAAGAAAAATGTATCTTTGTTAGGTCGGAAACTTTTCAGACTACCCGAGAATACCCCCACCCCCAAAGTTTGCATGATAAAGATTTTTTCTTTAGTTGGTCGCTTGGAAGGCGAGTTCGCAATCGCAGTTTTTTTTAAAAAAAAACACCCAAGAGACGATATGAAGTAGTGGACATACTACATTATTTTAATAAATTATTATATAGACATTTCCCCAAACTTGTTTACTACACATGAAATATTCTAGTGCCGGAAACATAGATGTAGATGTCTATGGGCCACAGCATCCTCATCCAACTCAACTTCAGCATCCAATTCAACTTCAGGTGGACTGTGTGCATGTTTCTCATCCCTATTTTAAATATATTACAGGGCAGACATATTATGTTTTATCGCAACTGTTTATTTTAACCCCATAAATAAAATTGCCTCTATCGTAAATGAAATTATATAACAAATGAACATGATTTTATTTGCTTCGCGTGTATCTATTTATGTAACGGAATATTTCAATGTAGTTTTCACCAACTTGTAGACGGCTGATTGACTTGGAATTTGCACTCGCTTCAAGGACCGACGACAATACAATAATAATAATAATAATATTTTTATCCCAGTATCCTGATCAAGATTACGATGATAAAATAAAATAATTATCAGGATCATCACAGCTCATTATCAATGCGTGTTGTTTAAATTTCTTTTCAAAACTAATATTATTTTATAAATCGCTTCCGCTCATCGCTCGGGCGGCGCCTCGTCAATTACTCTGTGCGGACTTTGAAAAGGAGCGACCCGTCGACACCCGATCCGGGGCAGGGTTGGGGCAAATTAGATATTGCACGGGCAAATATCCGTCGGTTAGCCGTCTGTTTGCCTGCGGTGTGTACATTAATGTCCGGCTATTGTTTGCTATTGGGGCATTGTAAGTGGCGATTTGTTTAAGGTTTTTAGCTAGGAATATTTTGCTTACTACGAGTATATATTTACCGAGTAGTGGCGATGTAAAAATATCCACTACCCCATATCAGATGGCACCAGCGTCTTCCTTAACGACTGACAAATCTATAAGAGCAGCCAATGTTCAGCAGTGGTAAGGTTATATATAAAACAATAAGCTTTAAATAAAATAACCAAAAACCATATAAATATACACCAATGCTATCCCACCCACCTTGCCAGCATGGTGAATAGGGGCGAATTTTGTAAGACATATGCATAATAAATAGTTAGTTAGTTAAAATTTGAAAATATTTTTTTTTTCCTAATTTTTACCGCACAATGGAAAACATGAAATATCGGTATATTTACGAGTACGAGTTCTACCGTGGCACCAGTACTGCAGAAACAGCTCGAAGGATTAATGATGTGTATGGCGCTGGTGTCGCAAAAAAAGCACGGTACGATTTTGATTTCAAAGTTTTCGTTCTGGAAATTTCGACCTTCAGAACCAACCCCGTGGACGGCCAGAGACCAAAGTGGAAAATGAAGAATTAAAGGCTATTGTGGAAGCGGTTCCATCACAAAGCACTTCGGAGATAGCTGCAGGCTTCAGGGTAAGTGATAAAACTGTATTAATCCACTTGAAGCAAATTGGGAAGGTAAAAAAACTTGAACGATGGGTAACCTCATGAATTGAGTGAATCGAACTTGCAAACACGCTTCGACTGCTGTGTTACTTTGCTCAACCGACACAAAAATGAAGGGATTTTAAATCGAATCATTACTTGTGATGAAAAGTGGATACTCTACGATAATCGGACTGTACGATAATCGGAAGCGCTCGTCGCAATGGCTGATACCTGGAGACCCAGACAAATCCTGCCCTAAACGAAAAGTGACTCAGAAAAAGTCACTTGTGAGTGTTTGGTGGACTAGCGCCAGTGTCGTTCACTACAGCTTTCTAAAATCTGGCCAACCGATATCTATTGTTCTCAACTGCAAACCACGAAGGAAGAACTAGCTGCTAAACAACCGAGATGGGTCAATCGCTCTAGGCCACTGCTGCTTCACGACATCGCAAGACCACACACTGCACAACTAACAGCCACTAAGTTAGATGAGCTACAATTGGAATGTCTGCGACATCCACCGTACTCCCCGGACCTTGCTCCAACAGATTACCATTTTTTCCGGAATTTGGACAACTTCTTACAAGGAAAAAATTCAACTCCGATGCGGCAGTCCAAACCGCCTTCAAAGAGTTTATTGATTCTCGCCCCATGTTTTTTTTTTTAGTAAAGGGATCAATGAATTACCTATGAGATGGCAAAAGTGCACAGATAACAACGGTGCATACTTTGATAAATTAAATATATTTTACAAAAAAGAATTGACTTTATATTCCTCCCGAACAAAACGCCAACTTTGTATGTAAGGATCTATTATAAGATTATTTTATGACAAAAACAAACCACCCGTGTAAATCTCAATGTTTAAAAAAGTATAGGATATGCAAGCAAGTATTTTTATGTGCATAACCCCCTTCCTGATTATCGGTGGAACCCCAATAATAAATAATACTAGATTTGCAATCTACCCATTGCACCCTTCGCATCAATCGACAACATCCCAATTAAATCTCGTTTAAAAAATTGCCCCGTAGCGCAACCCTTACGGGCGACGTCGGAGGGTTGTCACCGAAGCGGCAAGCAGTAATTAATTCAGTCTGAAGCGCTAATTTGAGCAGAGAGAAGTCACCCACGTCCCGCCCCCGTATCAAACACCAGATTAATTTGCAGATGTTCTGTGCGGTGTTCATACCTACGAGTACTACCATACACTGCAAATTGCAACCATTTCAAATACAAACGTTAGTTCCGTATTAACATGTTATTTGCTTAGCTAATTTATTGGATGATTTTTTTTACCGTCTGGAAAAAATTAGGTGTAACCTGTGAACGGAGTAGTAGCCTACGGCACTGATATTTTACAAAAATTAAAAACAAAAATTTTGAACAATTACGTTGCCCTTTGCCGTTGAACCTGTGACCCTGCGAAGTGACAAGTTCAAATATGCCTACCAAATGTATTGTTTTATTGTATTGTGTTATAGTGGATATGATTAATTAATTAATTTAATTAAAAAAAATACTTTATTTTTTGTAAAAGGCTTCTATTCCGTTCACACGTTACACCCTATTTTTTCCAGACGGTAAAAAGGTCGTAAATTATGTTAGATTTTAGTGTCTATGGGCCTTATCCAGTAATCATCAGGTGGACTGTGTACTTGGACTGTATGTTACCTATCATTTTTTTAAGTATATGGGTGATAAACGAGCATACAGTCCACCTCATGGTAAGTTGATGCTGTGGCACGTAGACCTCTCTACATCTATCTTCAACTAAAAATCAAAATACGGACACCTTTTTAACCTTGAGGACCAATAAGGGTCTCCGGTTCTCTACACTCACCATACAAAACAACAGTATTAAGCTGGTATTTTATGCTGCTATTCTGTGAGGGCGTGGTCCTCCTCCGGTCGAAACGACATATTCGTGTATCATAATATAGCTGTAGCTTGGCTCTACAATGTGCTAAAAGGTTGGTTTGGTCAAAAGCTTTACTTCGAATAAATATAGCGTCACTATAACTCAATCTCTCAACAAAAAAAAAAAAAAAAACAAAAATTGAAGACGCTCTCCGCTCCCACAGTAACACGAGCCGCCGGCAGGGATTCCGTAAGGATTTATTTGCCTTCCACTTCAGACACCTGTCTGAGATTAAGTACAGTCGAGATCACCCTACGGGGGAGCGAATTGGCGTATTAAGCGATCTCTCCGACCCGTAATTATACGGCTTAATTGTTATGTTAACAGCGGACACCATATAAGCTGGCGGATTTTCAGGTTTAGCATCATTTCAGTCTCGACCAAACACTTCTATGTAGACTAGACGGTACTAATACATTGCGCACTGAGTAACGCTCAATTCACCGTAACTTAACAATGAAGAAGTATGTGTCGGGAGCTGTGTCCTAACGCTATATAATAAATCAAACAAGAACAAGATCAGAATAGAAATAGAAACTTTTTCAAATATAGATTATAAACAATTCTTAAAGTTATTCAATAATTAACAACACAAAAAAAATAGTAATAGCATGGTAGCGATCACTTCATCCCCAGGGGTTATTATCATCCATGAATCCATGGATGATAATAACCCCTGGGGATGAAGTGAATCCATGAATCTAAAAGTGTCAGATTAAACAAAACTATATTGAAAATGCACAGACATGATGTTCTAAAATTTGTCAGCCCAAAATCGTTAAATGATCCCTTGTAATGCTCGTGACGCGTTTACGTCGACACGTCGAGACATAAACGGTATATTTCAAGACTGCCAGCGGTCTAAATATATTTCGTACGTGTCATCTGGAGACCATTAGGATTATCGTCAGCCAAAACTACTTTATGTGGAGTAAAGAAAAGCCAAATGAACATCAAAATGTTAAAAAAATTGTGTAACTGTGTTTCTTTTATATTTTCGCCTAATAAATAAGGTTATTTAAGTATAAACACACATTTTCATTATTTTTGCTTTATAATTAGTAGTTATTTTTTAACAGTTTTTCAAACTGTTACTAATGATAACTTCAATGAGTGGGCGAAGAGGTTCCCACTTTTGTCAAGCATAAAAAGTATTAAAGTACAGTCAAGTAACTGTTACGACAAAAATGTATCAAACTTTTGTTTTCCACATTTTTGTCACTTCTTCTTTTTGAAGCTCATTATCTTCGGAGTGGAAAAATCTAATACAGTATTATTTAAAAAAAAAACTTTACGTTTTCTTGTAACGCGTCACCGCCGGGGCCGCATGAGTATACTATTATTTAACCTTCTTATGTAAAATATAAGACAAAAGAAGAAGTTTTAGTTCCTACGTATGTACACAATAACACGCACATTTTTTTAATTATGTTACCACTGATTAGTTTCTCTGTATCATGGATATTACAGTTCAGCGTATTCTTTATGGTTGAAAGCCTTGCATTCAATGCCATAATAAATTAAAAAACAAACAAAAGTGATGTGCCTTTAATGTAAATAGTATATAGTTTTAAAAAGCCTAAGATTATCTGAATATTTAATAAATGTTGTCTGAATATCTACAGAGCGATTCAATTCAGTTTCCCGCTCTAAATTACTAGAACAGAATGGCGGCTCTGATTGTAAATTCGCGTGCATAATCTATGACTCGCAGGCCGACCCTTGTCAGATTTGCCCCCGATCGATCAGGCAATCTGTGGCGAGCGCGCGGAAACACATTGTGAACGAGAACCCAGTGGCTCCATGTGAATAACCTTGTATTGAGAGTAATTTCTACAGACACGAATTCGGTCGCAATAAAGTTCCTTCGAATTTGTACAAGAACTGCCTACAAGATGCTTCGTATATTCTCATTTCAACCCATCGATCTTTTACAGTCTATGAAAGTCCACTGCTGAACATAGGCCATAGTTTGCCTGACATTTTGGCATAGTTTGCGCGCTTGGCCGGCGGGTTGGCAACTGTGGTTTTTATAATTTTGAGTTAGTTGGTTCACATTTATATTTACTTCCCGGGTTGAGCCTTTTCCTGTTTCAGTTTTCCTGTGTTGCCTCTAACGTGGATATTCTTACACCACCACTACATTTAGTTGTAGTTTAGGTTGTATGTTCATGTAAGTATTCATTAATTGCAGTTCAACGCCCACTGCTAAAACATGTGGACATATTTTTTATAAGGTTGTTATTAGCAAGATATTGCTGCTTATCTTCTGGTTCAGTTTCCGCGTGTAGTGTTTCTCGACATCCAGGGGATGATACGGGGTAGTGGATAGACCTCCCTGATATGATGATACTGGTCTTATGCTTACGCTTGAGAATATGGCGTCTCTGACACGCGAATCGGGGAAAAGGTTTCTTTGTATTGAAACATTTCTTTCAAAATTTATTTACATTTATTAATAGGTAGTGACATAATCCCGTTTTGCTGTAGAAATCTTGGGATTTTTAATCAAAAAATTGCGACAAGTAATGATTTCTTATATTTACGCGAACACTACACATTGATTAAAACTACTTTTACGGATTTTATCGCGTTTATTTTACTATTATTTTTTTTTCCAGCACCCATGGTCACGGGGGGACTGAGATGACTGACGTCCCGATGTAATTTTTAAACCCAGAGTACCTTCAGCTTTTTTAATCATTGTTTATGGTCCGATCTATGCAAAATGAACTATGTCCTGAGGTCTTGCAGTGGCACTAAACAAGCATACCCCTGCAGTTTTGACAATCCTCTTGTGGTGTTAACCTAACACTACTCAAAGAACACTGAAGAGACCGAAACGGGTGTAAAACTGAGGATGCAAGATCAGAACTATATGGTGGATGCATTAACACTTCCCAGCAAACATTTTTAATTTTAATGAGTGGCCAAAGGTGTCTGTGGTCTGGCGTTATCATGATGAAATCACTCCTTTTCTGTTGATCAATCCCGGCAGTTTTTGCTCAACTTTTTGCTTGAGTCTCATTAGTTGTTGGCAGTAGAGATCCGAATCAATGTTTGCACGGCGGTAAAAGCTCATAACAAACGATGCACTTCCAATCACACCATACACACAGCATCACCTGATTGTGTGTTAATCCATGTTTCGCTACAGTCTGTGGAGCTTGACTACCCTTTGACCATGGTCTTATTCGCACGTCCTTGTCGCAGGTAATCCACTTCGTTCATCACCAGTGATCAATCTTTTTTTAAAATAGTTCGGTTTTATTACGTTTCATTAGAGAATCGCAAATGAGTACACGATTCATTAGGTTTCTTTCAGTGAGTTCGTGCGATACCCAAATATCGAGTTTTTTTTTGTACAAGCAGATTTTTTCAAATAGGTTAAAGCTGTTTTGTGGTCAATGCTCAATTCCTCGACTGAACAAACAAAACTTGAGCGAGCTGTACATTTGATATCGAAATTCCCGGACTGAAAACGCTTAAACCAACTTTGAGTTACTCTTACTGACACTCCATTAGGTCCATAAACGTCTCAAATTTTTTTCGCAGCTTGAGTACATTTTGCCATTTTTGTAATAAAACTTCAGAATGTATCGAATTTCTTCCTTTAAAATCAGCCAGATACAAACAATACAGCCGAAGACATTTTTCTTTAATTTTATACAAACCAAATACGAAGAAACTTTTCCCCCGACCTATTACTTTAAATCCTACTAATACTACTAATATCATAAATTTGAATGTTTGTGTGATGTTTTGCTGTTTGTAAGTTTTTTCTCAATCACGCAATAACTAATGAACGGATTTTGATGAAGCTTAATAATACGAGTATAAAAGGTTATGTCTATACACAGTCGTAAGTTTCTTTCATCCAGAAGCTACATATCCATGTAGAATCTTAAATATTGATTATAAAATACGGGCAAAAGAATACTTTTTAATCGTTGTACAAGTTATAATTTAAGCTTCTTTCAAATTTACTAATGCGCTTCAAGGCCTAGTTCACTTTATAAGGGTAACAAATTACGTAAAAAGGTATCACTCAAAGCCGAAATCGCTTAGCCGTCTTTTCCGACGGCGGCGTCTTTTGTTGTGGCTCACGCGACCGATCTCTATATCGCTTTATATGACACTTTACACCCTAGAGGGCGGCGGAGATATCGTCGGAAGTTTTTAGACTCTCCACAAAAATAGAATATGTCCGTCGGCTTGGAAAGGATCATGAAATTGTGTAACGGGTGGGAAGTTTGTAGAAATGGATCACTATATTGGTTTGTGCAAAGTCCTTTACAGAAATAGTTTATTTTTAGAATATTTAATCAGTTCTCTTTCACCAGAAAACACGATCTTTTAATACGTGGTAGAACCACGCTGCAGCTATATTATGGTTGAAGCACAAAGGGTCGGCTCAACCGGGGAAGGATCACGCTCTTACAGAAAACCAGCGTAAAATAGCAGCTTTATGCTGCTGTGTTTCGTATGATGAGTGTAGAGAACCGGAGACCCGTTTTACTTGAGTCGAGGCATTCCATCTTAGTCCTCAGGGGTGACAACCCATCTGTATTTTAAATCTTAATAGAGGATAAATGTGAATGTCTATGGGCCACAGCATCCACTTACCATCAAGGTGGAGTGCTCGTTTGTCATCCTAATTCCTAATTCGGAAAATAATGTAGTTATACTGGACATATTTCGTATAGTCATCAGTGGTCGTCAACATTGCCAGGTTATTAGATCACGAAGCTGTTCAGTAACAGCTAAAATTCAGAGCTCTTTGTCACTTTAGCTTACAAAATACTTCGGTATATGTATAATAAATAGGAATTTTCAACACAAGGTAGCTCTAATAGTAGGGCTAAGCGGTCGCAGTAAATTTCACAGTACGAGAGCAGTCTTTTAATAGTAATTTTAAGTGCTGATACAGGTGCTCGGCGGTGCAGCAAAACATTGTAAGGAAACCTGCGTCCAAAAAAAGATAAGTGAAGTCTGCCAATCCGTGATTAGTGACTGTGTAATGGACACTTTGTTGCCCTAAATACCTTCAGAAAATTAGAGGAGACTAACAAAAGAAATTTTAAATCGTATTAGTTGGCACAGTTTTGCAATTTGTTTTTTTGAATGTCTATGTTTTCTAAGGTTTGCTATCGCTTATATTTTCATTCCCGAGAACAAAATATTTATATGATATTTATTTTTATTTATTTATTTTGCTCCTATTTTAATAGGGTGTGCAATATAGTTGTTTTTATTCTATACAACGTTTACTACAGCATTAGATGGCTTTTTGTTTCTAATCTAGTACGAATAAAAAAACTTCCCCTAGATTCTAAAGCAGAATCCCTCATCTCAGTAGATAGTCATTCTAACTGAAGTCACATTAGATTAATAAAAGCGATCCGCTTTCCGTTCTTAACGTACACTCAACGCTCGAACGCCGCGGCATCGTCTGCGGATTTCCATTACAGCCCAACTGCGTTCCACCCCCGCCCGTGCGCCGCCTACACCGACAAACACAAACACACAAGCCGTTGCTCGTTTAATGCCTACGCCTGCTGGCCTCTCGGAGGCAACCAATGTTATTATATTAATCTAAGTAAAAATATGTAAGAATTTAAATTCATTCAGCGCTACTTTATTAACTATAAACCAATATTATAATCCCTTATTAGTGGCATTACATATATAAAAATAAACGACAAAATTCTAAATACGATCGTCAAAAATGTATATTTATATGTACCAATGTAATTTTACCACATCAATAATTGATATAGTTATACATGACTATAAATGACTCCAACTTATTTTTAGTAATGCTTCTACCAACATCATTTGCATTTGTGATTTTAATTTATTTTGTTTTTCGATATTCGCTTTCATGCCCCTGTACGATTCAAGATTGATGTTTATCTGTTCCCAATAAAGACGGACGCAATTAGGCAAACAAATCATGAAGGCGCACCCTCTGTCCCCACTGCGTATCTACTCTACAGGGCCCTGTGCTCTCGCTCTGTTACCAACTTCATTGGGATCAAGTCGATTACTGTACGTAATCGCACACCCTCGACACTTGGGCATCTAACACCGACTTAACAGCGTGGTATGTGTCGGAACGGCCAGCATAAAATGGCCTCCCGTGTCGCTCACACTCTACCATTAATAGACCCCGGAGGGGGAATTGCGGCTAGTACAAAGGTCTTTACAATACGGTCTCGATGTTACTTCAGACTTTACGGTTTGTGGGGATTCAATTTCTATTCCGGCGTCATATCGGAGAATTTTGCGCTTTCCGACATTGTAATAGAGAATAATTTAGATAGACTTGAGCTTTCGTACTTGTTGAAGTAATTCGTGATTTGAAGCGTCACTGTTAAAGTTGGTTTTTGATGTTTTCTGTTTGGAGCGATGTTGGTTCTTAGAGAACTTTATTATTCATGTGATAAGGTACATATTCAGGAACGAAGCTCGTTGGGAGTGGGCATGATAATCCCGGCAACAGACGGCATCGCGTCAACTTTTAATTAAAGTTTCACGTTCTGGAGGCACGTCGGCGGAGACATCGGAGCACACAAATGGCGGCGCTAATTGAAAACTTAACAAGTACAAGAAACTGGGCACTGATGCGGCGGGTACAACTGAGTTGAGTACGAGCTATTTTGTGATCTTTTTATCTTTATAGGACTTCAAATATTACTTCTAAAATTCTTCATAGCCTTTAAATAATCCGCTACTTCTAATCTTTCATAAAGTAGCAGTGTTTGCACTGCAACTTGGCGGCAAAAATAGGCAAGAGGCTTGCACTAATCCACACGGACTCCTGGCCGAAAAAGAGGCCCGTTTGGTTTGTTAATGGAAAAAAAAAAACAACCCCGGGGCCCACTCCAAAAAAAAAGAGTTGCATCCAAAAAAAAGTCCCTCACACCACCAAAGAAAAACAAACAGGCAAAAAGCCCCCAAAAGTTCTGATCCCTGCATATTTTTATCCTTCGGTTCTCTTCTAAAGTTCTAGAGAGAACCTTCTTCACTGTATCTTTCTCTTTTTCATTTTCTTCCTGTTTTAGTTTACCTATCTGTTTTTTGTAACTATAACGCAGCCCGAGGATTGAACGAAATCATCAGCTGCCTCAGTCGAAATATTAGACGAATTAAGTAAGTAGTTTTAAATTCGAAGTTTTTACACATATTTATTTAGGATAAAATAGAAAGAATTAAACGTAAATAGATGAACGTTTTCCTTTAATTTGTTTTGGTTTGTGTGAAAGCCGTAGTAGCTAAGTGATAGGGGCATAAGTTCGCATCCCTGAACCCTGCCGGTACTATTGTTTGGATTGTTAACTTCTGAGATATTTAAACTATTGCGGGAACATGTAGTCCGGTAACAGGCAATGAAGAGGTGCGGCAGATTCTTATCTTTGAAATAAAACGCCTGCGCTAAGCGTCCAAGTGGGACGTATGGATAATTTTATAAGGGGGGCTTACGTTTAGTTCATTAGCGTTGGAATGATGTTACAATGACGGTGATTATTATGTTATTTAGAGATTAAAATATATATTAAACAACTATAGTATATTGAATAAAAATATATATACGGATTTTATCGCGTATAACTTTACCTATTTTTAATTCCCGACGTTTTATCTTCAAAAATAAGTAAAATTAAACGCGATTAAATCCGTAAAATAGTTTTATTCAATTGATAGTGTTCGCGTAAATTTAAGAAATCATAACTATACTATAGTTAATGTTACAACCTTTGTACGTTCCACAACATGAGCACAGGCCTCCTCTCATTTCTGAGAGACTTTACTTTTTTATTCCTGGAAAGAAAGACAATTAGAGTTGTCGTTATCGAATAATTTAATAAAATATCATGAATAAAAACGTAAGCCGCGGCGTAGACTATAATCTTAACATAAAGGGTAAATAGAAAGAAAAACCATTAATATGTGACTAACAGCCTTACGTCGAATTTCTGCGCTCAGTGGCACAGCCCTCATCCTTCCGGGGGAGTAAGGAGTATAGGGATTTTTTATCGCCGCACCGATCCGCGGGATAAGGACATCCGTACTATTTTATAAGTTTATTCATTGTATACTGCATCATCTTTAAAAGGAAAATCTAGCGGACTAATACTTTTTAAAATATTTTCATGCTTCTGAAGATTGTATGCCATTCATGCAAATTCGCCCGCGTAAAAGCAAGACATAATTACATGTGGAATCGGTTCGAGATATCATATAGAAATTAAAACTGGTCCAAAAGCTTACCGTATACAACCCATGTAATTTTAAGTCAATTGATTACACATTTTCATGTGGCCAATCCTTTCGAACATACAGATATTATTTAATTTTAGTTTCTGTTCAAAATACAATTTACAAATACCTTTTGTAGGCTAATTTGTAAATAGTTCACAAATTGTAAATTTATATATAAATGTTATTTCAGAATTACGTACACAAATTATTTGAAAGATTTTAAACCAGTTTTTGATCACACAACGACTAAAGGTAAAGTTTAACAGTTCCAACTGAAAATCTACTTGATGCTGGATATCTACTTGATGCTACATTTTTTAATTATCAAATTAAGGGTACTGCTGTTTTCATGCATATTTTTTGCTTTAATCATGTGTGTATTAAATGAGTGGTCCCTTTTTTCTTTTTGATTTCTGAGCAAAGGTACCTCCCTTTAAAATAAAAACTATTTTACATACATATATTGTCTTAAAAAAAGTAAAATTACAGCCTACATACTGAATATAGGACGTATAATAAATACACTGGTGGGCCTTCATTAACATCAAAACCCTATCAGATTAATTAGAATACGAAGTGATTTATTTATGCCAAAAAAGAAATATCATCTCAAATAATATAACGAAGAAGATACTGCATAATATACATTAAAACACAGCCAAATGCGGAAACTACTACTTTTAAAAATTTATATGTGTTCTATCTTCTTTAAAATGCATGGTTACAGGCTAAGCGTTTGGCAGCATTACGAAAGCTCCCATTCTCGCGCCGTTCGTTGCTCTATCACCCCCCCCCCCCTCGACGCCTTAATCACCGGCTGTGTGTTATACGTCTTATAAAAAATTTCGTTCGATGCTCAAACTGACATGTTTTGCTCGATCAAGACTGTTTCCACATCCGCAACCTTTGAAATAAAAATTCAAAGCCATGACGCTGTTATTCGGATGCACAATCAATTATTAACCGACTTAAAAAGAAGGAAGTTTTCGATTCAACTGTATGTTATTTTTCAACCAGATTTAAAAAAGGGAGGAGGTTCTTAATTCGACTGTATTTTTTATGTGTGTTACCTCAGAATTTTTTTCGAGACACATGTGATCCCAAATGTAAATTTGATCAAGATCTGACCATTAGATTTTGAGTTATTAATTAAATAGACTTCGACTACATCAATGATGTTCTCATTTTATTTATATTGAAGTCGGTTGTACACAATTTTTAACTATACCACTTGTTTATATGAATGTGACGCGATATTCTTATAATAAATGTGAAACAATTGTAATGACCTTTATTAAATACGTTATACTTCAGAAATGGTCCCATATAAACTTGAAGACACATTGCATCCCGAAGAGGAGAACAATAAGGCATGAAGGTTTTAAGGAACCTAATTTTTTACAACACATATCATTTATTATTTTGAATTTGTAATATGCATTAGATTCACTCAAAAAGAAGAAATTTTACTCAACTTTAAAAACTAAAATGTTTTTCGATTACCTTTCAGTTTTACTGTTCATTAAAAGTTTATTTAAGAAGTTTAGACATTCTGTTTTAATTACTACTTGCTTGCCAAGCTTAAGAATTATTTTTCTTAAATCTTAAAATTAGAAAAAAACTTTAAATCCTTTTTGTCGGGAATAAATATTTGGGGCATTATAAATTATACACCGATTAATGGTGAAGTAGAGTATATCCAAAGCAACATGGAGCATGTTGTTTTGTGCTCGTAAGCGGTGATGGAGGGAAATAAAACAGGAAACGGGCACTAGAATCTTCCTTACAACAATGCCCTCTAGACCGAATTTCGGTCACGGCGGCCAGTTCTGCGCACGACAGAATTCAAGTGCCCGAGTGTATGCGCAAGTGCACTCTCTATTCCTTCATAAGCTTTTGGAACGGTTATCCGACATGACTGGAGAGAGATCAGGCGCAGACCCAACGGCTTTGGTTTTACGTGCTTTCCGAGGCATGGGCTGAAACCAACTTCCTGACACCGGCCTACTACTGACAATTTATTGACAGAAACGCCCAATAATTAATTTTGGCCCGACCCAAGATTCGAACCAGTGACCAACGAGCGAGTCGTTAAAATGTGTACGCAATGTAGGTAAGTGTAAATGGAATGCAAGCATCAACAAAACATGTTGTGTGACGTATTTTATACAATAAGTTTTGAAACAAACACATAGTCCTGATGGTGAAATAGGATCTATCAATTATAATACTTCTTCGTAACGAAAGATTCATCTTCCAGCAAATTGATACATCCGATAAGTTTTTATCTCGCTAAAATGCACGGGAGGGGATAAGAGCTATTTCCCGCGCGACCCTCAAACTTTATGATTGATGTCAAAGATGAATCGACGGGGGCCGGAGTGGAATTTTTCGTTAAAATAAGTTTATGTTCAAGTTTTTATGGAGGTTATTTATTTGTTGCGGCTATTTATTGTGCCTTATGCAGTGCGATGCGATGCATTCTAAGTTAATTTCTAAGAAGTCTGCAGCATACTAATCTACAATTAATTAATGATTTCTTATATTTATGCAAATACTACACATAGAATAAAACTAATTTTACGGATTTTATCGCATTTACTTTAAACTTTTTAAATTCCCGACGTTTGAGTATTCTTACAAAGGATGATACGAAGTCACTAAAATTCAAATATATCCCAATTTCAATAGAGTATATGAGGGGTGCTAGCATCTGCTGGGGACCCCATAATTAATTAAGTTTAAATTAAGTAAAATAAATGTGTAATAAATTAATTAAGGATTTATAAGGATAATGAAACAACGAGAATCATATAATGCATGCTACCGTGCAAATACTGTTAATATTATTTATTATGTATATGTACTTAGTCCTTGTACAAGTAAACAGTGTGTTCTTTAAGATAAATAATAAGTTTTTAATACGAACAAAGTTAAATTCAAGCCGAAGCATACGACTGCAAGACTCAAGATAGGTACAGTAAGCTCATTCTGTGTAAATCGGAGTAAAAATTAATATACAACAGCCTAAAAGGTAACCTGGGTTAATTATGACATTAGGATGTCAAACACCTTAGTATCCGTAACCGAGTTGCCAGATATTTTACGTGAAAAACGTTGGAATCAAAAATAAGGATTAAGAGGGTAGTCGGTCTGCGCGGGAGTTGAAAAATAGGTATTTGAAGAAACTATTGCCGTTCCTCACCCCTGGTCTCCACCCGGAGAGCGCGATAGGGACGACTGCAGCTCAAAACGATTTTACCTACAAAAACCATGACCGATCGTCGTTTCGTATTCCCCTGTTTTCTCCTCGAAAACTAAGCCAATTAAATTATTTTTGGTATCAAAATTTAAAGGAAGAATAGATCTATGCTTCTATCATTTGCTTTTATCTTAAAAACTTTTCAAATTTCTTTGGTAGTCGTCTGATTACGGAGGTAAAAAGAGGCATTTTTTTAGGTTTTTGGAAAGTCATATTTATTTTTGTAATAATTTTTAAAAAAAAAAGTAAATGACCTGCCTTCAATAGATCTAGATTTTTATTAACAAAAACGATTACTCTAGAGGCATTATCCAGGAAGAAAATAGGGGAATACATTTGTATGGAAAAAATGCAGCCCGTCTACCCTCTTAACAGTTTCAGTCATATATGAACATTTCAACTGTTTAACTATTTTATTGAGTTACGGTTTGATCTTACCGGTTAAACCGTTACAGTTCCAGTAACAACTGTTCCAAAAACCACTTACCATAAAGCCTGTTAGCTCAATTGTAGCTTTGATATTACAAAAACACCTGTCGTCGTGCTGCTGGTAACAAGCATTTCACTTTGATTAGCGCTTGTTATAATATTATAATCAATAACTCAAGCAATTTTATCGGTAAACGTTAAAAAAAAAACTGTTTCAATAAATGCGTCAACGTACTCGTTAACAGAGTTTACTTAGCAAAAGCAATAATTACGATCTACTCTGAGCAAACTTTACGCCGGTGGGGATTCGTGTGACTAAGCCGATGCGCCCACATACGTCGAGAGCTATAAATACACCTTCAGGCGTGCATCAGGTAACGATGGTATTAAAAACTTTTTCTACCACCAGGCGGCGCCACTTAGGACCGAGGTGAAAACTTTTGACAGATTTCATTGCAGAGAAATAGAATGTAAGGGTTAACGTTTCTTTCTGTAATGCAAGTTATAATTATTTCCTATATTTACGCGAACACTACACATTGATTAAAATTACTTTTACGGATTTTACTGCGTTTAATTTAAATAATTTTTAATTCCTGACGTTTCGGGTGCTTTCCAGCAAATTATATTTTATAGATTTAGATTAGAAATGAAGAAACAAAATTACGTATATTCCTAAGAGTAGAAAAATTTAAGAAAATATTTAACATGTACAAAAAAATAATAATGAGAAAATCACTGAGGCTTTGTTTTGTGTGTTAATATAATACTCTACAAATTAACAAACATTTATGTATTAAAATCTGACTATCTCAATTAAATGACATTGTGGAACAAAAAATTTCACCTCTGTCCCAAATAGCGACATCTAGTGAGCGGAAGAATTTTAGCCCTCATTGTCGTGCCGACAGGCGACAATTCTGCTGGTCATTTACGGGCGGATCGCCTTACACTCACTCCCCTTCTCTTCCCAGGGGGGTCGCCCGCCGGTGTCGAGGTGTCTGTAACTGCGAGTTGTCTACTCGTCTAACAAATGATACGGGGCTCTTGGGCTTGAAATAGTTTGTATGACTTGACGTTTAGGTAGTGTCGCAAATCAATGTTTGATTATTAGATATTGCGTGTCTTTTATACAAAGAAATAGTAAGATTAAATAGATATACAAAATAATATAATATAATACACAAAATACGCGCTCTAGAAATGGAGTTGTGAACACGAGCCTAGCTCAATCTATCATATATATAAGATTATATCAATGAATATTTGGTTTATATGTTCAATAGTTATTGATTAGTGTTCTAATTCCACCAATCACAGAAGTGTACTTGGTATTTACGAGTGATTCATCAAATAAATTACAGCCCGACTGAATGAATATAAATATAAAAGTGAAACAATTGAACTATTTCATTGATACAACTGTAATTTTTTATTTGTTTATTTTGTATTTTATCGTATGAAAATAAATAAATCTTATCTGAAGGTTGAATAATCTTCCAAACAATCTAAGTATTTCCTCAGCTCCGCTTCCCGCTTGCTTTTGTACCAAGTGTAACAAAGAGCCGGGACGACAAATATGCGCGCGCAATCCGATAGGGCGACGGTGATTTCCTTTAAATAAAGAATGTCTTGTCTGTCGGGGAAAGCATGGCTGACAATTGAATATTCTGACTCTGAAATAAACGCGCATGAAAATTTTCACATATTTTTGAGAGTAAAACTTGTACAAAAAAATACAAACAAAAAAAAGGGTTTTTTGTCTATGTGAGTCCTTTAGAATCAATCGCCATAATGGGTGCACCTGCTAAGTGAATTAATTGACGTAAAACCAGACGTCTCGTACCTTTTAAAGCAGCGACTCGTTGCAGTTTCCCTTATTTTTATTGCTTGCTTTTAAATCATCCGCAGGATAAAATAGAGCGACAGATTGCCTAACCCTGCTACCAACTAACAGTTTTCCATTAATGATTTGTTTTAGTTTCTTCTGTTGAAATGAAATATTAATATATTTTATAATATAAATAATCTATAAATAAATAAAAAGCAAATGCCGTATGTACGAATAAATATCACGTGAGAACGACTGGACCGATGTTGATGAAATTTTTTGTGTGTGTTTAAGTGCGTCCCTGGATAATTCAGATTCACAATTGGACCCGGTATGTGGCGGTGTTATAGAGGTGTATAAATGACCAGTAAGAGACCGGGGCGAATCGCTAGTATTTCATATAAATCAAGTTACTAAGTGATAGGACTCCGTTTCTTCCTATAAGTTCGTGTGAGTAGTTAGTAACCCTCTAATCCATTTCTGCCAGCACAAAGTAGTGCGGGCACTGCTGGCTTCCGGTGTCAAGAGTATGAAGAGTCTGTATAATTACAAACTGTTAAGTTATCTACGGTGATAGAGCCATGCTGCAGTTATATTAGTAGTATAGTTGTAGCACGAATGGCTCGGCTCGACCAGGGAAGCACCACGCTCTCACAGAACACCAGCGTAAAATATTAACTTAATATTGCTGTATTACGTACAGAGACTGTAGAGAACCGGATACCCTTTTTACTGGAAACGAGGCATTACATCTTAGTCTTCACGGGTGATTACGCATCTGTATTTTGATTCGTAATCGAAAATATATGTAGATGTCTATGGGCCACAGCAACCACATATCATCATCAGGTGGACTGTGTGCTCGTTTGTCACCTTCTCCTATAAAAAAAAAATCTTATCCTAACCCTCAGACGCATCTACAGCCTTCTTTGTTTGATGTCGGCTCTGTAGCCACAAGACATCTTGTATATCTATGGGCTATTGTAGCCGCTTACCATAAGATGCACTAAGTATATAATGTAATATATGTAATGTAAGTTTTGTTTATCACTCCAATTTTCTTTTAAACTTCATTGTGTAAAATCTAAAATTTTAGTTAACATTTTACAATGTGCAAGGCATTACCGTGAACCGTAACAAAAAGTATTGTTATATGAGTTTGAAATATTTTTGAACTATATGCCTCATTTACATTCAGCCACTGCCACTGCTCCTCGCGCTGCCGGCAATACTTCTCTAAATACTGCCGTAGCAGGATCGCGGGAAGTGTGTATTCACACTCTGCCCTACCACTCACATCGCTTTCGGCTTTTGACTATGGCAGACGTCGAAATCGAAATAATTACAGCGTCGCGCTGTGTCTTCTTGCAATACAAAATTATGTTAATAATTTAAAAAGATATCAAGTTCAAAAGAAGATAGATAGATAGATTTATTATAGATTAGACTTGGAACTGACATGTTTTGCCATAATTGGCATGCAAAAATGATATGAAATACAGCTAATTACACAAACCCAATGTTACATTTTAAAATTATTGCATTGCTTAAAATTTCACAAACATTATTTTTGAATTCAAATATTATGTAAAATTAAATATATGTATTTAATTTTACATAATATTTGAATCCAAATAATAATTCAATTAATAATTTATGAACAATTTACTATATATGAATTCAAATAGATCCACTCTATTTGAATTCATATACAGTAAATTGTTCATAAATTATTAATTGAATTATTACATTATTATAATGATTTCTTAAATTTACGCGAACACTACACGTTGAATAAAACTATTATTTACGGATTTTATCGCGTTTAATTACTTTAATTTATTTGGGCGCTGTAAAGCACCCGAAAAGTCGGGATAATAATAAAAATAAATTAAAGTAATTAAACGCGATAAAATCCATAAATAATAGTTTTATTCAATATTACATTATTGTTACATAAATAATATTAAATATTATATGAGATTAGTTAAGCTATTATTATTTTTATAATTACACTACAGTATAAATTAATTCATAATTTTAATTACAATAAAATTATAATTTAAAAATCTCAGGTTATTATGCAAATATTACCATTTAACTGCAAATATTACTATTTTACATTTTAATAAATAAATAATCAATTGAGTTACTAATCGTTTTTAGAATTTATAATTAATTATGTACATAGGTACTATGTTATCTCAAAAAGAAAGTTCGTATTCGTGAAGATGATGAATTGTGGTTTTTATCGTTGAAATCCCATATAGTTTTTTCTGATTCCAGCAGTTCTAAAAACTTTATTGTATTTTTATTATTCCACTTGAAAGGCATTTTGGTAGATCGTACTTATTTAATAACAAGACGGCACGCACGTCTATTCATCCAGGCGCTTGGCGCGAAGTGAGCAATGAAGCTGAATGTGAACACTCACTGCCGCTCGCGCTGCCCGTCCTTTGACTTCCGCACGAAAAACCGACATTTGAGGGATCGTCGGGCAGTGGCAGCGGCAGCGGCAGTGTCAGCGCGAGTAGCCTGTTTACATACCCCCACTGCCCTGCTCACTGCCCTGCTCACTGCCCTGCTCACTGCCCTGCTCACTGCCCTGCTCACTGCCCTGCTCACTGCCCTGCTCACTGCCCTGCTCACTGCCCTGCTCACTGCCCTGCTCACTGCCCTGCTCACTGCCCTGCTCACTGCCCTGCTCACCTGCCCTGCCCACTGCCCTGCTCACTTCCCTGCCTAACAGGGCTGAATGTAAATGGGGCAATACAGGATAGCAATTAGAATACAAGAGCGAGAATAATGTATGTCTATTGTATGTATGTATACCGCTTACGTGTGCCTACGAAGTGCTACGACCTACGCCACTCTACGATAATAATGTTCGAACATTTATAGCGATACACATTGCAGTTTGAAAAGAGTAAATGTATAATATATGCAGTTGGTAAAATTATGATGCCTTTTTATAATTATTGAACAGTTTATAAAAATAATTAGCGGATATTATAGATCTGTTCGACATTTATATGGGTGTATTCATTGGGAAAGACGGGAGATAGCGCCTCACATACGTGAACAAAGATATACTAGAATACAGATTGAATTAGGAATCATCTCCTTTTTTTAATTTGATCGAAAAAAATTAAGTCGGTAAATCTATACATAGTATAAAATAAAATCTCTTTTCCCAGTCTGTACGCTTAGATTTTTTAAGCTACGCAACGAATTTTGATGACGTTTTCATCAATAGACAGAATGATTCAAGAGGAAAGTTTTTTTTAATGAGATTAGGGTGACAAACGAGCACACAGTCTACCTGATGGTAAGTGGTTAATGCGGCCCATAGACATCTACACTCTATCCTCGATTACGAATCAAAATGTAGATGCGTTATCACACGTGATGACTAAGATGGAATGATTCGTTTATAGTAAAAATGGTCTGCGGTTCTTTACACTCACCATACGAAACAGCGTTAAGCTGCTATTTTACGTTGGTATTCTTTGAGAACGTGGTCCTTCCCCGATCGAGCCGACCTATTAGTGCTACAACTATACCAGTAATATAGCTGCAGCATGGCTCTACCGTAGTGAAATATGTATCATACATGCATATGTTGTCGAAATCCAAAAATCACCCGTACGACGCCGGATCGGATCGCTAGTAACGGTATAATTCATTCTCTCATTAAAGCTTATGGAAAGTCCACTGCTGAACATAGGCCACCCCCATAGATTGCCTCACAGGGGGTATACTCGCCACGGTTGCTACGGTTGCCAGGCGGGTTGGCAACCGCGGTGTTTTTAATTTTGCAGTTGCTACTACAACGACGATACAGCCCATATTCTGATTTGTTTCCCCTGCCGCCTTTCACGACATCCAAGGAAGATACGAGTATGAGTAACGGATTCTCTTACACCAACCACAGCTCTAACCGCGTAATATATTGCTCTATATGTTGTCAATTTAAGTAAATGTCTAAAAAATTAGCTCACTTGGCGTATTTCTTTAATATATACGAAGCAACTATACGTCAACAGCATTCTTAACGCAATATGCGAGAATGCCGAATATATAGAATAAGCTTTTTTGAGCTTGACAGACACCCCAGGTATATAAAATAAAGTTTTTTCAATTGATAACCTACTTTTACGGACTTAGATTTTAACTTTTTCTATTGTATCTATAATAAATTATAGACTACATGGTCTGCAATAAGGGATTTACATTACATTATTAAGAAAACCTTTGTACGTAATTACTATAAGACTGCTTTTGTATCTTAATGTGTGTACATAAAATAAATTTAAAAAAAATATTCCACGGGTGTCATGAGGACCTTTTGCAAATCTAGTGGCGCTGACACAGTAAACAGTATCCTAAATAGCTCTGTAGCGGGTGTCATCCATCACGGGAGGGCTCATTGCCATCTTGACATGTCCACGTCACCCCTGTGCTCAATTAACCCGTCAACGCTACTAGACACGAGCCGGCAGTTTGATAGGACCTGGTGAACTCATTAGAGTTTGTAATTCGTACGCACATATCACGTTATAACATCATACATTATATGTAGATTGCTAAGTATCAGATATATATATATATATATTTGATGATATTTTTATATGTGGTATAGCGACGCTACTGCTAAACTATGGTTGTAGCACTAATTGGTCAGCTCGACGGGGGAAGAATCACGCTCTCACAGAATATCAGTGTGAAATAGCAGCTTAATGTTGCTCTGTTTTTGTATGTTGAGTGTAGAGAACCGAAGACCTTTTTTAATGGAAATGAGGCATTCCAGTCTAGAGCTCGGGATTGACAACGTCGCATTTCGGTTATTGATCGAGGATAGATGTAGATGTCTATGAGCTACAGCATCCACTTACCATCAGGTGGACTGTGTGCTCGTTTATGACCCTTATTTTGTAAAAAAGTGGGAAGACCGTCTACTGATTACAAAACTTCTTCTATTATCATCACGGCGATGTCTAACTCATCCCAGTCTTGTATTATGAAAATGAATAAAATAGAATATATTTTAGGTTTTAAATAACTAAAAAATAGTAAATACCTTTATCGAGTCATTTTAATCAGTAAAAAAATAGAAAAATTTGTTCAGTTTGTGTGTGTATAATGAAGAAATGACTAATGAAATTACGACTTTAGTTCACTAGGCCTGACTTACCTACATGAGTGGAGCAATAAATGAAATCACGGCATGCGTGCTATATGTACGTTATAACATGGGACAGCTTAAATGGCTTAAAACGCGAAGTTATTCTTGTATATTACCACTAAACGTTTTTTTTGCATGTGGGGAAAAATCGGGACTCCAAAATATTATTTATACAAGTAAATGCGACAAACAAGAAATTATCACCCTTAAAGACTACCTAAGACTAAGAAACGCAGCGAGGGCGCGTGCCGGTGTCGGGTAGTCAAAGAAACATAAAATAGACCTAAATAATTATGTCGCATAGCGTTGTTTTTGTTGGAAGTAGAAGTGCGCCCGTGTATCCAGGTGGCGCGCCTACTAATCTTTAGTCGTTTTATTATTATAGATTAGGTTAAGTACATAACATACTTTCTTACCATATAAGAAAAATCTCACTCTCTCATTACTTACCAAACGATGGCGATGTTATACTATGAACGCGTGATTCTCATCTGGTCAAGCCAACCCACTCGCCGCTCTCCCAATAAATCGCAACTCTACCACGTATAAAATAAAGATTTTCGAAGTGATAACTTTAGAAACATTGTGATTTGAAAACTCGATAAAAAGAAATTAAAAAGAGACAAACATAACTTATAGACTTTCGCCTGCGAGATAATGACATAAAATATAGTGTAGACCGCGAACTCAAAAGGTTGTAGGTTCGAATTCACGATAAGACTACTTTCTTTAAAAAAAATTAACCATACTGAACTAAATCATCTTAATATATCCATGTCATCTAGCGTCTATTGTACATCCACCTTGAGATGTAATCAAATTTTGTTCGATAAAAAGACTTAAGCTATAGAATGTAATAGATGCCGCAACTACAAAGCAATTTTACTCGAAAGAAAGTGTTCTTTCGAATCATTACACTAAAATTAAGTCTAAAAATAAGGAGTGTAACATTTATTTGCTATAAAATTAAACTTTTATCTTATATTTTTTGTTGCACTTGTAGTTAAAAATGATAATATTTAATAAATCATAAGCCGTGAATTTTTTTGTTTTATATTTGATTTCATTTGAAGGTTTCACTTCTACAGCATGTATACGCACACCTATTTTTTATTTGTGAACTTTAAGACAATATTTTTTTACACTGCTCAAAAATATTTTAATACGTCATAAATTATAATTCTTTGCAACCATATAAACCAATTTTTAAGCCCTGTTAAATATTTAAAATTAAATTCAAATTCATTAAAAAGTAATAAATAACTATTGGACGGCTTCAATTTACCGATATCAAAAATGCACAGCGATATGTTCATTGGCGCCCGATTAACATAATCGCCGAGCACAACTAACAGACGGCAATTTAAATATAGATATTTCTTTAATAGAATAAGGGTGACAAGAGTTCACACAGTCCACCTGAAAAAGTCCCACTGGGTTTCTTGCTGGTTTTTCCCAGGAAAAAGGTTTTCCAAACCAGTGTTATTGCTTAAGTGATTTTCAATAAGTATTTTTGTAATCTATATTGAATAAAAATGATTTATTCTATTCCTGATAGTAAGTGGATGCCCATGCCTGTTGCCCATATTTGACTGCGCTCGTACAGAATATCAGCGCAGCGCAGCATAATGTAGCTGTGTTGTGCTGAGTGTAGAGAACCGGAGACATTTTTTACTGGAAATGAGGCATTCTATATCTTACTCCTCACTGGTAACAATGCATTTCTCATTTTTGTTCTTATTCGAGGAAAGATATTGATGAGCCATCGCATACATTTACTATCAGGTCGACTGTGTGCTTGGTTATCATCCTTAGTCTAAAAACAAATGTCCACAAGTAATCACACATATGTAGATTCGTATGTACCTCCGTACCTCTATAGAAGGCTTATTGCATAGATGATTTTAAATACATACCTGGATGGGGGAAGTACGGTGCCCCGACGCTCATCAGCGGATGTGGCGCCCGATAATCCATTGCACTAATCACTCTCAAACATCGATATCGATATCAACACCACCTCACTGCACTTCATCGACAACATAGCACCGCGCAACACTAGCGTCGGTCGGCATGACACTGACGTCGGAAAGTTCATTTTTTTTCAAGAGGCCCCTACGTTATTTCACGTGCGTCGAATGAAAATAAAAATCGTCTAGAGCGAAACAGACCAAAGCAAATGGGTTCCGCAGTCCATGTCACTTACTAATTAAACTGAAATGAATTTTTGCTGCAACTGGGTGCACTTCACTTGCTTTTACTTCAATAGGATTTTTGAGCTTTTTTGCAAACAAAAATTAATATGAAGCATTTTTCGTTCTGATTAGAACCATTGAATAAAAATGTTAGTACATAAATATATTCAGTTTTATGGCTTTTAAAAAACCTGAAGGTATATTATAGGTACTTCTGAAGACAATCATTTTAATTCATTATATATACATTTTAATTTATTGCGAACATTGAAAATATATTATAATAGAAAGTAAAAGGCAACTTCAAAGAACTAATAAGCATAAAATAGTTTCCGAATAATAGCTTCAGAAGTCAGTGACAAATAAAAGTTTTGAAGCCCCGACTCCTGAAGTTATTATTTGGAAATTATTTTATTCTTTGAAAACGGTTTTTACTTTTTGTTAATAGCCTTTAATATCAAAATCTCTAATGTCGTCATAATAGTTGCATAACAAATGTTATCCCCTATTTCTATCACAGGAGGAGAAATTTTTCTCCAAATTTATATGGGACCACCGTTGAAGTATGTATAACCTACTCGTATTTCATAAGAAAAGAATCGTTCAGATCGGTCCATATATATAGTAACATAAATAGAGTATAACATTCGTGTAAAAAAAACATAAATTCGAATTGAGATCCTCCTCGTTTTGTATTAAGCCAGCTAATTGTCAGATGTAAAGTAGATAACTTAATATAAGTTATAGTAAGTTGAAATATATAAGTCATTAGAATTTTGAAACTTGTAGAATAAAAAATATATTACATTACCAAGAAAACAACAACGATAGTACTGTCTTTAAACTGTGGTTATAACGACAATAAGTAAGAAAAACCTAGTGACGTACCACATCGTATTATCGAGGACTAAAGGGACACAACCATTGTGTTTCTATTGAGGTGTTTTTATTTATCGCGGTTTCGCTCTGTCAGTCGCAGTGATTTAGAGACACCGCCGACCGGCAGGTATACTTCGTTGGACTCGGACTACTTTCTATTATGTAGAGATCATAAATTAAGTAGTTAGGGAGGGCCTAACCTCCGGGATACATTTAAATAATTTCTTATATAATTCCAATGTTATTTCGCATATTGTTAAATAGTGTTATTCTTTAACATTAAACAAATTTGGTTCAACTGTTAGAAAACAGTTTTCTTTTTGTAGAATAAGTGTGACAAACGAGCAAGTAGTCCACCTGGTGGTAAGTGAATGCTATGGTTCCTGGGCATCTACATTAATCCACGAATAAAAATCAAAATGCAGATGCGTTGTCAACCCTGACGACTAAGATCTTATAATAAACAGCAGCATTAAGCTGCTACTCTACGCTGGTACTCTGTGAGGGCGTGGTTCTTCCCCGGTCGAGCCGACCTATTCGTGCTATAACCATTCGCCACAGCGTGGCTCTACCAATGTGCTATGATTCCAGCGCCAGCGTCTGTTCTATGCATTCTAAATCGTAGTGACATCACGGGTACGACGAATCTTAGTCTTTGCGTCTACTCATAGCTTTTTTAAATATAAGACGGACAAACGAGCATGTTCGTATGCGAGCGTGTTTCGTATGATGAGTGCAGAGAACTGTAGCCCTTTTTTACTGAAAACGAGGCATTCCATCTTATCCTTTAGGGATGACAACACATTCTACATTTCGATTCTTAATCGAGGACATATAAAGATGTCTATGGGCCATAGCATTCATTTATGTGCTCGTTTGTTACCGTAATTCTATAAAAAAGTAATATGAGCAAGGTGATTATACATCAGTGCTTACTTAGTAAAATATACAATAATTACAGACATCTTCCTGTATTCCTAATAGTAATTTTTACCGACTCGGAGTTACAACTAACTCACGGTATACCCAAACGATATAAAGGGATTGGATATTGGTGAGCTATTCTTAATTACGGCAATGTACAGGTCGATTGCATTAGCGGCAGCTGGATCGTTGACATTCACAAGCGCGCTCCCAGCCTGAATGAATAATTGAGTTTGGGTTTGAGTTGGGAACGTAGCGCTTAAACATCGTACGGGAGTTTTCAAAACAACGCGCCGTAACTCCGTGGGCGAGTGATTAAATTATATTGCCAATTATCTCTAACTAGCAACAGGAAATTTACTTTGGCTTTACCACTAAACAGCTATCAAAGCCGAAATCTATGTTATACAGAGATACGTCAGTTAGTATCTGGAATGGAGTAGGAGTAGAATCTCGGTAAGTCGAATTTCAAAGAGTACGTGAAGATAGAGTTTAATATTTTTTTAAATCATCGAGTACCTCCACAGGTAGTATAATTAAACATTGTAAATATTAAGTTCGTGGTTTAAGTGCTGGGATAAATTGTAATATTTTAGTTTTAGTACAAATTTTTGGTATATAGATGTATGGAGGCAAGAGGTGTGTCAGGATCATGCCCAATGAAAGTGGTAGTCACCCCTCTGTGTAAATATATTTTTTTCGAGTTTTAGAGGAAAAAATAGGTACTGAAATATTATTTTACCGAGTAGTGGCGGTGTAGTAATGTACACTAACTACCCCATATCATGTCGCAAGAGGCGACAGAGGGAAGCAGATCAGGAGATGGACAGCAGCCTTCCTAATAACGACTAAAATAACTGCAGTTACTAACTCGCTCGCGCGTGGCAACGATGGCAAATATCCCCCCTATAAGATAATCAATGGGGAGGCAAGCAGTAGACTTCAATAGGCTGTAACGGAAACGTTAAAATATCATGAAATTACAATTTCGACTTGTCCAAACTCAGGTTTCGAGTACTTAATAATAATGTAATCATCGAAATCGGTTGACGCGGTAAAAGATCATTTTGTGTAGATGTTTCGTGTAGATGATTATATAAATTAGAGTTTGGTGATATTCTCATGGATGTTTTCATCATATCTTGACCAACTGTTGTATATGGACCACCCGACACATCAAAGGTACATTTCTAACCAAAAAAATAATTTTTTGCGGTCATGCACTGCAGTCTACTTCACCCGAGCATGCCTCGTGTAGAGGAAACACGTGTCGTGTCGTCGACGGAGTTGTGTCTTTCCTGGTGTAGTTGTGTTAAAAGTAGTGGTGCTGGGGTTAGTGGTGACGGGGATAGTGCACGAATCGAGGGAGGGCGGGAGGAACTCTTCAAACTAGGTGAGACACATCACTTTACTTTGCTACGAGGATCTTAACTAAATAATTTATATAACATCTCTAACAAAAAAGAATAAGTGGTAAAATTTACCCCTAAACATACATAAAAAAACATCCGACGAATTAAGAGCCTCTTGCACTTTTTTGAAGTTACAAAGGCCTCAATCGGTTAATTCCTAATTGGACGCGTTACGACGGCCAGATGGGCTACGTTCGAGCGCGGGTGGCCGAAAATATCGCAACGACTCGTTATAAATTACAAACGGGTCGTTTATAGCGCCGAGTCAAATTATTGCCGCCGCGTGCGTTAATCGTTTTCAGATTTCGGAATGTGACTTTAAATATGGCGCCGTGGTTTTTCCATCTGACAGTATTATAAACAACCACACATATTAAAAAGCTTGCGTAGAATATTCAATAAAGATAACATTAAATTAGCTCACTATTACTTAAACAGAATCTTTTTAATTCAATATAGATTATAAATAGTACTTATTGAAAGTCACTATTTAGTTTAATTTACCACTGCTTTGAAAGAAAACCTCTGTCCTGGTAAGAATCAGTAAGAATTTTTTTTTGAAAAAAAAAAACAACTAACAATCATATATTATGTTACATAATTAACAACACAAAACAAATTGAAAATAGCTTACAGTAAAAAAAATACAGCTTATATACGACCCACAGTTGGGCACGACCTCCTCTCATTTCTGAGAAGGTAAACTTGGTAGATTAAATATACTACATACTACTTAGATTATTTTAAAAGTCTAGTAGCTGTGATAAATATCCACTATTCCAGAGTGTCGTAAGAGGCGACAGTGGGTAACTGATACTCACAGCTTAAAATAATGATAAAACTTGGGTTACCAACACGCCTGGTAAGCGTGCCAACTATGGGTAACTCCCTTCTATGGGGCAATCTCCCAAAGTTCAGTAGTGGACTCCTATAGGCTGTATTGGTGATGGTACTTAGATTACATAATAATAATAAGTTCTTTAGATCGAACTTCCGCCACTTTTAACGAAGACTAGCCTTCTACGAACAACAAAATTATAGTGAACGAGTGTGTGCGCAAGCACAAGTGCACTCTCCATTCCCTTACTCTCATAGTCCGACGGGATGGCAATCCGACACGACTGCAGATAGATTAGGTGCAGTCCAATGGCTTAACTTGTTTTCCGAGCCACGAAAGTGAAACACTGCCAAATTCCAGAGTTAAGGCAGCTACTGAGAATTTCTAGACAGAAGAACTCAATAACCAATTTTTGACCCGACCATGATCTACAGTTAGGCTTACGACCACGGACTGAACCAGTGACCGAGGTAGTAAAATACACAAAATATATCATATATATCTGTCATCATTTATACGTGGTAGAGTTACCCTGCGGCTATATTATGGTAGTAGTAGGAATGGTTCAACTCGACCGGGGAAGGACAACACTCTCACACAATACCAGCGTGAAATACGCGTAGCAGCTTAAAAGCTTGGGAAAGAATGCTGTTGTTTCGTATGGTGAGTGTAGAAAACTGGAAACTATTTTTATTGAACGGTGTCAACGCACATGCATTTGGATATTGATCAAGGATACAATGTAAATGTCTAAAAGTCTATTTACCATCAGGTGGACTGTGTGTTCGTTCGGTAGTTACCCTTATAAGAGATCATCATCATTAGCAGAAGTAACACCAGAAGTGATCGAGATTATATTTGAAACATGCGTGGATTTTGATTATGTTAAAATAAATGACGACACTTTAATAGATAAAACACTATTGGAATAGAATAGAATGGAATATTTTTTTATTCAATATAGATTACATGTTGTAATTCTTATTGAAGTCATTTTTTTACTTTGTCACTAGTTGTTATTTCATTAGTTTTTATTAGTACTCTACTTCCGTATCGTATTGTAGCCTCAAACAACATTTCTTTCTATCGGATTTGTAACAGATAAAGAAGTGTATAAAACTAAAAGAGAATAAAAAAATTCAAACGTGTTCGCAGCGAACGTGACAAGAAGTTCCAAAGTGCTATCCTCTTTCACGAACAGGAAGAGGGTTGTAATCGCATCCAAGCGGGAGATGGGCGGCCCGGGCTACGTACAACAAACACGGAGAGGAGCGCACGCACGTAAGATATAAAACCGATGGGTCGCAAGTGGCGCACTGAGCGCTTTCAAGCGACCTACACTGAGCCACTCGAGTTCAGTTAATTCTGAGGTCACTGTACAAGATTGGTGCGAATATAAACTTTTAATGGTATACGTCGCTAAAGCCTACGTTCAGCAGTGGACTTATGGCTTTCTAAATTGTACAACATATTATATTGTAAATTAATATTTAATGTATAAAATTATTTAAATTCTATTGACGACCTGGTAAGAGAAGCAGGAAGTCGACAGATGCAGGTGGCTCAGAGCTCAGACCCGTGTTTGAGGTATTCCTTGGGTGAGGCTTATGTTCAGCAGGACTGTATTGGACTTGTACAGGGCTGTGAGGACGATGATTCTATTCACATTGTACCAAGTATCCAAAACCATCGAAAGTTTAAGGCAAAAGTCGTGTGATACCACTATCACGAATCTGTTTACCACATAGAATACTACATACATAAATAATTATATAACTACATTTATAAATACACAATAGAATTTTTTACGTGGTAGAGCCATGCTGCAGTTATATTAGTAGTATAGTTGTAGCACGAATGGGTCGGCTCGACCGGGGAAGGACCACACTCTCACAGAATACCAGCGTGAAATAGTAGCTTAATGCTGCTGTATTTCGTATGGTGACTGTAGAGAACCGGAGACCCTTTTTACTGGAAATGAGGCATTCCATCTCAGTCCTCACGGGTGACAACGCATCTGCATTTTGATTTGTAATGGAAGATAGATGTAGATGTCTATGGGCCGCAGCAACCACTTACCATCAGGTGGACTGTGTGCTCGTTTGTCAGCCTATTCTATAAAAAAAAAAGAATGGCTGTCAACCTTATTTTGTACAAGGATCGGTGTCGCCGGGAGCACACATACAAGCAATAATGTCGTATGATCACTACTACAAACCCGATTCACTGTGTTGACTAAGCGAATTTACACATTTTAGACTTTTGATTAATGTTTTTGATACATCAATATTTCTTTATTTTTGTTTCGACTTAGTGGTTGTAGGATATGTCTCCTTTATTTACATTCCATTTCCCGCTATTCTTTCGACACGTAATTATTTCACAATCAGCCATTTTTTAAATAATTTGCATGCAGCGACGCTTGACACAAAAATTGGAAAAGATTGATTATGTTGACGTTAATAGGTGTGAATTGACATGTTAGAGGCTACACGGACTCCGCCCACTCCCCCGTTCTATTATGTACGTATTATAGTATTCTATGGTGGACACAAGTCTAATAGAATTTTTATCAGTGTCTGCTCGTCTCTAGCTAAACAATATATGTTGATAAAATGAAATATGTTACTAAGGCTTCGAGAAAATGTAAGCAAACACAACGTATATACAAAATTTCATTCCAATAATTTCTTACTATAATAAAAATAAAATTATACAAAGGCGAGCACTGATATTTAATTTTATTAATGTTATTTATTTTATGTTTTAAATTATCACAACAGTATTACAATAATATTTTCCTT